>CAAE01014978.1:2228381-2252330 GCA_000180735.1 Tetraodon nigroviridis
AGGAATCACTTAAGAGTTTACGACACAAATTGTATTGGCAAATTGTATTAACACAGACAATTTATAAGGCTGACTTTAAATTTAACTTCTATTATTTTTGATTTAGGATAGATTACAACTCATCCAAGTTGTCCACAGCTGAATTCAAACAGCCACTGAGGTTTAGCTTTCATAATAAAAACGTAGTCCTAATGTTGAATTTTCTGACTCAGCCAAGTACCTCAACCAAAATTAAAAGGCGAAGTAACTTACCGTATTTTCACGACCATAAGGCGCACCTAAAAGACTGAGATTTTCTCAAAAATCGACGGTGCGCCTTATAACAAGGTGCGCCTTGTGTGTGGACTGAGTTCCAAAATCTGCTGTGTGCCGCTGGGTGGGTGGCACACCTCTGTGCCACCCACCAGAACCTTTCTACTGCCTGGATATCCAGCAGAGGTGAGCCGCTGAGCACTATTTACCGGTACTTGCGTCAGGACCCCCTAAAACGGCACCGGTCAAGCGACACGCGTATGAGGCTCGCTTTATGCCACCATGTGCGGGTGGATCGTGGACGCCTGGGCTACGATACCGTCTCCATGTACTGTGAGAGCTTTCGCAAAAGCCGCCATTAACGTTAAAGCGGAACCGGTCGGCGAGTCTGATGAAGATGATGAAGATGAGGAACTCGGGACGTTGGACACTGAAATAGCGCCGCTGTTTAATTCAGATACAGAAGATGAAAACTTTGATGGTTTTGTGGGGGAAGAATGAATATTTTGTTCAATAAATGTGTCGAAACTCACTGTTTTACTTCCGTTGTCGTTTTATACCGTATGTATAAGGTATACGCCTAATGCACCTAATAATGCGGTGCGCCTTATGTATGGCTCAAGTACAGAAATACACCCGTAACTGAGACTGCGCCTTATAACCCGGTGCGCCCTATGGTTGTGAAAATACGGTACGTTTAATCAGGTGGCAACAACAGGACTCCACTAGGATGTCTAGGATTGCTTCGGTGGATAGTTGTGTAGATAATTTGTTGCTAACTTGTCAACATGTAGCTTGATAAACCAGCAACAAGCTAGTCTTCCTAAAGTTGAATCAGTGGATGCATTTTGAAGTTTGTCTCACCAAAAATGCTTAGAAGCAGTTTGAGCAATTATAAATAAAGAGTAAGACAGAGGTTAGGTTGGTAAAAACTCAGGAATTCCGCAGTAAACACAACTTCTAAAAGGACATCGTTTAAGGTGATTCCCATAGACGTTGATGTTGTGAATACTGCTGCACAACCAAAAAGGAAAAAAAGAAATAAAACTGTTACTTCGGAGCAGTTCACGAGCTCTGCTGGGCTGGGGGCGGTAGTGTTGCAGAGCTGCAAGGCTGTGAGCTGCCAGGATGCTGTAACACTGCTCTCGGAGAGCGTTGTGGTTTGCTGTATCCCACTGTGGCAGCTCACTGGTGTAGCGCCATGCCATTAGCGTGTGCTCCAACACAGCATCCCACTCTTTGTTCTTCAGAAGAACCTGGCCCCACTCTTGACATGAAACCTGTGGATTAGGATGACATGATAAAACACCAGGCTACAGACGCAACTTTTACAGCGCTGTTAAATAAATCAATGGTGGTCCTATATAGAAACAAACAAAAAAAAAACTCAAAGTAGAAAGCACGTGGGGGGATTACATTCAATTGTTTTAAAGACTATAAAAAAACCCTAAATTCTTTAAAAAATCCGGCTCTTTAAAACTCACTTTGAATGCCACCAGCTGAGGATAGGCTTTTCTGTAACAATGAGCGTCGCGGTTGGAGCCAAAACGAGAGTAGGGTATAGACTTGTAAACATTTGCTTTCTTAAGTTGAAGGTCTTCCTGGAGATACTTTAAATCCGACGCCAGGATCCTGGGCTCCAAACTCTAGGATTTAAAGCGACATGTGATATTTGAAATCAATGACTGACGACATTTGTTCTGAAGAAGAAAGAAAGCAGAGCATATCTGTCAGGTGAAAAGGGTGGGATTCCTACCTGTTCAACCAAGATGAGGGATCTCATTAACTGTGCAACTTGCTGTTCTGACAAAGGGGTATGATCAACCATCCTCACACACTGCTCCTGTATCCTCCCGCTCCACGCATCAATTGGCAAGTCCACTGTAAAATATAAATAAAGACAGACACCACGATTAAAGACCACGCACAACAGAACATTAAGAAAACCATACATTATATACAGATAGATACTTTAATCTAAAGGATATGCAATTATTCCATGTCAAAATCCGACTCCTAACCAGTGTTTTTGCCAGTATTGTTGATTTGCTTAGATTTATCAAGGACATCTATTCATATTAATCCATTATTGATTCATTCATGTATTATCCTTATATAAAGCTAATATTGTTTTGGTATCGCCTTAACAATACTTTGTAAACTGGGATTATCCGGTTACTTTCTTATATTTCATACAGCTTCTAAACAAACAAACAAAGCCTTAGTAAGGCTTCAGTATAGTACTCCTAATATACTTACGTGGCTTTGAGCGGTATGTCGTGTTTCTCCCCCTTGGTAGCATAGACGGGGGCAAACGAGTACTGAGAATCTCAAGGTATGACTTTCTCATGCGTGCTGTGAATGGAAAAAAACAAAATATAATGTTTCCTACGACCACAGCGGATGTTTTGAGCTAGGCGTCTACAATAATGCAAAGCCCCCCCATAGCGTGGAGGACGTGGGGTACGTGATATTAGCATAGTAGCAGCAAGTGGCGCCTGAAGAGTTCTCAGTAACGAAAGAAGTTTCTCATACTTAGACTTACCTGCAATTTTAGGCTGCGGAGCAGGTATTTCCACCAAGGCACGTCGTGACTGACAAATAGCTGCCATCCTGTTCGAATTAACAGGTTAAAATGAGACAACTACCTGCTATGCTACTATTAGCCGAACTTTAAATCCCCCCTCGCCAACGGAGAAACTCACGCCAGTATATTTACCTTAACAGGTTCTTTAAAGTCAAGTAGGCAGTCAGCGCCTCTTTCATTCACGACGGTGTGTTTTTTGGAGCACTTCGGCATGCAACGCAACTTTCTGGAGTTTAAACGTCCTCAAGAAAGCTCCAGGGACTTCTTCCAACCGCCGAACACAAACTTTAGTGTACAATGCAGTGGGAGCGCGCGACCCGAGTTGCCGCGCGAGCGTGATGTCATACGTTTAGCCCAACCTGATTGGTCAACGTCGCCACGCGGAGGGTAAAGGCGCCCAATATGCAAATGATGTCATAAAAGCCCTCCCCATTGGTCCCCAACTCATAGCGCCCCTCCTCTTCCTCCATTTGACGAGGAGTAGAAAGGTCACGTGACCTCGAGCGGACGTTTAATATTAAGTTATACTGTATTATTAGTCGTTGCAGAAGATGACCCAGCCAATAAAACAAAAACAAAAACAACCTCCCCACCAAAAATAAAATATTCATATATCTTTTAATAGTTTTGTGGATTGTTCAAAGTAAAACAGGAATCTCCATAGATACAGTGTGGCATAATCCACGCACATAAAATAATCTAAAATAGTATTTAAGAAAACAATATGGGGAATCATTTATAATCAATATGATGATTGATATTTTAAGAACGTCTCAATATTTTCTTCTTAAAATAGCTTACATATGGTATTACATATGGTTATATTATAGCATGTTTAATTTTTTGTTTATTTTTGTTGTGATGCCTATAATAATTTGGAAAAAAAAGTAAATACAAAGCAGTGATCAATACAGTGCAATTTAAATTTCCCTGTATTTTCATTTCTCTCCTCTCAATAAACCAAATTGCATTACAACATTCTGAGAATTGTCACAAATAAAAGAGAAGCACTATTTTCCTCACTGAACTTAGAGTGACACATTTTACATTTCTATCAGTAAATAATTAATATTACAACTAGATGTTTATCTTTATTAATATTATCAAAACTGCATTTTTCTGAACTGAATGAAATGAAAACAATTTCACTCCACTTTTGCACAATATTAGAGCATAATAAAGCTGAATACTCAATGGCTTATTTCAACTGCTACAGCAAATAATATATTAATAATATTGTATCTATGTACATTATATACATTTTTTTCAAATAAATTTAATAATACATAGGTAAAAGATATCTATTAGGTACATATGGTATGACAAAGTCATATAACAGCATGGCTTTTTAAGAATACATTACAATATCGTCAGAAAAGCAAGTGCGCTCAGATAAGACTGAATTTCAGCATCTCACTAATTTAAAGATGTAAGTTTCTGTCACATGAGGTCTGCCTGAAGCAAGTGCCCTTTTGATTGATTTCCATAAGGAGACAATCCAGGTTTTAGTTAAAAAAAAGAAAAAGAAAAAGAAAAAGAAAAAAAAAACCCCTAAAACGACAGACTCAAAAACAGGAAAATGCTGTAAGACAGCATTCTCTCGACAGTGTAGGCCACGCTATAAAGCAGAAGAAATAGCCTCTACTTGCTAAGCAGCGTTTTAAGAGAGCGGGTGAGTGCGTTAGCGATGGCCGACATCGTACTGGAGTGGCGGACCAGCGCTTTCACACTGTGCTCACCTGGTGCTCCCACAGTAGCAGCCTCAGCGGCTTTCAGCAAACAGATATAATTCATAACCACCTCATCAACCTTGGCCACAACCTCTCGCTGTTGGTGTGAGGCCGAGGCTCCAAGTCCCCGAACAAGAGACATACACGCTTCGCAGAGGCAGCATAGCACCTGGAAGCTGCACGTTACAGCCAGCAGCATCTCCTCCGGGCTACCGTGGGCCTGTGCCATCCGTCTGCAGGCCCGGCCTAGTTCTTTAGATTCCACTGAGAGAAGCTGCTTGAACTGGGATACATCCTGGAAAGGCATCTGTGGTCCACGATCGCAGCGACCCACACTGGATCTGACCAGTGCAATGAGCTCACTGGCATCCCGGCGGACATCGGTGAAGCCTGAAGGGAAGCCATACATGCGGTCTTTTAGCGCGTTCATTCGCGCCAGGCGGTCACTAAAGCTCATGTTGTTGAGGACTTCTCCGTATAGCTGTTCCCCAGCTGCGTCCAGGGCTAAGCCACAGGGAGAAGTAGCAGCACCGCCAATATTGAACGCGTTTCCCCCACGGCTTTCTCTAGGCCTCTCCCATTCAATCTCATCTTCCTCACCTTCGCTTTTACGCTTAAAAAAACAATAACTAAAGGGCCCGTTGCATCGCCACGGACTTGTGTCAAGTTTTTGAGAGCCCTTAATGTGTTTTGAATCTTTCTGGAGCGGAAAAGCGACAGAGGCTCTTCGATTGTCAGACCTGCTGCTTGTAGACCAACACGTAGGTGATGAAGAAACAGAACCTTGGGAGTAGCTCTTGGACAGTCGCTTTCTTGTAGGCCTCCTTTGGACTTTAGTCTCACCTTGCTGGGACGCAGGCTGCATCACTTGCTGGCTTCGGCTTCGGGAAGGCTTTTCAAAGAGAGCCTCCACACTGCCGGAGCTGGCGGTCACATTGCTGGAGCTGCGCGTGACGTCCCGGCCCCGCGGTAAATGACTGCTGAAAGTGTCTGCCTGTAGCAGGCTGGGCGTTACGGCCGGGGTGTGATTCTGATTCGGCCGGAAGTGAGCGCCGTGGGTAGCATTCTGTCCTGAGCTACCACCGGCTTGAGTGGCAAGAGGCAAAGGAGGAGGTGGTGGCGGCGGCGGTGGCAGTGGAGGAGAACCTTGATGGGGAGACGGGGACTTAATACAAGCCCTACTACTGGTAGAGGCCTGCCTGGTAAAAGCTGAAGGATGGTCTCTGCTGAGGGAAAGAGAGTTAAAATCCGCCCGTGGACCACTCACGCTGGAGAGAGCCTGGAAAGACAAAGAATCTTCATTTGGAAGTGGGTGAGGTGACTGACGCACTCCCTGTTTAGTTCGTGGGTCTGGTCTGAACCAGTCTTCAGCGCTGCTACTAGGCTGGCTTCTTGACCTCGGTGGGGGATGGTGGCCACCGCCACCGCCACCACCACCATGGAACCCTCCTTCATGATTGATTAAGCCCTCCTTCTTATACAAAGACAGGACCTGTTCTGGTTCCAAACCACTCCGCTCCAGTTCGCTTTCTAGACCTGAAAAGGAGCTCCTCCTCTCAGCACTGGCTGCCCTAAATTCAAGACTGTCGTGTGATCTCTGAGAATGAATATCGGGGCTTCTTTTCAGTTTGGCGGGTAGTGTGGCCGCATGATACGACTGAGGACTTTTATTTGCTGGCTGCGCAGCGGCTGCGCTAGGTGCTAACAAACTGGGATTCAGAAACTGGGATGTAACAGCAGACGGTGTGCAGGGGCAGCGGGCTATTGTATTTGCCCTATTCTTAACCATTTCAACAAGCTGCGGGTTGCTCGTGATGAAGCGCCTCGTGTCCTTTTTCACTGCCCCCCCCATGCCTGCGCTGTGCAGCTTCCCTCCCTGATGCATCTGGCTGACGGTTAGATAGTTGATCAGCTGTCTGTAGGCCTCGCTGCCCTCCTTTTGGTTCAGACCTTTCACACAGGCCTGTTGTTTGGCGTGCAGCTCATATTGTGGTCTTTTACATCCAGCACCTGCGTTGTCCTTATGCTTAGGTGGGGTAGCTGAGGAAGGGCGGCCTGGTTCGGGCCCCGTGACCGCGGGGTGAATGTTGGGCAGCATTTTCCGAAGGAGGGCCGGGTCTGCGTGAGGGTGGAGGTCCTTTCCTTGCGCATTAGGGAGGGTACGGCCGGCTTTGCCGTCCTCGTAGTTTAGCACCCTGAGCAACGATGACGAGGAATTGGAAAGTGGGTGTCGTTGCAAGTGGTGGTGTTTTGATTCAAAAGCACCGGGCCCTAGCGGGGAGTCAGTTGGTGTGGGGCAGGTGCTGCTGTTTGTGCTTCCACCAGCATCTAATGACGAGCACAGAGATCCCTGGAGGGAACTGTGGGCCTCTCCTTGCAAATTTGAAATCCTTTTGGCCAGATGGTACTCACACAATCTTGCAACACTGTGCTGTCTAGAAAGCGGGGGATGGTCACTTTGTATGTCTGAGCCCTGGTCCGATCCACCCACCCTTGGTTTTTTGGTTGGCGATAGCAACGATGCTACAACTAGATGCTCGTCCTGCTCGACGGCTGTGGCGCCATCATCTGCACCACAGGTCCCTAGGCTGACATTTAAAAGGTGGTCAGAGGTAGAGGAAGCAGGGTAGGGATTTCTGTGATGGTCACCGGGGACGCTGTTTGCAAGGCATCCGCCCTCAGAGTTCTCCAACAGGACGGGATGCTGCCTCCTTTGACTTTCTCCGCGCTCAGAAAAAGAGGTCCGCTGGTCCAAGTCCAGACGGCTGCGGCTCGCCATATACTCCCCCCGATGTCCATCCCTGGTGCTGAAGGTGTTGTACTTCCCGCTAGAATCTGCAGACTTCCTGTGATGTTTTCCCCCGGGTGTGGTGGAACTGGGGCGCTGAAGAGTTGATGAGAGGTTCGTCTGGGCCCTCACTTCCACGGCGTCCGGCCCCGACGCTGCCGTGTCCAACTGGGGGCTCCGTCTCGGGGGAACTGCTGGAGGCTGCAGGTGTCGTGTCGGGCTACGGGGCTTCTTCGGTGCCATTCCTCCAGCGCTAGGGGACACAGGAAATTCAGTTTTCTCCTCCAGTAACGGTTGGTATCCCTCTCTCGTGGCCACCAGAAGACGCATATGGGCCTCGTTCAGCTTATGAGTAGCAGCAAGTTCAAAGATTTCCGTCATCTCTGAGGAGTTGGTCTCATTACCAGAGTCGGAAGAAGACACTGGACTAAAGCCTCGGGATGTGTAAGCTCCTAAAAGACATAGAAACAAAATATAAAGCTTTTTGCCAAATGTTAAACATACAAAAAACAATGATATTTACAACAAATTATACATTTATACATGTTTCTGACACACCTGGGTTGTTACTGTTACTAGGTGGGGGCAGAGGAGGCCTCTGTTCTGAAATAGCTTGAGCCTCTAACACTTGGAGAGAATTCATGACCGCATTCCCCGACTGTCTTTCCCCGACTTTGTCCTCTTCCTCCAGCCCATGTGTTGGAATAGCATCGATTAATGACACCGGGATGTCGTCGTTGTCGTTTGTGCTTAGCGGCCTTCCCTCAGGCGCCGCGTCCTCATCCGAACTGTCCTGAAACCCCGGCGGGGGGGCAGCGATCGCGAGGTTGAGTGTCTGCAACAGCATGTCTTCTTCATCATCATCAACGCCGTGGTCCCCCTCGGGGGGAGGCAGAGATGTCAGGTCGATGATGTCGTCACTCGTGCCAGAGAGCGCGAGGAACGTCGCTTTCCCAGCTGCTGCGGTTAATGTCGCTTGATTGCTGCAATTGTCAGCCCCGCTTCCTCTGCTGTCACTAACTGGCGTCCCGCCCGAAAAGTCCTCTTCGCCAGAGCCGTCGTCATCGTCCTCCGCGTCATCTGTTGTGTCACGATACATCAGATCCCTAAGCAGCGGCTCATCACCTCCTTCCTCAGTTAGGATGTTACTATAGACATGCGTCAGGGCAGAGAACTGAAATGCCCCTCTGTCTTGTTGCTGAAAGTTTGAGTTATTGTGCAAATAGGGCAGCCTGTGCTCGGGTGCGTCGGGGCTTTCTAACAGTCTTTCATAAACTAAGTTCCTGGGCTTGTTCAGCGGAGGGTCACCCCCGAAAATAAACGAAACCTTGGCGCTCCGAGGTGAATCTTGAGGTTTGTGTCTGGTAGCAGGTGGAAGAGGAGGGGGCAACGGACTCTCCCTCCCGACATCCCTGTCGGGGTTTTGGTGTTCAAAGAAGTAGGGGGAGATGCTGTTTTCTCCCCGTCCGTTGTCTGAGTACTCAGAGTCTCGGTTGTAGCCGTCTTCCTGATAAGATAACGGTTCCTCGTTCCCTAGGGAGGTGCTGTATGGCCATTCCAAGACTCGTTCTTGATCTGCAGCAAGTGAAATACAACATTTTTAACATATTTGCCCTTAAAAATAATTTTAAACATTATATTTTGATGACTAATTGATCCTTAAAGCATTTATTTGTTGTTGTGTTTGTCAGTATGGAGAAATCCGGGGCCGTCTTACCGTCATCCCCTCCGGTGCTATTCCACTGTGAAATACTGAAGATCGACCTTCTGGCATCCACTAGGAGGCGATAGTAGCCTGCTGTTAAGCAGGCCAGGTTCATCGCGTCGCTTGAGTCCATGATGAGTGTGATGGGCTGAGAGATGAGAAGGAGAAAAAAGCCAATTTAGGAAAAAAAAATAAACACAGCGGTTAAAATGAAAGGGTTATTCCGGTTGCGTATTCTCACCCTGACATCCAGCACATGTAGCTCGAGCCGGACGTTGGTCTCGTCCTCAGTGAGGATCTCAATGCGGTTGACGTGGCTGAAGTCGGCCAACAGGGCCACCAGGTTGGTTCTGGGGTTGATGATGTGACTGATGCCGTAACGTGGCCCCACCAGCAGCGTCACGTCTGTCTGTTTCTCCCCTTGCTGCGTAGGGTGTGAGCGGAACAGCAGTCAGAGCTCAATTTGAGACAACTGATTCACCCATCTAATCTACATTTATTCGAGTACATCTGCAACTAAACCAGGTTTCATCCAAGTTAGGTCCTCACCAGAAGAACGGACTGAAATTCCCTCCCTCCATAGAGTTTGAGCTCACTGAGGTACCTCAGGTAATGCACCTTGGCCTGCAAAGCAGTCAGCTGAGAGAAAGTAAAATACATTATTAAAGCCCTGGGAGAAATCACTTTGACTGTCTTCTCATGTCAGGATGTGAAGCACTTTTAGGCCATTCTGATCTGGACCACTGAGTTTTTCCATTAGATAATTCAAATTTTGATCAGAATATGAGCAACAGCTGTGTCGCGATGCTCTTTATGACCTGCTGGCATTGATTTGTGCCACTCCAGCCGGGATGGGAGATTTTGAACGGAAACGCGTTTCCTGCTAGGACATAAATTATCTCACTCGTATTTTATATTTTCACTGCTAAATCTTACACATTCACTCCCTTAGGTGTTACCTCACTGCGAGTGCCAGAACCAAACCCTGAGAGCAGTCAGACATGGGTCCCGACAGTCCACTAAAACTAATGAGCTGCAAAGATTTTCTTGCTGTGTGTTAAACACTGCCTTTGTCCGGAGAACAACAAGCGCCATCTTCTTCTTCTTCTTCTTCCTCTTCCTCACACTGATGCTTTCAGGGCTCTAACGAGGAAGCTAATTTGGAGAGTCATTGTTTGGAATTGCATGGCAGTTCAGGGGTGCTGCGCAAGCTGCCGTTTCTGTTTAATGAATCTAGTGGCTGGAACTGCAAGTCAGAATGTAAATGATGCTCCAGCTCGGAAGAAAACGCCTATCCCTTGATAAATATTCAGTATATAAACTGAAAAACTTTTTTATTTTCTACTTTTTATGCATTCCACGGATATCCCATGCATACATATTATTATCCTGTGCAATTGCTACAGAATACAGCAAAACTAACTAACTAAATTTTCTTCATTTCTTCTGTCAATTATTGCAACTTCCAGGGTTTGGGTCTTAAGTGAGGAGAGGTCTGGTATAAAAACAAGAGATCCTGCATGTTAAATTTGTAGTTGCCAGTGATTTTTGTCAGTTGTGAATGGCCAAATTACACTGAAAAGTTCTAAATTAGAATATAAGAAAACAGAAAATAAATACTTTTATCTATCCCAGACATTGGAAATTTGCTTATTACAGCAGCAACTGTCAGCAATGCTGGAATAACTACTAAAATATTTACGGCAGATATTTACAGCAGGAGGGCTAAGGTAGAAACCGGTGTGGCAGATTACAGCAATTAACAGCAAGCTAAATGTACAAAGACTAAGGTGCAAAACATAAAAAAGTGCAACTGACAGTACAAAATCAGCCAGACACCTTTGAGTCCCATTAAAAAGCTTTGGGGTCATTCAATCTGAATGAAAATAGCATCCCTCCACTCTTTTGTAATTGTTTGTATTTGTACGATAATCTCTTTGCACGACTGCAGAAAGTAAATTGTTCGACGATTTTGGAACCATATCAAATCTGTAGGTATCAAAGTGGATAAGACGGATGACAAGCCCTATCATGTGTCTAAATCCGGCAGGTAAAAATTAAAAAAAATAAAAAAAAAGACACCATCACACTCTTTAGATCCCACAGATGCTATTTAGCATACTGATGACCAGATGAGTACCTGTACCTGTCTCATTAAAGCAGGTCCTCTGTCAGAGACCTTACACTCTGTGTGTGTGTGTGTGTGTGTAAAAATATGAATGGCTTTTTATCATTACTCTTATTAAAATTCAGGCTCAGACCCTCAAAGGGTCTTGGGTTGACAAGGGGGAGAACCCCTCTGCCCCCAAGCAGGGGCTACTTTAGGACACTGCGTCACAAAGCAGAGAGTGTGTGGTGTTTGTTCACGTGTGTGTGTGTGTCTGTGTGTCGTCAGAAGTTTATAACAAGGGCAGCAAAAGAGAAAAAGGGAGCGGCTTACTTTTTTCCCCGGGGGCACGAGGTTCTGGTTGGTTTTGAGGATGTGTGTCAGAGCTTTCTTGATGTTTTTCTCCTTCATGCTGGACAGCACAGCAGGGGGCAGGAACAGCGGAAGACCCCACTCTTTTCTGTAGAGGGCAGATCGTCGCAAAGTGTTGTGCTCGGCACACTCGCAATGTGAGCGTCGCGCAAATCACAAGGCTAACTAGAAAAGCACAGTCCTCTGTCCAAAGATCTTAAAAATCAACATCAATTACCAACATTTCCTGGAGATTATATTAAAATCTATCCTTAACTTCTGAGTAATTTTGCCAAACTTTGACTCTCACAAAACTTCCTTATAATTACTAAATGTTAGTGTTTACAATCAATACAGTTGGCCTTGATATAAATACATTTTAGAGAAAAAAGGGGCAAATCAATCTTACAATGACACTGACTTACTGGATGTACTTGAGCGAGACCTTCTGGCTCTGCCTGGTTGTCATGGTGAGGATGTACATCTGCAGGGCGGCCCAGGCGCATAGCGGCGTTGGACTTCAGTTCCGGGCCGAAGCGTTCCAGGACCACGTCGTTACAGCTCTGCAGCAGCAAGCAGTCCATTTTTAAGGTCCAGTGGAGGCGATCCTTATCTCCACTGAGAGGTTCACACAACGCCGCACCTCGAGTGGCGTAGAAGGACTGGCTCTCAACATTTTGAGGCATGGGATTTTTCTAAACGGTTCACTTTTTTTCTTCCAAACCCAAATGGAAAAATTGAAAACACAGAGGGCAGCAAAGAAGTTGCTCATACAGGTTTGTTTGGAGACTTACAGCCCTTTTATTTTTGTTAGCAGGAATTTCAACTGCTAAATACCATGTGGTTTGCATTTCGGTTGCACCTTATATTCCAGGAAAATTGAATCAAGACAGGCTGATTCAATACGGGGTTGGTACAGCAGTGTGTTTGCCAAGGCTTCTTACAAAAAAAATCTGCTTTTCATGCTTTTCTCTTCAATTGAGACTTTACCAAGTGAAAAATGAGGCTAAAGCTTGTCAAAAATAAAAACAAAGCAAAACTTAAAAACGCTTTTGGGGTCAAAAGTGGTGGCAGGTAATACTCACCTGTAGGTAGAGGTATTCAAAAGCCACGGCGTCTCTCCGCAACAGTTCCATGGGGTCTCTAGGCATAAAGCTCACCCTGAAGAAACACTTCATCTTATCAGAGCCAGGCCTCTGGGTCACCTGGACACGTGAACGAAAAACAAAGGTCATGCTAAAAGCTAAATAGACATCAATTTAACCCCTTCTTCACACCTGCTCTTGTTCTGCTTTTTAGCCTGCGGAAGAAGGCGTTAACAGAGTGCACGCTGTAGCCAACATAACACACGTGCATCTAAAACAAAACGTGGCAAGCAAAGATGAGACATGTCGCTGATAGTCTGTGAATTAAGCCACTTCTGTAGAATTAGTATGAAACCTTTCTGTATTAAATGGAATAAACCTCTTAGCTGGTCAGAGGAATAATCCCAGCATTATAACAGATTACAGATTTACTGAGTGCCATATTTGACTGCCCAGGTTAATTACACTGGGTTCTATTAGTCAGGACTGGCCTGATGATGCAGTGGCGCTTGTGTATCAAAAACGATTTGATGCACTTTATGACTCAATGCCATAGTTGTCTTCTTTAGCACGACTAACCTGGTGAAAAACATGTTTGGTTGCCGGTCATCCATGCATTTTCATCCCATTTCTTATTTACGGCAAAAGCCCTAAGACCACAATGGTGCCCTACATCATCACTTTGATCAATTATTTAGCGTGTCAAGCACGGGGAAAGAGTGGGAGAGCCTATTTTCTACTTTAGGGAGAAAGATCTGTCCTGTGTACCTGTCAAATAAAAAGGAGATGCGAGTGTGACCCTAAACCCAACTTCCAAGGAGAAAAATGTAGCTATCCCATCTTCAGTGTGTAAGGATGAATATTAAAATCATCCTCCAGTGATCCTGTAACCTCACTGGAGATGTAGCTGCCACTGTGGGTGACTCTCTGTATGTGCTAAAGCCATTTTGTCTAAGTGGTGTGTGTGTGTGTGTGTGTGTGTGTGTGTGTGTGTGTGTGTGCATGTGTGTGTGGCAGTGGGAGAGAGAGCAGGTGTAATGTGATCTCTTGCTGCGGTTGTACCCATGCTGATAAATGACACAGGGGGTCTAAATGCTGCTGGAATGCTGAAAAGTAAGCATGTGTGTGTGGGTGTGTGTGTGTGTGTGTCGAACAGGAAAGGACACCAAAAAAAGGCCTCTTGTACCTGAGAGAGCATCTCCTGTTCATGCAAGAGAAGCACCCTGCTGCCGGAAGCCTCCATCCTCTGCTCCAGCACCAGGGAGAAGTGCTCGATGCATTTGATTGACAGCTTCTCCTGCAGGGTCAGGATCACATCCTGCGGAACACAAACCACAGGAGGGCTGCACAATCAACAAAAAACGGGTTTTGCTTGCACAGCATGTGTGTTGCAAAAGAACTGTAAGGATTTTTTGTTTGTATTTGTAATGTCTCATGTACCAACTGCTGTTTCCCTAAAAATGTTAGCTTGCACGCTAACACCACTGCAGGCACATAATGAATATTTGCTCCAAAAGTAGCTTTGAAGCCCAAGTAGCTCATTTTAAGGCTAAGCAGTGTGAAGAGAATAAATCTACAATAACGAGAACCTTAGCTAGGTTACATTAGCCTAGCATCTAATGCTACTTTACATTGGCTGAGGATTAGTATTCCCATAAGTAGATTAGTAGCATCTTTACCTAATGATGCCATTTATTAAAGATACAAACATAATTAAAAAAAAAAAAAAATTAAACCCAATAGTTAAATTTGCCTGATTTAGCAAACGGCACAATGGTAGACTATGTTTAAGTGAATACAGCTAATACATCATATTGAAATAATAATACCTAAAAAAGGTAAAAAAAAAAAAAAAAAAGAAAAGGAGCCCAAGCATGATTCATAAACCAGATTACAGCCATGGTGGGTGATGGGTAGAAAATAATCAAGCCTGAAAATGGAAATTTTGCACTTTGCCACCTCACCTAAAATAACAAGAAGCCAGAATAAATGGAATGCGTGCGTATGCACAGAGACAGAATAATTTGAACTCCACATGATTTTCTTCATTTGCAATCAAACATGCTGTGCAGCGCCAATTTCCCCGAGTTTGCTTAAAGAGCGGAGTCGCACGAGCGCACCTTGATGGAGGTGCTGCTGTCAAAGCGAAACGACTTGGTCTGCCCGTTCTCCAGGTACACTTTCAGGACATTTGGCATGAACAGCAGAGAATTGTCCTTCACCGGGTTCTGGAAACGAGGGATGAGTGGATACAAAGATTAAGGAGTCAAAAGAAATCCATCCAAAAACTTGTTTCATAGCACATTTTGTTATTCCCTTATCTCTGTCATTCATTGGAATACGTGGTAAGTAATAACCATCTGGCAGTGTTTATATGGGTCAAACAATCCGTTGTGTGCTTGCGTGTGTGTGTGGGAGTGAGTGTGTGCAGTAGAACTCACTGGAACCTGGCCGTTGATAATGACCTCCTCTGCAAAGCGCACTTTGACCGGATTGGACTTGAGCATAGCTTTTTTGGCTGCACTGATGAACGCTGACTTAGGGGACTAGAAGGCCAGTGGCCAAAACCAGGTGGAAAAGAGGAAAAAAAGACAGATGGACACACAGAGAGCACATGCGCAAAGGGAAAAAAAATTAACAGTAGTGTAAATGTCTGCAATTCTGCCATTTTAAGCGTTTTTGATTTTCAATGTTGTGATTTTATTAGTCACTGTGTAACGCAGACAGGCTACTCACAGGATACGGCTGCACGACAGTCAACATGATGGATTCCTTACAGCTCCTGAAGAAAGAAAGAAAGGAAAAAAGAAAAAAACACACCAGAAAGTCAACGCAATTGACAAAACATGGACAGCGGCGGCACGGATCGGCAGCTGGGACACCGTCAGCTGGAATGAGTCGCCTCCGGCAATCATCATGATTGGATGGAGTTGAACTCGGGAGCGCGAACGCCAATTAATTTGCATTTAAGGAACGAGTGATTTTGATGAAAAGATGGCTTCAGGCGTGGTGAATGATGTGTACTGAAACAGAAAAATGATCTTTTGAATTATTGATTGTGCATATTTCTTTTTTTTTTCTTTGTAGAGTTTGAGAGTAAAAGTGATTTTTTTTTTAATGACGAAGGGGAAGCATCAGCGCCCACCTGACGAGGTCGATGACTCGCTCTCGAGGAGCCGAGCTGACGGCTTCGTCGTTGATCATGATGATCTCATCGCCTGGCAACAGCTTACCTTCTGAAGGACCGCCTACAAACAAACAAACGACCATTCTAGAACAAATCGGTGCTACAGCAAAGCAGCCATGCTAGCTTGTAGCGGAGAAAAAGTGCTTCCTGGAGTGCATGTAATTCTTTACCTGGCGTGACGGAGCGGACCACAACGGGCTTCTCGCTTCCCGCCACAAAGCCGAATCCGAGGACGGGGTCCCGTCTCATCTCCACCAGGCGAGGGGCCGGGGGAACCCCGTCCAGGGGGACCTCTTCCAGGGAGCTGCTCTGCGACACTTGGCTGGAACAAACAGGACCAGGACCCCAGCGAGGAGAGAAACGAGTAATCAGACAAATCTAAAGCCTTCAACCACTTCAGAGGGCCCCTGAGGCTTTTTTTTTTAACTAATGGCTACTAATGTTAGCTGAAGCCACAACTTGTGTATTAGCATATTAGCGTTAAACGGAAATGTCCCTCATTTACTTTAACATCCAGGGTGTCCTAAATCCCAGTCATTTACATTTCTGAGATGCACCTTCAGTGAAATCTTCTCTCGTCAATCCCAGGCTATGCCGGCCTCCCACTTCACTTCACCCACACCCACACCCCCACCCCCCAACTGCGCCGACACGTATCGAACAGACGGCGCTAAAAACCTCAAGATCAATCTGCCTGTAATGAAGCATGTTCCAATACGAGAGGTGGGCTCGCCGAGAGTTTAATCCCACAGGAGGCCACAGATAGGATGTCGGGAGGGGGTCAGAGAAAAGCTGAATACAAAAGGTCAAAGGTTGCTTGCCATGACAGAACAGAGACGCTTTCATCCCGCCTCGTGTCGGTTCCATTTGTCCTGGTTGTGTCGTTTTCACGGAGACCAAAATCAATCCTCATTCAAGGTTACAATGTCAGTAATTTACCAGTAAAAATGCAATTGTCTGTGAAAATGAAATTGGAAAAACAGCAATTTTATAATCTTTAGTTGACAGGCAAATTACAGTCCAGGGCAGAGAGAAGCGTGTCAGTGTTATGTAATAGGTTTAAAAGCTAACCTTCGGCTGCAAATAATTGAAAAACAGAGTGTGTGTGTATGTGTGTGTGTGTGTGTGAGTGACAGATATGAGTCTGAATTTACATTTCGTCTCTTTTTGATCAGTCCAGACAGCAGATCAGCGCAAATTAGGATGATCTCGGATTTGCAGATTAATATCTCATTTCTTTAATCAATGTTCAGATGGTTTTATTGAAGAGTACACCTAAATTGTATGGCCTGTTCAATGCCAAACCTCTCTGTCCGTTAGAGAGAGAGAAAAAAAAAAATTGAGATCGTAGTCAGTAACAAAAGTCACTAATTCAAGGTCTTAAAAATGAGTTTTTCACACCGAAATGTTTCTACGTCCATCTGGGCCGCAAAGCAGATAACTAAAGCAGATGCATGAGCATTAGCATCTCATGGGAATATGGATTTTACGGACTCAGACTTCTTTCGGCTTCATAATCTAATTAGTCGATGAATCGTTTCAACAATCGATAGATTAATTGTCTATCAAAACAGTGGTTGCAGCCTCACATTGGTTGCTATATTGCAACTCAGAACTAAAACAGCCTAATACATTTCGAGCAAAGTTAGGTAAATGTCGCTACAGGCTAGAAAATCAGTGAGGCTTTTCATATCTGCACAAAGCTAGCTTATGCTAAGCTAAAATCAGTCTGCAGTAGCAGAGAGGCCATCCTGCTATTTTCTATTTGCAATAAAATAATGCCTGACTTCTGTGGGATAAACACATGCCAACAGAGGTTTAATATTGTGATGGGCTTACTGTTCAGTCTAATGGATGCAGATATTTACATTTGCAATATTTTTATGGTTTATTTCTCCTCTAAACCACTTGTTAAATAAATGAAGGGATTTCTAAGATCTCAAAATACTCAACGCATCGATTTGCACTCTAGGTTGCTCCAGCTGAGTCAACAAACACATCTGTATTTTGTCGCACTCTTTATATTAGCCAAGCCCACTCATGTCCCCGGTGCTCCATAAATCCACTTTTAAAACTACACCCTCAAAAGGTTCAATAGCAGAAACAATGACTGATGGTTGACAGTTTGGATCTGCGAGGGGTGGGGAGGCAGTCGGGGGATTTAAAGAGGAGCACATGCCAACAGCAAGCCAAAGCCTGTTACATAAGTCGAACAGTTGAAGAATGGGAGGTTTGCGGGATCTTTTTGGCTCTGCTGCTTGTGTTTTGCAAGTTCTGAAAATATGGAGACGAGCACGTACTTGGTGAGGCAGTCCCGTCCCTCCCTGCTGCTGCTGCTGCTGTTCATGCTGTCCCAGCTGTAAGGGGGTCCCTGCAGTCCGCCCCAGGAGCCTGGGCCTGGGGGTGGCCAGCCGGAGATTTTGTTTTTGTGGCTGAGTAAAGAAAAAAAAAAACACGGGGCAAAATTTGTTAATGGAAAAGACGATGTCAGAGATGTAATTTAACGGTTTGTTTGAACTTTACTTCTTTACTGATGACTTAAGAACAGGTAATATTGAGCGAGTCTGTAGAGGTGCAGGAGCGGCTCTGCAGACGAAGATCTGCAGCAGCAAAAAGCACTGATGCGATGGCAGAATGGCTCATTGGGGATAATGAAAAACAACCCAGCTGAGATTGCTGGGAGAGCTGGAGTTCAGATCTAGCCGTGCCTCTGTGTGGGTGGGTTACACAAAGTTGTCGAACGAACTAAAGTTTCGAAGCGTCGAAGCTGCCGCGCGCCGCGGTGATGTATCACGTGTCTGCCCGTGCCAATCGGAAGACTTCAGGTCAAAAAAGTGGCTGGGAATTCAATTTGCGCACCTCATTCTCCCATTTAATGCGTGGAACAACTTCTCCCCACACTCATAAACTAAAAGGAGAAGTCCACTGTCCAGACCTCCACTCTGGGATAGCGCGTGGATGCACAGCTGCAGGAAGAATGGGGAGAATAAGGTACTTTAGTGCAAAAACAGACAAAAGAAACAGAAATAAGAATGAAGTCACGCATCGTTCATTCATGGAAAGAAATGAAAGAAAGCGCCTACTCAAAGAGGACCTCATCACCACGAGAATCCAACCGATCGGGGCCTCTGCTGGATCACTGGACGCATCAGTCGCTCATGTCATCGCAGCACAAACTAAAGGAATCTCCTCCAGTTAATGAAATGAGTTCTCCTGTTGTGCCGGGAGGCCGAGGGCAGGCGCGTCACAGTCAGCCATCCTGCTCAGCAGCTGTCCAGGGCTCCACACAAAGAGGAACACAAGCGGCTGATGTTTAAGTCCCTCTTAGAGGCCACCGATCCATTTCAGCACTCCCTCTCCATTCTCTCGCCCTCTGGGGATTTCAGTCAGATCCCTGTGTTTTGTTTTTCTTTTTTTTCCCCCCTGATCTCAAGTCAGCCGATAGACCGGCAGACCCGCCGCCGCAATCCCAATCAGAAGCTCTTGTGCTGGAAACCTTATAGGAGCTGTGGCAGCTGTGCGCGTCTCCAGCGTGGAAGCAGACATTCATCTGTGTTCGTCATTGTGCTGCCGCTGGGAGCAGCTTTGGTCCAAAACTGAACTCAACTGGCATGGCATCGCATCCTTTATCCCATAATCCTTCTCATCACATGAAAAAAAAACAAATCCATGCTCTCTCTCACTCTCTCTAGCTCTCTCTTTCTCTCCCCTGCGTATCTTGAGGGTGAAAAAACCGAGATAAAATGTAAAAATGACCCTTTGATCGTGATAAAAATGTAGTGACATGATTGTTTTTTTTCTTGTTTTTTTGTTAGCCATGTGCTAATGGATGGATTTGTTTCTATGCTTCTCCCATTCATCAAGTACGCATCAGACGGGACTCGTGCAGGCTTAGGGCAGTTAGGTTTCCCACAATGCATTTCACCTCAGCCAGCGACAGGCGCAGCAATGGTGGAACCTAAGTACTTTAAACTACTGCCTACAAATTTAAACTCCAGAAGTTCACAAAGTTAACAAACAGTGCTTACATTTTCCAGTTTGGTGTAGCAACATGCTAACAACAATGAAACAATTACTGAAAGACTGACTAGCAATTTTCTAGGATTTATGGGTTTAATATTTGAGGGTTTGTTTTTTTGTTATTAAGGGCTCAAACATCCCTGCTGGTTCCCACCATGAAACAGCGATTAACGCCGATCTGCCTTTGATAAGCTTCAATAACAGCCATTCCAGATACACGTTCATCCATCTCTTTAATTGTTCGCCTCAGATTGTGAGACGAGCTAACAGTGATGGATGACACAACAACGCACACGCTCTGATGCAACAACAGACGCACAAGGGTCCTCACGCTGCAGCTTCAAACCTCCGAGGTGACTCCAACTTTCACAAATGAACGTCCACCAATGTAGCGAAATCAACAGCCCTCAAAGCTTTCGTGCTTTGAGCACAAGATTCGATTGAATTTCACGTGTTAAAGAAACTTGTAAACCTGTAAACCGAGGCTACTCAAAGCCGAATTTGTTACTTTTGCAAAGAAACTGTGACGATATTTTGTCCATCCCTGGTGATTTTCCATCATTTTCTCCACATTTCTGCTCTGGAAAACAACAGCCGAGTGTCAGTGTTGGGACAATCTAAAGGGCTGCTTCTGCCAATGGCCTTACAAAACCACCTCACTGCTGGCAGCGATGAGAGGTTGACCTTCTGTTATGGAACACACACACACACACAATCGGGCAGTGGCATTAAATCTTGTGAAACCCCCTCTGGAGCTTTATCCAGACTGACTGAACTTGCATAAAAGGGTGGGATTTCACCCGTGATACTCTAGCCTACATCATGGCAGTGTTTCCTGCAGCCTGTAGCGTAACTCCTATCCCCCACCCACCTCAACCGTTCTTCCCACTTTACACTCTGTGGAACAACTAGGTTAAGCCCACCGACAAGCCTGTTCCCGTTATTCTTTGCATATTGGTTCCTGTACTCTCTCCAGTGGTGGGTGCGGCACCCACAGAGGACGTAAATCAAGCTCTTCTCCGTCTTTATTCATCTGCACGCTTCTGCTGATCGTGCTTCCGGGTGTGGTTTCACTTTCAGGCCTTTTCTTCTCGAGGCTGATGAAATGATTTCAAAAAAGTAAACTAACGTCAGCTGTTCAGGTGTCGTTGTGGAGGGCACGCAAAGATTATTATTATTTTTTTTTATCTTGAAAATGGAAACAAGAATTATGGTAGATGTCATTAGTTGTGTGAGTCTTACACAAACATTACAAATTGGCCAAAAATGTGGCACTTATTTGGCTACTGCCCAGCTGATACATCTAATTATGAATTAACCGGATTTCCACTCCTGTCAGCATCAGGTTGGCGTTATCCTGGTGTGGGCTAATTCCAGGAAGGAGCTATGTCGGTCATCCGTGCCAATAGTTGTAGTTATGCAATTAATATTGGCAGTGGGTCCACGTAAGCATTTGATCTTTGCTTCTTAATAACCTCTTTTTCCCTCCTCCCTCATTATGTGAATTAATGTTTCAATGACATGCTGATCTCATACCAGGACATCTCCATCCCCCGTCTGACCTTTTTTACTTCTCTTTTTCATAATTGAAACAAGTTACCCTTGAAGCGTTCATTGCTGAGAATAGCTTGATTTCCTAAAGGCTGCGTTGATCTTCACATCCCTCTTGCAGAAACGTAGATGGAGGCGTGACATTTGTGAGCGCAAGACACGGTTCCGAAAGTCCAAACTGGCGTCCAACTGTCGCAAGAAATTGAATAGTTTGCTTCCAAATGTAGCTTCCGTCCTCATTAGTCTCATCAGAGCTGGGGGTTAGCGCACTGTGAGCTCCAAGCAAGACGGATCGTAACCCGGTCCGACCTTCTTCTTCTTTGGCTACTAATTTTTAATTAACTTTGCTGCCTTGCTCAGCTACATCCACGACTCTGCGCTGCTCATGAATGAAACATTGGCGCATGTTCGTAAAAGCTGCTAGCGGAGTGCTCTTCCTGACGATCGGACAACAACAGGCTTTTGCTCTCAGTGCATTTCTCTAATGCAAGCGTGCACTCTTGTAAACACAAATAAGCAGGTCTACCGGTACTTTATTCACGGATCTCCTTGTTCTTTTACAACTGGGCAGCCACGAGACTAACACATCTGAATATACTTGAGGATATAAAGGTATCGCACGCGGTGGAGTCCTAAAGCCCAGCTAGGTCAGAAATACTGACCAGGGAGTTACCAGATGGTCTCTGAAGCTGTCAGTAACATTATCTCCTGTGATACTTAATAAGAACTTTGAGGTAAATTACATTTTAAAGTAAAAGAAGTTGAAGTGTTTATTTTCCCACTAGTCTGCACGTCATATTAAAATAAAGACTTCTTTTAATGGATAATCCTCTTTCTCGCTATGGAAATGGACCAACAGTTGTGTGATGATGAAAACATGTTGGAAGTGTTGATGTATTGTATGTCATCAAAAAGCTTCTCCTTCGAGCACGAGTCTGGGATTCTAATGCTGCTGATTTCAGGACCACGGACAGCGGCGCTCAGGTTGGGAAGAGGGATTTTTAAGTCAGTGCAGCACAGAAAATAATGGATAATCCCTCTATCCACTCTTTCACACACACACACACACACACACACAATCATATGCAAGCGAGGAGACATGCAAGGGTTGTGTCAATAGGTACACAGTCAGCTGCATCAATCACAGCTGTCCAGCCTGGTTAAACCTTCAGCCACGGTGCCCTCATTATCCAGTCCTTCCACTCATGCCATCCCTGACATCTCATCAAACACACCAGTACGTGAAGGCATTCCATAAACACAGTTCTCCTAGAGTGAGACGTAGACCAGAAAGTCCAGCCATTCCACTAGAAAATTACCTGATACAAGAGGAAAAACCAAAAAGAATAAAATTATTTAGGATAGATTAATGGGGACACGGAAGTCTCTGGACCTACACTGCGACTCTAGGAACGCCCAACAACATTCCCACACTCTTTTGCTCATCCTGTGAGATTTACATCAAAAAAAGAAAAAAAAAAACCACACCACTGATTTTGGGACTTTGATGCATCATTTTAAAATGAACAATTAATGGAGTCACAGAGCTGGATTTTCTGCCAACACATCAGTTCAATATTTACAATGAAACCTGTTTAGTATATTTGTCTTGACCTTTGAGAACCCTGGGGGATGGATGGGATTGCTCGGGTGTAAAGAATGGTTAGGGTGAAAGAGACAGATGCTAAAGAAAAAAAGATCTACAAAGATTGTGATTCTTGTAAGACAATAGAATCCAATATTAGCCTGTGCAAAATGTTAATACTTAATGTTGATGGCTTTGGAAACAAAATCTGTAAGGAGAGTTAAAAAATGCAAATAGTATTTCCAAATAAAACAAAAGGTGATAAAACATTTGGTCGCAGTTGTCTCTCAACACACCATAGCTTTCCCCTGTTTTTGCAGTCAGACATGCAAGGTTGCTCTTCAGAGGTGCTCAGCTGTGATTGTTTGTTGGACAACAGTGCCCACAGCACAACGATTCCCCTGGCGAATGTCGCACACGGCTCAGTTAAACCTCGCTGTGCCATAAAAAAAAAAGAACAGATTCTAAATAGGTTCATCTAAATCATCGGCCCTTGAAATACTTAAACACAGCTATTGAATTAAATATTTCTATGTATTTGTTTGATTGACATGTCTTGTTTCTTGCTAATATTTGGTGTGTTTCTGGTTGGTTGGCTATGCTGCTGTGTCAATAATAAAGGTTAAAGGATTATGTGTAAGAGAGCATATAAATCTGCTCGTAGAGTGTGAAAAAATACTTGAGCAATTTCGTTTTGTCACACAGCAGCGCACATGAACATCTGCATCGAACACTGACGTGTGACTACGCCAGCTAAAAATACCACCATGGAACAAGCATTGCTAAATGCTCTTTGAATAAGATTTCTTCGAGAAGATAGTGATCATTAGGAATCTTAAGCAACGAGTCAGATATTAGCATAAAGACTCTTTTTGCATAAGTGTTTTTTTCCAGTAAACAGTACAAAGTGTGAGATAGAAATCATCCGCTTCAGTGCTCAAAAGTTAATGAAACAGTTCAAGAATCAGACGGTATTAAGGCTGATTTGCACTCTTTCAGAG
>CAAE01014978.1:2253022-2288461 GCA_000180735.1 Tetraodon nigroviridis
ATCACCAGCTTTGTCATCAAATTTACTTATTTGGATGCAAGTATATTTTGGCTGTAACATATTTTTGTAAGGCTGCCGGATAAGAGCAGACGAGGGTCTTTATTGGCTTTAAAATATGAAATGATCACACATGAAGTTCTGACAAATTCTAAAATTCAAATTAACTAAAATAGATGCAGTTAAATAAAACTGTAGTGCCTGGACAGGAGATATTAAAGATAAATGAAAAAGATTTGGTAATTTCACATCTTTTTTAGCATGTTCCACAGAGCTGCTGCGTCGCCTGTCGCAATCCACATGAGACAAAGAGAAAGAGAGAACGGAAAATCTAAGTGGAGATGATTTTTTTTTAGTCTTTTTCTCTTCTTAGACCGCCGAAACACTGCCTGCCTGTATTAAAAGTTAGTCAAAGTGATCAATTATTGAACTTGCACTTGCTCAAAGGCACGCAACAGTCCGACTGTGCAAAAGTTTTTCACGCCCAGCGTCACATTGACGAGGGTTTTGGTGAGCAGCGAACAGCAGCAGATGTGCAGTAAATGGTATGAACATGGATGCGCGTTAAAAAAAAAAAAAAAGAAGCAATTTGAAGATGTATGGAACATGTGACATGTGACCATTTATGCAGATACAGACCATACCAGCCACTGTTTAGGAGAAATGGGCTAGCCCAGCTTGGGGAAACTCAGCTTTTAACACTCAGCCTGATGTTTTAGGGGAACTCAATATCTAATCTTGACATCTATCCACGCATTGATTCACCTCGTTAGAGCTTATCCCTTCACATGGTCCATTTTTGACAAAAAGGACTGTAAGCCACGATGAAAATTGAGCCATAAACTGTCCATTTTTATACAGTATGTATATCTATTCATTCATCGTTTCTTCATGGAAGTGCAAAAACAGAATGGTACACCTCCTGCAGAGGTTCTGAGAGAGAACCAAAACACGTCAGACAGAATGTCCCATTGCAGAGAATTATTATGATGAAGGGCTGCTAATTCAATCCTGTGCGTGTCGAAGTGCTGCGATGAAGGCAGAACTTCAGAGGGAACATCAGTCACTGGAGTGGATCATCGTGGGACACATGGGTAGTTTTACGGCCTTTGTGACAGGGTTCAACCCAAGGCCGGGCGCCATTACTACCCTCGTTGTGATGGGTGTTAGGAAAAAGACAAGGTTTTGTCAGCATAAAGAAAGGCTTTACGTTCTGCTGGCCCACCGACAGCTGGGCTGGCAGTTCTGGCTGAATAATGCAAAAACCAGTAGACGCTATGAAGAATACATGAGACACGAGTGTTCTAACAACAGCACATACCACATATGCCACATCGACCACTTATAGAGCACAGGACACACTCTTGTGGGCAAAAATCCAATAAGAGTGTCCTTTTCTGCATCGCTTCCCAGCAAGAGTACCAGGCCAGAATGTGGCAGTTCTCGCCGTTTTGAATTAAAGCAGATTTGGAAGATGATGCTTGTTTCAAATGCCATTTGTGTTCGAATAAACTGCAGCAAGGGGAAGGAAGTTCTGCTCTGAACAGAGCGAGGAACAAAATGGGTTTTTCATCATTTGCATAATTGATCTAATTTGGTCTTTTGTACAAGGGGAGTGGAGGTATAAAACATGCGCCGCTCTGCTCTTTCAGCCTTATTTGCTGCACAATGACTAGAATTGTGGCAAGTAAGATGCAAAATTCATACATTAAAGAATATTGGAGTTTACCCGGAAATGAATCCCGGCTACGCAGAATGGAAGAATGATTAAAGGATTCTGTTTCAGAGCTGGTATATTTTATCAAAAAAGTAGAATTCTGCTTGGCTAAAATTAAAATGGGGAGTGTAGTTCCAAATGTAATGACAAAATGTGACAGAAATATGTATATATACTTTTTTTTTTGCATGCAGATGCAACTGTGAACATCGTGCTGCCATTTGAGACGATGGATCAGATCCAGGCTGCACCCGGTTGAAATTGCAGGCAGAGATAGATCAGGGGATAAGTGGATGGATGGGCTGTCATATCAGGTAGACAAATAGATGAGAGTGGAAAAAAAAAAATGTTTGATGTGATTTTATACAGCCAATAAGAATTAACCAAACCTAAAATAAGTAAATTGCTTTGAAGGATGCAGCCAGACAGCCAGAAAATTGGGGGCTGTTCTGCAACCTTGTTTATGTGCTTTGATGTAAATTTGTGTTTCTCTTTACTTTCGGGGATGATGCTAAGTGAAGATAGGTGAAATATTGGTAACACTTTAAAATGCTGTCCTTGTAATAAGCTCTAACAAGGCTTTTATAGGATTTCATATCAACACTGTGTTTATAAGACTATATTAGCCCTTATAAGGCCCTTATATGTCTTTATATTAAAGATCTATTGAAACTAAGATACATAACACATCATTAGCTGACTTGCATTTTTTTTTTTTTTTTTTTCAAAAAGCTTTTACTAAGTAATTATCTGGCACTTTAAACCAAATTATGTATTGTATCTTACATGTGTATACAATATTTGCTGTCTTTAATTAACTGTCTTAATATTTATATTGCCTTTAATAGACATACTGTTTAATAACCATCCTTTGAAGACGTACAAATGCAAGGACTTTAATACAAAGTGTTACCAAAATCTTTTTACCACGCCTACATTTTTCCCTTTTCAAGTACATAAACCCGTCAATCTGATTTATTTAGACTGCACACATACATGTGATCAGAAAACTAAAGACGACAAAATGCAGCAGCCAAAATTGAAAGAAAAGCCAACTGTAACTGTTCACCTTTACGCATGACGTAAATACATAATCCAAAAGAAACCCAATAAAATAGGCTAAAATATGGGAACCACAGTCTTTCTGAAGTCCATGCACATTTTTGGAAACATCTGGCAGAGCTGTTGAACAAACTAGTGCACTGATATGTGCGAGGTCTGGAAACATGATTAGAGTTGATGCCCCATCGGATTTCATTACTCAACATTCTTAACTGTTTAGTAGAAGTTCATAATCATTTCTCACTTTCAATGTACTATTCTGGTTATCGATGGATGGGCTTTGTTTCTAGGTCAAGGAAGATCATCAGACTGAACGCTCCATGCATGAGATGATTCTGCAAGCAACTTTGCCCTATGAAATAGCAGCACGCAATGGTATAAAGCGCTACAGCAACTTGCCGTGTGTGATTGTAATCTGATGCGCAGCAACGCAAACAAACCCTGCTGGCTAGTTTCACAGCCAAATGGATGCGAAAGCCAAAAGATTTTCCACAGCACAAACGCTGATAGGCGCGTTATCTTTGCACAAGTGGATTTGCAGTTTGGGACCGATAAGAAAAAAGAAAATAAAAGCCAGACATCTCATAATAAAACAACAACAAATAGTACAGCTAGCAGCTGCTTTATTTCTCAAATCCCCATCACAGTGAATGATTTATACAGGCATTAAACTCTTATTAACGCACAATGATTCAATAAATTGTAGGAAGTTCATTCATATTGTTGCAGAAGGCGCTGAAAACAAATGATGCCAGCTTAGAGAGGCAGGAAGGCCATATGGGTTTGAGAGAAGTGATACTGGTGACGTAAACACTCTCTGCACAACTATTAGCAAGGTTTTTGGTTTTGTTTTGTGTTTTCTTAACCATTTTCAGCCAGAGAATCGATGTCTTAAAAGAGGGCATTAAAATAACATATCACTTGTTTTCCTGGAGGAATGAACTCGTGTAAAACTGGGATAGATAAATGTGTACTTCAATGAGAAGCCAATTAATTTTTGGTAGTGCTTCCAAGGTATACAATACATTCTTCTAAGTTAATTTAGCATTTATGTCTTTGAATTACATTGTCTTCAAGCAAAGTTTTTGCATGTGACCAAGAAAAAGGAAGGCTGGTACACACCAGTTTGGGTAACAGTTGCAAGCGTTCATTTATAAGCTCCAATGCCACCATCTTATGGAAAACGCCAAATCTTGCTTTTTGAGCGGTAATATGGAAAGCTTTTAACCTCAGATGTGATCCATCTTTGAGGTTAAATTAAACTGCTGCTACTGCTACTAGTTGTCTACATGAGAGCCCTCACGCTGACATTCTAACAAGATCAAAAACATCGCTTTCATCAGATCGCGAGTAATCAACACTGGCCTGAAGCTTATGCAGAAAACATCAGACGACGCACTGTCACGGCTAGTTCTGAGTTATTTTCTTCCAAATACTTTGAAAGCCTTTTGTTTTTGTTCTTCCTGCTCACTTATTCCCTCTTTCTTCCACTCAAGCACGTACACTCCAGATGCCCACATCTGACTTTATATATGTGCGGGTTTAAAAGATTACCATGAGGGTCAAGGATCAACGGTACTTATGGCATGTCTATGTCTGTCCATGCAACGTATCAAATCAGTGCGTGGAAGGTTGTGCTACGACTTCACTGTCTTAAAACATCCTAACGTTAGGCCAGAAGTTGATTGTGTTCAGAGACAAGGGACAGGTAGCAAAAGCAGCTGCTAAAATCCCTTATTTACACCAAACAAAGTAAACGATGCATCAGCGTCACCATACATATCACATCTTCAAATGGATTCGTTATAATTGATGCCTGGTTGACTACATATTTTTTTAAAAACTGCAAGAGCATTTGTGTTTCGCTACCTTTTATCCGTGTTGTTACAATACATATATTAAAGCATACTGGGTAATGTTATACTGGTACTTGTGTATATGAGCTTAGTAATCACAGTTTAGGTTCGGCTGCATCACCTTCATTAACGTATCCTTGAAAAAAGAGAGAAGGGAAACCAAACTGGCAAAAGTGGCGACAGTGGCTTTAAATGAAAGTCTTAAAAGTCATTATCTGCCTTAACCTTTTGTATGACACTCTTTTTTAAGATGCACACAACCTTACCTGGACAGCTTTGGCATCCTGGAGAAACCAAACATGTGGAGCGGCTACAGAGAGCTACGTCCTACAGCTCAGGTGGTCTGCATCAGCATTCTAACCACCATCCACAAGACAATCCACGTTCCACCGGGATCCATGGCAGGAGTTCATTGCAAGGCTTCTGATCACTGAATTTGAGACTGCAACTTGGTTTTAAAAGGCTCCAAACAAGAAATCAACTTAGATGGCAGCAAGTGTTGAATGTCCCATTTTGTAAGCGGACAGTTTAATTTCCCGTCGTTCCATTTGTTGTGAAGTGACGACGGAAGGTCACTCCCACTTTTGTACCATCCTTCTGGAATCGCTCACCCCTTTATGCTGCTCTCCTCCTGATTTAGTTGAGCCGGGATAAGAACACTGTTTGCACTCTCCATCTCGGCGCGCAGAGAAGCGCAGTGATCCAAGCCGCGGCAAGCCCGGGGAGAAGAGAGGAGGAGGGGAGAACGGGCGAGCAGTGGGACAGAGAAAGAGGGAGGGGGAGAAAGGACAAAAGGAAAGGATGAGGGATGCTCTTTGGTTCTGCTCTACCCTACGCTCTCTGGGGGCTTCCAGTTGAAGAGAGGATGGAGGGAAGGGGAGGCAGAGGCAGGAGTCCGGAAAATCAAAAATGGAAGGGAGGAAAAGAGGGATACAAAGGAGGACAGGGTTTAGTGATGGGCAGAATGAAGCTGATTCTGCAGAATAAAAATGCCGATGGGAGAAAGACCCCGAACATCCTTATTTACAGAAATTCTGATTCAGAAGGGCATGTGTGTGTGTCCGCGTGTGTGTGTGTGCGTGCGTGTGTGCTTTTGTGGGTGAGCACAGATGGTTCATGCAGAGCAAGACGCAGCCCCTGCTGACTTCTGACCACAAGGGGCCAAGGACGCTCCAGAGGGGCAGAAAACTTTCACTTTTAAAAACAAGTGTAAAAGAGCATCAAGCATGATTGATTTTGTCTTGCTTACTGTGTGGTACCATTTTCCCGCTGCCTGCGAGAGATCTCATAGCTATCAAAGACTTTATTCACCACGATCAGCAGTTTGTTTTAACAAATGGTTAAAAACGTATTAAAAGTAGTATGCTTGAATAAACACTGTCCAAACTGCATCGACCAAGTTTTTCTTCTTCCACATACCTGTTAGAGTAAACGCAGGCACCAATAAATGAATGCACTATTGCAAAGACTGACAGCAGCTAGAAAGCACTTAAGAACAGACCAAAGAACAAAATGTTAGTTGCTCAGAAGTCAAGAATTTAGTGGAAATTGTTTGGACTTGTTTAGGTTTCCTTCCCCACAGAAGGCTTCTTAAGTTTGGAACGTGCTGGGGTCAGAGCTTGAAAATATAGCCCCAGTGGACCATTTCCATGCTAATGATCTGGATCCATGGTGATAAGAACGTTTGGATTGTTGACGGAAGCAGGGGAGGACTGCATTTGCGGGTGAAAGTAGGTGCCTTAGTCCACCAACTCGGTTTTAAGATGGTTTTTCCAACTTGATGTGGGTGGTTCTTTGACACCTCTCTCAGTCCAGCGATCAATAAAAAATGACTCAGGTCACAGATCTACGGAGCATCACATGTGCCCAAACTTTCCAAATGTGGCCGCTAGGCATAATTTACAGTAAACAGCGCATGTTTATCACATAGTTTTTGATAAAAGCAACTTTGGCAAAGTACAAGCAAACCCTCATCACGTTTACTTTAAAGCTTGACAGGATAGAAAAGGTCTATTTGCATGATCGCAGGGTTCAGTGACGAGTACGGGACGAATAACCAGCACCCTTTTTATCTGTTAACACATTGGTTTTCTTGTCAGAGATAATTAAAGCTATTTGGGACGCTGGCATTGCCAGATGTTTTGGACAACTGCTTTTTCCACAGATTGAATCTTGATCGTCGAGATTTGGGACAGGGTAACCCCCTTTTTTTGGTCAAATAAATCATGGGTCAGACTACCGTCCACATTGGAGGTTCTTGGATGCAAGGGCATCTTTAAGACAACAAGGGAGGGGGGATCATGCAACAGCTGTGCACTTAATCTCTGAATCTGGAGAGGTCTATTGAGAGAGCGCGCGAATCTTGATGTAAGTGAATATATCATCAAGACCTAGAGGTAATGCTTCACTGGTATCTGGAAATGGATTTACGGCACATGCACAGCCCTAGCTCAGTCATGTGGCATATGCCGGAGTGCCCATTAAAAATTGCACACTGAACTGTTGGCACAGCTCTGCGTACAGAAAGGTGCAAATGTTCCGTTTTGGAGATTTATTTGTGCAATCTCAAGGAGGAATCACAAGGAGGAATTTGTCCACATTTAGGAGCTGAGAAACATGTGGGACCACTCTCAGCAGTTGTAATCAAGTTACTGTAACTTGTAGTTAGATTTCCAGGGTCGTCCTGACTGATCATTTTGGCCCCGGCATAAAAACACTATTTGTACCAGACAGCAAGGTCATATCCAACAGACTGCAGGCACATCTGTTTCATTTAGGACATTTTTGACATGTTTCATGTTTCCATCTCATTGTCCACAGTGGCATCTCATCTTTTTGCCCAAAGAAGAAAGAAAGCTTACTAAAGCTGTCATATTCAGACATAAGTGCATGAAAGAGGTGCTGAATGATGGTTTATTAAACAAATTCTTGCATTTTGAGTGGGGTGTCCTAGGGACATGCAGGACTCTTCACGTTCATACCCCATGTGAATTCCACACTCGGCTGATTCCACCTCCAGTCAGGCGCCCGACCATTCAACTTTTAAAGCTCTCCTGAAAATGTTATGAAGACCGTTCTATCTTTCACATTCAAAAGGAGCCACAATATCTAAGCAAGTAGACTCAAAGAATTGCCCAGTCATTTAGCTTAAAGCTATTTTAAACCATTTAGATCCTATTTAAGTGACGTAATAAAGATCTATCAGTGTATTACACGCAGTGCAATGCAGTCATAGTTCAAGTAACTGCTTCAAATGAGCTAGAATATGTTACTAGATGCCAATAGCAAAAAGCAGAGATACCATCACTTTGCTGAATATATTTCATCCAAACAAATGTGGGGTCTGGGACTATCGCTGGTAGTGACGTTTAGAGAATCCATTTGAAATGGCATATGCTGATGCATTAAAATAAAAAAAAAAAGAAATGATACTGCCTCTTTTCCCTTTATGTGTTCCCTTTCAAAGATCCAGACAAGAGGATGGATAATCCTCTTACCACAGTGTGTGTGGGAATAATAGAACAAAAAAATAAATAAAATAAGAAGGAATGCAAAGTAGCTGAAATGGTTGTAGTCATCAGGTAAAACATGTCTGTTTTCATAACCGGTTATACAACTTGAAATTACCTTACAATTGAAATAATCAGGATGCAGGGTTATTTATCTTTAGGTTTTTGGTAACTTAATAACTAAATGATTCCAAACATCTGATAGACGCGACATCGGGACTTTGGCACTATCTTCAAATGCTGCTGTCTGATCTCTGCTGGGCTGTTTAAAACAACAGTGGTTATTACAGTGAGAGCAGATAACGGCGCCCAAAGCGACCCACTGCTGGTTTGTGTTCCACCGAGATAAGGGAAGGTGGCGTGCGCCTCTCTGTCCACTAATGAATAACAATATAGCCCAAGGTCACCAGCAAGTCTAAGTGGCTGTTCAGGCGCGTGAGTGGAGGTCGAAACTGGCGATGAAGAGCTGGCGCGCTGCATCATTGGCATTCCACACTCCATCACGATGCAGTCTATCATATCTGACGTTGATGTTGGGTTTAATCATTAACCAGTGTGCGCACGTCTCTGTGCGGTGTACCTTACGGAATCGTCTATTCCCTCTCCTTTAAAGCGCTGGAGGAAGTGTGTCTATTAAAGCACTGCCCTCCTCACTTTTATTTATTTTTTTTTTTTTTTTCAAAAGCTGTCAGGCCGGTAACAAAATGATACTGCTTTGTTTCCTTTTGCTGCCAATAAAATCTCAACCTTGTTGACATTGACGCTCTCGTGTGTGTGGGGGGAGGGGTGTGAAGACATAAATCACCACTTCTGCAAAAGCCACCTCATTACTGCTCCTAGAATCTGCAGACGAGCAAAAGACCCACCCAGAACCGGACCCTTACTTTAATCTGAGCATAATATACTAAAGTTCCCTGGAAATGTTTTTGTATTCATTAAATACAGCCGCATTAATTTGACATTGGTGCCAGCGTCTGGCGTGCCGCTTGTGAGGCATTTGAGATAAAGATAATAAAACAAATGATTGACTAATATAATTGATATAAATGAATAATTCTTTGAATAATTCTTTTTTTTTCTCATTGAAACAGTATAAAGACATCATAGTATTGCAACCAATACTTAAACACACAATCAGTGATAAAATATGCTGTCCATGTGACACAGCTCCAATGAACGCGATAAAGCTGTAAATCAATGATTATCTATAGTTTTGCCACAGCGCGCATACACGATTTTCCAGCATGCAGTAATGTGGGACCTTCATCAGTAGTGGGGTATAACAGGTAAAGGCCTTTGCATGCGCACACACGCACACACCACATTCATGTGACACGACTCAACAAGATCACAGAATTACATTCCAGCACCCCTCTAATCCATCAATCAATCTCTCTTTTCCTATGACAAGGCTTAATCTGATGGTGTGGGGGAAAAAAAAAAAAAAGAGGGTGGGGGAAGTACATGTCATGTTCCTAAAGGCAAAAAAGGTGGAAAATAAATGGAGGGAGTGGTGTTTTAAAATGTAAAAGTCAAAGAGGACTGAAAATGAACCAAAACATGATAGGAGTTTCTGTTCTTTCCATTCTTTTACAATGCACATTGAAAATATGCTGCTCTCTTTCACATGCTTGGCGTTCTTGGTGTGTTTTGTTCTTTGCCAGTCAGGCTTTAAATATACAGTATGGTGTCACATGATAAATGCATATGTATAATGAATCGTCACTATGCTGCACTATTAAAACTATTAAATTAAAACTTGCCACAATGACCTGTCAGAATTCTCATCCTACTAATGAAGTTAGTTCAAGCACACAGAGGCGGCGGTAATCTTATAGCTAGTATGAACAAGTTCCTTGAGATAATACTGAATTTTTGAATGCCATGCCCATCCATCCATCCATCCATGGAAGCATCTATCCATCCATCCATCAAACTGCTTTTCAAACCTAGGGAAAACATGCTAACTCTGTCCTATAATGTTGACCGACATCTGCTAACCCACAGGCTGTGTGTCCTCTTTATTTTTGCCTTGTGCTCACTCCTTCCTCCATTTAGCCAGTTAAAGAAGAAATGGAGGCACACACAGTGAGGATAAGCGGGGAACAGCAGGGATAGATTTGTCCTCTTACAGTGAGCGGCAGGCCCGGTCCGAAAAGAGTGATCAATGTTGCTAGCTATTCTTCAAGCCCAGCTTGACATTTAATTACCCATTCGTGCAAACACTCACGAAGCTGGAATGCTGACACATCTTTGGAGGTGATTAAGAAAGCCAAAAAAATCCTTTTGCCAATTTTGCCATCAGGCAGAACAATACATGTGTGTACACATTTCTTTGCATATATAATATTTATTTGTAGTAAAGAAGGTAAAGGTAACCATCTGATTGCTTGGCAACAATAACGTCCTTCTGACACAAGGCCAGCAGGCTGTTTGTGTTGGGCAACAATCCCAGCGGGTTGTCCTTCCAATAGTGCCAGGAGAAAAAAAAGGAATAAGAGCATAAGAATTCCAGATTAACAGCTGTAGCTGTGTCTGTACTGTAAGAATTCTGACCGGCTCTAGAGCAAACCGTTTACACATCACAACCATTATTAAGGAAAAATTGGCTGAAACACATTAAAGGCCAGAACAATCTCTTTTTGCTGTTGTAAATCATTTCTAAGCATTTTACATATTCATAGAAATTCAAAACAGTATGCTGCACTCGACCAAATTCAGTATTCAGTTGCTAGAGTCGAGACAGACAGAAGGCATGTTATTATGTCAAGATTGTTTCCCAAAATTTCAATAAGCTCAATACAAAACTTTGAGACAGACTTTCTTGTGTTTTTTTTTTTTTCTAACCCTCCATTACTTTCATTTGTTGGCTGACAGTTTAAATAAGAAATAGAGCTCTGAGGAATTTTAATCATGTCTGCAACTGCCGCTGCATCATGGATGTGTAAGCTGAATAAAATCCCCAGCTATGTAATCTACATATGGTGGGTGAAAAACTTGTTGTGGCCATTCATGCAAAAGCCAGTCAAAGCGTGTGGATTTGCTGTGAGGACTGCAAAAATGCAATTGCATTCATCGAGCCAAACAGCTGCCATATCAGCGCCTCCTCATTAAAGGGCTGCGGCCGTGCACGTTAGCTCCCCCGGCAGTTATGAATGATTGCCGACTGTTTGGAAACAGCCAACAGATTTATGCTGCAAATCTCCACTTAGCATGTCGCGCAGCTACACATCTGCTCGATACGCACAAGATTATTGTCCACCAGCTCCACGAGGCCATCATTTAAAAAAAAAACCAAAAACAAACAAAAAAAATAAAAACTGGGCTGAATAATTGAGACAGCTCCACGCAAAAGTTTATCTGAGGTTGTATTAGCATGACATCACAGGCACACAGGCGTGGTTTGTCAGGCAGTAATGTGATATTGATGGATTCCGTTTTTGCTGGTCGATGAAGTGTTTAGCCCTTTCGGTCACAGTTTATAGGACACATGCACATTAGCCCAGCTGCAACAGAGTTTACAGTACGTTAGCTACGAGAGGTAGCGTGACAGTAACTCGGCCTAAATTCTGACATAGTGTGTCATCTCGGTCTGTCTAGTCAGGAAGCACGACTGATCTTTCATTTAAAACAAGGTCAGTTGGAACATGCTGTCTGGCTCATTACCACTGTCACTGTAAAGAAGGAATGTATGCATTTAAAAAAGCAGCATTGAGATTGAGACTGGACAAAAGCATAAGAAGTCAACTTTTATAATTTCCTACACATGTGCTGCATTAGGCAAATACTGAAATGGCTTAAATGAGCTTAGTTGTTAACAATTTACTAGCTATTCATACAAAGCATGACTACAGCATCAGCACCAGATGTTACATATGCAGACAGGTGGCAGCTTCCAGCCGTATGTTCAAGATACAGAGAATCCAGAACCATTTCTGTTCACTCTTCCAGGCACACGGGAATGAATATGAATTCATCTAACAGATGAGAGGCGAAGAAAGAAAGAGGGGGAGGCGAAGGAGTGGATTGTCAGTGCCTGCCAGCAGGGCAATCGGCCTATGAACGTCTTGAGTTTGAGGTCCTTCCAACCTGGCCTGACCGATCAGACTACAAGTATCTTGTCGCTCAGTGGGACAAAGAGACGAGGTGACTGCATTGTAATTACACTGAGACAAATCTTGAGAAATTTGAGGAACCTTCTGTATTTCAACAGCCAGTAAGGATAGAAGAAGAAAAAAAATCAGCCTGCGTCTGCTTGTGTATGTTTATGACTGACACAGCGAGTTGGACATCAAAACTGAATTAAAATGTATTTGTCTGCTTTCTGGGCCATGTGCTTCCTGGCCGATGACCCTGCACCTCCTGGCTGTAATCCTGCTGTGATCCAGCCTTTCCTCAATCACACCGCCACCATCCACAAGGACTGGGACCCCAGCTGCCCCACTGGAAGTCTTTAGAGTGGTAATACTACAGTACTGCAGTTATCCAAGAAATATTAAAACCATATTAGTGGGGGAAAATTATAAAAAAAAAATATTTCAGATAATATTTTCATTTATTCCATACTGGCAGCAGCTAATTTCCAGTGTAAAATGCGTTCCTTGTTAGTATTCCAACCTTTACCCACGACTTCAGGACGAATAATATTATTGGCTGTGCCAACTTTAGTTTGAACTATTTCAGCCTTGAGACAATTGTGACATTTATCTGTTGGCCAGTGCCTGGGTTCGAACCGGGTACTCCGGCTTCCCCCTACAGTCCAAAAGACATGCCAGGTTAATTGGAGACTCTAAATTGTCCCTAGTGTGTGAATGTGAGAGTGAATGGTGTGTGTGCCCTGCGACAGACTGGTGACCTGTCCAGGGTGTGTAAAGCAGGGGTATAAAGCAGGTAGGAAGATGAATGAATGAATGAATCTGTTGGCCGAGTACTTTGTAGCTAATAATAATGTAGGTTATGCGATAAAAAAATGTGATTTTATATCTGGAATTTTTTTATTGTGTCCTAATGTAAGTAGCTTTATGACATGTTTTAAATTAATTTTGTCTTGACAGTCCAAAGCGAGTGTGTCTACGTGGATTATCACTTCAAATTAGTCAAACTGAACAACATTTTGCTGTTTAAGTGGTTGTATTGTCACAAAAAAAGATGCTTTTTGAGAGATACAATTACACAGCAGCAATGCAAAGTCACTCCTAACCCTCCCAGCAACCTGCACCGCATATACGGTAATAAATATGCCATCAGAGAATCAGACAGACAGATTATCATATGTCACACACAGACTCCCACTTCACACCAATTTGCATGGTAAAGCCCCTCAATCCGTGACGTAATCTCCAAGTGTGTTCAGTAATTACAGCGTCCTGGATTTCTCCACTACTTGGAGCCACCTCAGTCTTATGTAATGGCCGACTCACGTGCAGCCAATTCAGGGGGTGAGATTACGATATGCCCGCTTTAGTCTATGGCAACACGGTCTGAATGTAAAAACCTCACCTCTCACATTTAAGAGCACTTAAAGCGCATCGCTGCACTACAATCCTTCAATCATTTCACTCTCATTTACCCCCCAAAAAAGTGATCAGTGTTAATTACCCTGATTCTATTACCACCGGGGAGCCATTGTGTATTAGATCAATATGACTGAAGTGTAACAATTACTGATACAATTACTAACATATCATTTACGCACATTTGATGACACAGTCAAAATACGATGTAACAAAAGAGAAGTTTCATCATACACGTTTGTTTTCTAGTAAAGGGCTCCTGGCTGCTCCATTCACAGCCACCTGCCTCTAACCTGCCCACAGAGCTTCATCAATTCAAACAACTTTGCCAATCTGAATAAAATCGCACAAAGAGATGCTGACGGCCAAAAACGAATCTTCGGCTCACAAAGCAGGAAAGAGTTCAAACACCAAGTACAGAAAGAGGGACACTGGGACTTACTGGAAAGCAGTTAACATCCCCAGTTCTTCATCCTCCTCGCACGGCTCCATCCCGTCAGCTGAACTCGATGGATGTACGAGTGGAGAGAGCGGGATCAGAGTCCGATCCACCCGCCACCACCAAAAAAAAAAAAAAAAAGGGCTCAGAGTGTCAGCGTATTGGCTCTTCCTCCACCCTTCCAACTCCTTCTCTAGAATGAAAATCTCGGAATCTCTTATAACAGAAAAAAAAAAGAAACCCGGACCCAAATTTCTATGTTTGTGTGTACAGATGTGTGTGTCTCAGTGTCTTTCTGCTTCTTTCTTAGCCCCCCCCCCAGACCCCCCCCACACCAAGTCCTAGCTTGGTGCCAAATGTTCCAGCTTAGCATCGCTGTGCAGCGCCACTGGTGATGGATTTAGTCAGGGCATCTGGGCCGGGGGGGATAAGCAGCGCTCGCTCACACATGTGAACACACACAAAAGCAGGGTCGCCGGAGCGCACACATGCAACGCTGAGTGTCGTGCGGCGCAACTGTTCAGTGGACAATGACGGCAAAGAACCACCCACACCCACCCCACACACACACACACACACAGAATCAGACAGATTGATGCAAAGTCTGATAGAGTGTGTCCTGCGTACACACACTCACGAGGATCAATGCTTGAACAGACGTGTGCCAACTGTTAAGTACAGACATCAGCAGCTGTACTTACGATGACGGTGTGCATGTGTGTGCATGTGTGTGAGTCACAGGGACGCCTGCTGCCACACTGAAGCCCACAGGGCAGCAGTACCTGACAAGTTTGTCATTAAACGTGTGAATTCATGTGAATCCATGACCGCTCAGAGGTGATTCTCTGCGGATGGAGCCGGTGCGGGATGGGGGGTGAGCAGATGTGGCGGGGAGAGATTAACAACAATAATATACACACAATAACAGACGGGCACACAATAGCTGACTCAGTCCTGGAGATAAACAGAAATCAAATCTGATTGCGAGGTGACAAAATTTATTCTCACACTGTCGCTTTTCATCTCTTTCCAAGACGGACATTTGCATTCGCATCAATACTTAATGCAGAGATAAAGAAAGAATAAACTAGGCTTACTAAATGACTGTATGCTGACAGTGGATGAAGCAGTGCAGGATGCTGAGGGAAGAAGTCATGCGCTGTGCATAAAGTTACTCCCTGTTTCCTATATAGTGCATTAACTAGGGGGTTTGAGGTTGCGCGTAAGAAGCTTGACATGCCCTTATTTATAACCCCAACCCTGATCAATAATTAAGTTATTTTTTAAGGGCAGAATAGTACACTTGCAAATCAAGTGTACTGTAACCAGTGCCGCTGCTGATCTGGTACATATTTATTATGATGCTTTTTAACACGTGGGCTTGGTGCCCAAAACAGGTTTCCAGAGCAGTACAGGCTGTAACACCATGGCTCCCCTTGTGTTGTAGGACAAACACAATAAAACATTCGCAGGAGTCAGCACTCTTTTGATGGCCCCAGTGATAAACAGCATTGCTAAGTGATGCTTGTCTGATTCTGATTTATGACTGTTTGGTCTCTGTCCTTTAAAGTTCAGTCCTCATTATTCTTTAAGAAGACCCGATCTGGTGCTGTCCAGTTTTCCTTGCATTGCAGAAAGTAAATGGTTATTCCATCCAAAAAAAAAAAAAGACTACAGTGACACAATTCCTGGTCTTTCCCTTGAATTTTTATGTATTCCACCTGCTGACTGAGTGTATTATTTATGCAAATACAGCAATTCTGCACACTCCAGTTCAGCCGAGGCCAACTTCATTCACTACCTCTGTGATGCCACCTGGTGCAGAATCAAAGCCAACAGGCTATCTATAGCCACGGCCACAGAGACGTGGCAGCAGATCTGGACCAGTCTGGGCCAGCTAGGTGTCTAATTTAAGAAAAAAATAACCATAATGACATAAGGTGCTCTGTAGTATCAATATTCTGGACCATCCGCCACGTTCCGGACTGGTATTGCTGGCAGTGTGGCTATGTGGTATTTTATCCATTTATTTTCCCAAGCCTTATTCCATGACTATTTGTTATCTGTTTCTTTAACAGACAGGGAGTAGGGTGAGAGAGAAAATAAAGGGTGAAATCACAAAAAAGAGGGGGGTATTTATCAAGACACCAGACTACAACAAACGGTTGTCAAAATTTAAGGGCTGAATCTTCCACAGCCGGCTCTGGGGTATTTCTCAGCAGCGCAGCGAGTCAAGGATGACATTAAAATGCAGCCAGTCTGTCCAACTGTCAGTCTTCCGTATCCATGTTTACCAAGAGGTGTTGAAAGAGGTGAGAAAGAAAGGCTGAAATAGAAACCACCTCCACTTCCGCCATCTTCCAGATCCTGGAAGTCTCAGAACGATAAAAAAAGGGGAATGATTTATGGACCCCGCCTGAGTAAAAGCGGGAGTTGTGTCATCCACTCCAGCTACTGGGAATCGAGACTCCCATGACAGAAGCGCTTGTGATTAACAACAGACCAAACGCATCCTCGTGGGCGCCGCGGGTTGAGTTTGAACACGCCTCAGGATGCCATTAATCTAGATCTCTTATTGTTCGCGTCTCCACTCGATTTCTAAGTGACACTGGAAGTGGTTGATCAGCTGCATGAACTTGAACGTTAAAGGCTTCAATTTAGGTTGGTGGCCCCAGGGATTAACCTCCAAAGAGTTTCTGGATTGATTGCGTGAAAGTGTTTGATTTTCTTTAAAAGGTCTCACTGACTTATGATGAAGATTCTCTTCCTAATTTAGAAGGTACTTCTTTTACTTGAGTTTTAGTTCTTTTTTCTAGTCTTTTAGTTCTACAAGAGTGAAACTTTATTTACCCATCAGCATGATTTATTCACGCACGCGTGGGCACTCTAATTTTCTCCTAAGTATTCAACATTTGGTGCACAGAAGCATAACTGTGCACGCTAATTTGATAGAATTAGATGTGAATGGGAAACATTTCAGTTAAATGTCTTTTTTTTAAATTGTAATTTAATTACAGACTGTCTAAAAAATGCATGGTCCTCTGAATAGAAACAACATGAAGGAACCTAGTGATGGTTGCGTTTGATTTAGCACTTTAATCAAGTGCAAAGAAGAAATGAAAGGAAATCTAAAATATATGACTTCTAATAAACTCTGTGTAGATTTGGGTAAATATTTCAATAAATCTGACTTTCTGCAAACATTTTGTTTATGAACTTACTCCTGATCAGGGCGGATTGCGGGTGTGTCTTGAAAGCTTTTGTACTTACTCGTCGTTTCCGAGAAAAGATGTCTCCTTCCATACAAACACCCTGGTTTGCTTTCCAGAGGACGCGTTGCTCAAAGGCCAACTCCGCCGCTCCCCGAGCAGCTCACAGCCGTTGGAAGCCGCGACCGGACTGGGGACGTGGTCGGAGCTGATGGACGTGAGGTCAGTGCTGAGGTCGAACGACGTCCAAGACGAGTCCGAGGAGACAGAGGGACTAGCGCCCAGGCCCTGCTCTCGCCATCCGTCCCTGAGGTCCATGGTGAGAGACTGACAAGCGACGGCGAGGTGAAAGTCACATATGTCGAGCGACAGCTTCTCTGTCTCTTCGCGCGGGGGTTCAATAACGTCCTAAAAAGTGAGGCAAGAGACAGAACAGCCAAAAGTTCCTCGAAATATTAGACAAAAAGAGATAGCCGTGAGAATATGAGGACAGAGTAACGAGATCACTCAGGGAATTTAGGAGATAGCAGGTGAGACCAGTAAGTAAAGATCTGCAGATGTGAGTTGAAGGACACAAAGACCGGGAGAGCCGGTATCACGTGAAAGGTGCAGGCAGCCGCACTTAACGGATGATAGCTGACATCTCATTACATCCCATTTACCCCCCCCTCAACAATTGAATCACGCGGAAAGTGGATAAAGAAGCTGCCGACGGGAAATCGATCTGAGATGCACGCGGAGGCGAGATCTCGCGGCTTTTGCGGTTACGTGATAGCAGCCTCCCAGAGAGTGTGGTCTTATGTTGCAATGATTACACAGTTCATTGTGAGAAGTCTGACCCAGTCCAAACACGATTACAGCACACCGTTAAAACCCATTAGCGTCCTGATACGGAGAGGCTGTGGCTGGTCAGCTTCCCAGAGGTACACAGGGAAAACCGCCTACAGTTTAAATGGGAGAAGGTACAGATCTGAAGTTCCATTTACAGTCTTTACGAGCCCGATAAGGTGTCCTAAAATCATCAAGAACATGCCTTAAAGGAGGAACTGCATACAAACGTGTATTTTTTTTATCCAGTCGGCTAAAGATGAACCTGAAATTCAAATCCTGGAGCAGCTTCACAGCAGCGTGCAGGCTGGAGACTGAATGATTGATTTGCAAACGAGCTGAAAAACATGTCGAGATCATTAGCACCGCCAACTTCTGCCCAACCTATCGAGATTATCTCTACAGTGCTCATGAGAAGTCCAAGTTCCTTGTTTGGAATAAATTTCATATTGCTACAATACAAAGAAAGCTAATTTTCGTGCACCCAAACAGGAACTAGGGCAATCTTTTTGGTGCCTCTCCAAGGATAATGTGAAATAATCTGAATATATCAGTATATGCTTATAGATCTTATAGCGCAGCATAAATTTGGTGGTTTTAATAAGTAGTCACAGACAAAATCCTGTGATGGTATCCCATTCTAAAGCCCTGCTGGAATAATAAAGGAATTAGAATCCTTTGAATGCACAACAAACGATTGTGCGAGGCAATCTGTTCCAAAAAAGGTCTCATTAGAGCAACATATTTAGCTTTCTCTGCAGAAAAGTGTCTGCCTGCTTTGATCAAGGAGACTCCATCATTCTTTAGGAGGCTATGTTACGCTGCTCGGATGAGAATTCCACCTTGTCCTCCATCACCGGTCCAGCCTGCGCTGCCTCTTTTTAAACCCCCATCTATGAAAAAGCACCAAATAAACATTAACCATTTTTTGGGAACAGCTGAAAATGTTCCTAAAATGTGAAAACGGCTGTAGTTTAGTGTGACGACGTGATAGATCGAGGTAGGCTGTAAATTCAGGTTTTAACCAACAGCTTTATGGTGACGCGATTAGTGCTTAATGAGAGATATTTGACACATTTCAGGAAGCTTTTATTTTAACTTCAATGAGAAAAATATTGAAAATAAAGAACCAAATGGTCTCAACGGGCTATGGAATGTAAACCTATATTTACCACAAAAAAAATATATCCACAGAACCAGACAAACGATGCATATTCTATCATATAAACAGATTTGTGAAGGATGCAGCTGAAACGTTACATTCGGAGGACTTTTGAATAAACATGACCGATTCAATTTCTTTTATGATATGCACAAGGTGATGTTGTGAAAAAAATAAATATTCTTAAACTGAGGATTTGTATTTACAATTTAACATTAAGAGTAGTGAAGATAAGATTTCCGTAGGGGTTTTTTTAACAGCGAGAGGTGTTTTTAGACAGAAACGAAAAGCTACTAGAAATGTTAGACACACGGGGGCACACACGAGAAGCAAAGCATGAATAAAAGTTTTAGATTTTACACGTCCGGATGTGTGAAAACACAAAGAAAATATCCACTTCTCTCACTTGATGTTAGTCAAAGCCGCAGAGCGTTTCCACCGAGCAAAAGACTCCTTCCTTACAGATTCCGTTCTATTTTGAGCGGTGAAACTATCGACTACCACAAAAAGTTCTGATCCTGCCACAAGAGAATGGCCGCTTCCGCAGAGTGCCTGACACTGAATTTGTACGGACAAACCTCTCAAATCAGAGAGTAAAGAACCTTCCCAGCCGACAAGGTGAAAATATCTGGCCTGAAAATCATCTGCGGGTGCCAGCAAACAGTACACGAGGCTAGCTTGGAGCGCTGTGAAACACTTGCAGCGAAGGGAGACTGGCATGTGACACAGTCTAAGAAACAGAGCCCAGATGAGCGTCGGTTACTGGAAGATGATTCTGCAAGACAGCGGCAGAAACACTGTGTCGGAGAAGGAAAGGTGGATGAAAAGAATCCGAACTTCAGAGAAAGCAGTTCTGCGAGCACGCATGCTGGAAAAGAAGAGAGGAGCGATGGCCACGTCTGCTTTAATAAACCGGCCGAGGCTGTTTCATGCTGTAGTGGGCCTCTGATGCCGACACGTACGCTGACTCAGGGAAAAAATCTTCGTGGAACTCGGCCATAAACCTGAGAGAAGACAAGGACAGGTATGGGGACGGGGAAAGGGACGAGGAGGAGGAGGAGTCCAAGAGAGAGAGAAGCTGGTGAGTTTTTTTTCAATGTCAAATTTATGAAGCAACAAATCTCTCCAAAGAGGAGTTGTTGGTCACATGACAAAGCACAGTAATTTAAAAAGGCTGCAAACAAACAATGAATGATTAAAAAAAAAATCTGTAGAAGAAAAACATTTCAGATTGATTTCAGCCAGTTCACATTAGATTCCGGTTTTTCTGGATTTCTCAGTATCACTCTGTATAAATCCCAGACCCATGACCTCTGTACAAAGCCTATACCACAAAGACAAAACCCCCTCATCCGCCTCCATAGCACCACCGGAGAACCAATCGCTGTGACAGAGCCATACAGAACACGAGAACGCCTGACCTACAGTCGAAGAGGGAAAGAGACAGGAAAATCTGCCCCCACCCCTCCCCCCATCTAATCAGTAGTGGGGAAAACTAATCTGGAATGTTCTTAGTATCCGCCACTCGGCCAAATCCTCTAAATCTTGCCATCTCATCTTAGCTCCACCGGCCTTCCTAATCTCAATGCAAACAAATTATCCTCATCGGGGGAGAACGTAAGAGCACCTTGACCACGTTAAACACAACAAACAGCACCACCAAATGAGACAAATGAGACATTTGGGAGACTCGGACTTGTCCATTTTTAGGTATATTTCACCAGATTTTATGTAATTTATTGAATACAAACAATTGTCAGTGTAATTAATTATTATGGCTGTTTTTTTAAGTGTAAAAAGGAAAAAAAAAATGCCGATTTGGGCAATTCCGATGCCACAAATTAAGATTTGTGCTAATCTTTGCAGCTGCAAGATCTGTAATAACACAAGGCAAGCCGCTTTAGCCATACACATTGTAAATCAGCATAACGCGTGTGCACGCATGTGCATGCACGCGCATGCTTAAGCGTAATCATTCTTGTGGAGAAAGGGAGAGTGAGAGATCAGCTGTAGCCAAATCCCAGAATGCAATGCACTTCAGACTCAGCAGCAAATCTTTTTTTTTTTTTTTTTTTCTTGCACAGTGCAATCTGCCGTGAAGCTAGTTTTACAGCAAAAGCCACAGAGGCTTTCACATAGGACACTTTAGCGTGAGCGCACACGTAACAGTAATATGGTTACGAACCTGTCTGGCGAAGATGTTGAGTTGACACAACTTACAACACTTTCTTTTGTTATCCCAGTTTATAGATGTTCCCTGCTATGCACAGATGGATGAGTTCAATCTTATTTCCCTCTGTTTGTGTTTACAGAGTTCTGAGTGCCACTTTCAGGCTTGTGTATCTGCCACCTTCAGACGCAGCTTCATAGCGCTGCTTAGTGGCCGCGGGCGGTACTGCATGTGTTTGATTAGAAAATGAGGACTAAATCCTCTCAGGTTTGGGACCGGCTGAACTGAAGATCGCGAGGGAGGATTTAAAGATTAGACTTCCATGCTTGTGTAATGCCAACTCATCTCCCTCCCTCCAACACATGCTCTTTCTCGCTGCATCTTTCCATCCTCCCTGTTTTCATGTACCTTCTTTTGCTTTTTGTCAATTCTGGATTATTAAATTCTGTGCCACTGCTTGCACTACATCTTTGATTCTGCTATTAAACCCTGACACAAGCTTTTAACAACTTCCCATTAGTAATGTGTGTATAAAGCACCTTTGCAGACTGTTTTATACAAGAACTTGTAAGATCTCAAAGTTCGAAGTTATTACCAAGCATCATTTTTTAGCTAGGCTAATGAACTCTGAATGTTATTAATTAGTTGCATTTAACTGTGGAATGTTTCCTACTTAATGTCCTGTTAAATTGATAAATAGTGAGAAAGCTTTTATTTGCCTAGTACTGCAATATTTCCTTCAAAGGATTAGCCTGAATCTACAAAACACAGAGAAACAGTCTTGTGTCTATCTTTGCTCACCTGAGGAACAATTCCAAATGCTTGACGAGGGCCCGGAGATTCCTTTCGGGGATCTGCATCTTCCCCAGGATCTCAGGCAGCTTCACTGGAACAAAAGCATGAGTTGGAATACAAAAACATATCCATCCATCTTTCACCACTTAGTCAAACATATACCAACCAAAAAGCCGCAGGAGGTGCTGAGCTCCGTACAGGTAAGAGGGGGGAGGAAGCTGGTCCTTTAGAGGGTAGTTATCAGGCATCAGCCTCCAACTCAGTACCTAAAAAGTGCAGGAGCAATTTTACTTGAATAAATTACACACAGTGTTTAACCAATCTGAAAAGCCACAAAATATATATATATTTATTATGCTACGCTACCTGATTTATCTGTTGAACTATATAGATGTTCTTAGGGTATGCAGTGAATGCCTGTAATGGAGTTAAGTCTGCCTAGTGTCCTAAATGTATTCGGTTTCATCACCTCGTTTAACTCATTGTTTCTCCGACTCTCCAGGCCATAGAAAGGTCCACTGCGCTCTTTACTTGGTGTTGAAGGCAACGGGGAGGACGAGCCGCTGTGTACAGGTGTCTCTGGTTAACGCGTTACAAAAGAAGCAGAGAAAAGCAGCCTGTAACTGTTTTGATTATAATTTGGGCCTGGAAAGAAAAAAAGCATTTTATCCCCATCTACCGGACAAAGACGTGTATTACAACAACACAGCAGCAAATATTTCTGTGCTGTTTATTTCACCTTTTTCTCTCAATCATGTGTCTACTTACTTTTTTCAAGGTTAAGAAAAAACTTGGGTTGTGCTGAGGTGTCAACAACACGTCGTTTGAGTTGAGGGGATGCTGTTGTGCTGCCTCCACCTGATTATGAAAATATTGTATGCATCAAAAAAAAGAAGAAATTACAAAAGTAGTTAGGAGGTCAGTGCGTTCTCCGATAAGTCGATCACCTCCACTGCTTCCTTCAGGTGGACGATCACCTCCAGATGTGTTTCTGGTGGAGCGTCTCAGTGATTGAGACTGGTATGAAATACAGTCCATGTCAGGGTGGCGCCGGCGCTTAGGTGTGGGTGTTGGGGCTGTGGGCGTGGTGGCCGAGCCGTCGCTAAGAGCTGGTTGGCTGTCTGTGGACTGAGGGGTGGGTGGGTTGTGTCCCAGGGGGCTGGGTGTGCGCTCCCTTTGGACACTGCAAAACACCCATTCCCAGGAAAAAAAAAAAGGACAGTAGAGAACCATGAGAGCAGGGACCAACCACAGCGTCCTAGTGACACTAACGGGGGGGGGGGGCGTACTTGCTGGAGCCGGGCGAGCTGTCGTTGATGTTCAGAAAAAGCCGGGAAGAGCTGACCTTTTTAAACTGAGCTTGCTCGCAAGGATAGAGCAGGATCATGGGTAACGTGAAGTCAAACGTGATCCTCAGGCCATCTACCATCTCCTTGCACAAGTCCTCGCTTGGAAAAGGAAATAATGGTGATTCACCGCAGCGCGAAGCTAGCGTCATATTTAACGTCAGTGTTTTCATGGCGCTGACAAATAATAGTCACTACGCTGCTTTTGCCACAATTTCTCATCTTTGATGGATGATCTACAATGGAAAAATAGATCTTCTCACTGCACAAGCTTTGCCACTACTCTGTGTGTGCACACACACCTCTTCTCTGGAGAGATTGGTTGTGGGCTGCTGCTCTGTGTGGTGTTCTGCTGACGCCGGTACCTCTCATTGGCCATGAACGCCTTGTTGATGGCAAAGTGCTTGACATAGGACTCTAGGATGTGCACCACATTGGTCTGACACGGAACCATCACCAGCTAGGAGGAAAAAAATATACATCTCAACATTATAAAGGCCCACATTTCAAGAAAGTCCACTAAACATTGCTAACACATAAAAAGCTACACTGGTCAACACTGGCAAAGACTACTTTCTGTCCAAAGGAGATCTGGAGATACATCCATACGGCTACTGTATCAGTATATTTGTTTTTGTACCTTCTTCCTTTTGTTGATATAGAAACAGTCGTCCTCCAGTTTCTTCTTCAGGACATCTGGGATGTTGATATCGATGTGGACGACCTTCTCCTCGCATTCCCTCTTCACGTTTGCGTCTGGCTCCACCCTCTGAAGCAAGATTAAGACGAGACTTTGGGGTGAATTTCACAAGACGCAGCCACTAAAGCAGTCGTGCAGTTTTATCAATAGAATTACAACTCTATGTGGATTTAAGTGAAAATGGAATAATCAATCACGATCCTCCTCACCATCTTGTTGATGTCCTCCGAAAAGGCACTGTCCCCACTGTGAGAAGACTCGGGGTCGGACTCGTCGCCGCCGCTGCTTCCTGAAGACGAAATCAAACCTTTAAGCAGAGGAGGAAAGAAGAGCGGTTCATTTAACTGCAGTGACAAACTGGAGGCGAAACTGTCAACGGTAACGTTTGTTACAGGCGTCATCGCTGTCATCCTCTTTGGGGACCGTCTTCAGAGAAGGTTTAGTTCCAGACTGACGACGACGTCTCGCCCATGCCTTTCTCTTCCTGTCGTCGAGAGAGTGAACGTACGTTATCCAGTTTGGATCTAATCTAACATAACAGTGATTAAAACCAACTTCCAATTGTGTGTATACAGGAGAACAATACACAAGAGCTTCGATTAAAAATATCAACTGAGATGACCGGAGAATACACACAATGGAGATCAGTTTTGAGGGAGTTTGCATGTATGAGTGAATGAATGAGCGTAAAATGAACTTACATGCGACCTAGAGCTTTGCGAGCCAGTTTATGTTGCAATTTACGGTTTTCCTCAGTGTCCCTTAGGACATGATCTTCTGCAGCCCAACGATCCCAGCTACCCAAAAACACACACATTGACGAATAATAAAAATAAAATCCACACACACCTGCAAGTCCTGCCAGTTGTGGCCTACAGCTTTCACAGGATAACCGATAGTGAGTGAATATGACGTTACAGCGAAAACCACAATGAGCATGACAGGGTTCAGAAAAAGGAAAAACAACTCAATTACCTCCTGTTCCAACCATTGAAGTGAATCAGGTACTTTGGAGCTCGTCTTCCATGGTCATCTGTACCTATTAAGACATCAATGACCTGTAATGTGAACACAAAATGTTAGTAAAGTCCATATGATTGCAGAACCGACGCTGGTTAAACAGCACAGTCAAGTCCGGAACAATGACACCGTGTCGGTCCATTCTGTGCGCGCGCGCGGCCACGGTGGTAATAAAATGATAGAAACCACTGAATTGTTTTCTGCAGAGCACCTCCCTTCCGAGTGGCTCAAAAATAATAAGACAAAACAACGTCATTGTCCAAATGTTTTGTTACCCAACTCTATATTCATCGAGGCATCTCTTGTCTGTTTCAGTGTTGTTAGGCTTTTAGGTTCCAAGAGCGTAAACGATTTCCTTCTTTCCTGAAGAAAGCGGGGAGTGGACCATGCTTGGCCTTAGATCAGCAAGCCAATGGTCCAAATCACTTCTGAATCCCTGAAAATTGAGGTACTCTGCATAAAATGGCTCCAGAACAGCAGATATCATGTTAGATATCATAGCAGATACCATATTTGTGGAACGTCTTAAACTAATCCTGATTATCTTAGCCTATATTCCTAAAACCTAAACTGTGTCATTTAGAATATACTACAGTGGGGTCGAGGCCCTTGACAACATCCAGAATTAGCCTACACGAATATGACCCTTTATCACTGTTTTGCACTGGTTTTCTCATAGGCTACAGTTGCCCATACCCACGTTCCGCTGCATGCATACTAGAAAATGTGATACTTATACAATACTTCTTGCAAAACTGTAACATTTTTTTCACTAAACCCTCAGTGCTGCATTTATTTTTCGGGTAGCATGCTAGCTGCTAACGAACAAGACTGCACGTTTACCTCAACGAGAAAACGATACTCAAAATGATTCCTGGGTCTTCTACGGCACTGGTACAATCTTCTTTGCAAGCACAGAAATGAAATTAATTAGCGGAGATTAAATTAGCGATAAGGTCAGGGGATACTCAACAAACGCGAACACTGGCGGAGCCGGTGGGATAGAATTGTCGATGCGTTTGTTTTTTGTTCCACAATAGGGTTACGAGTGTTTCGTGTGATCAAAATCAAACGTACCCGGAAGCCATGTAAACCACTACTCTATTATCGGTTAATATCACATTTGGGGTACCCGTTAGATAATCGTTCTTCATCCAGAGACCAAACACACATAATAGAAACAACGTGCCAGCGTAAAACATTTCAATCGACGTAAAAACAATCTTGATCGCCTAGTAGCACAGAACATTACCTTAGCGTCATACAAGACTTTAGCCTTGGTGGGGTCTGGTTCAAAGCACAGGACTCGTTCTCCTTTGTGAAATTGATATTTAATTCCCCGCGAATTCATTTGTTCATGGCGACGTGTGGGTGAAGAAATAACGAAGCGGACCCTGCGTCGCTTTAACCCTTTCTTTTCCCAACAATTTCCTATGAGGAGGCTTCTCCGTTACGCTGGAGGAATGGCGCTTTGGCGAAAACACGGAAGTGTTGCGATGCTGCATTCACGGACCCTCGTAATTTTAAGCAACCAGACAGGGGTAACTAAATAGTTAAAAAAAAAATCAAAATTACCAATTTTATTAGTTCATCATTATTTGAAATCGAAGTTTTAAAAGTTGTTATATCATAATTTTCTGCTATTTGTGTGACAGTAGTGATACCTATTTAATCTTTTGTAACGTTAGTAATTTTCAATGTATTTGTGTAATTCACAAACTGTACAGCAGATGGCAGTATAGGCATATAAAATACACAGTCTGGTCAAAACGACAGTTTTGTTCTGTAAGATGACAAATTTATTATTATTATTATTATTATTATTATTATTATTATTATTATTATTATTATTATTATTATTATTATTGTTATTATAAGTGCAGTTCTAAAAGGACACTCACCATAGTCCAAAAATCGTCTGCTTCTGTTTAAAGGTCCAATTTAATGAACTAAAACCTGACTGCATATTTAGACCAATGCAAAAAGTCTAAATGACCAGATCATTAGACTAAACAGCTAAAATGTACATATGTTTTTTGTAAAATAATAATAATGATAATAAAATAACATAGTTTTAAAAAGGGGCCTTTGTCCTCTTGGGAAAATACCTCAAATTGAACTTTACAATGTCACAACAATATTTGTTTGCACAAAGACACATCATAGTGACGACACACTGAATGAAAACATACAGCAATATGTTTGATAGATAAAATCAAACCATTCATCGTCAATCCACTTTGGCAGGCAAGTGGTTTGATTTCTTTTCTCCCTGACCTGTTGACCATTGCTTAGATTGGTATGTACATACATTGGTATGTACATTAATCCTCTACCAGCACAGAAATCCATGTCTATAGAGTTGCAGCCTGAATTACGACTCATTTGCTTTCAGGCAAAGTGCTGCTCAACTATTGTACACCAAATATGGACTGTGTGAGTACAATGGAGAATCTGCACTGCTGAAGTGCGGCACCGGTAATACATTGTTTTTCTGTTCTACCCTGATAGTCGTTCATTTTGACACGTCAAGTGAATGTTGATTCAAGTTAATCTTAATTAAAGTTTTACATAAGCAGTGATTGTTTAGTATAACTCTGCAGTGCCTGTACTTCATTTACTGGAAAAACATTTCCTTTTCAAGAAATAAGTAGTATTTTTATTGCTTTTATCATTAAAAATAGCGGGGTTTTTTTCCCCTCAGGTTTAAAATGTACTTTTACTTGTTATAATTACTTTCAAATAATTTTATTTCCTCTGAAAGGTAATTTCAGCTTTGGCTGTATCAGTTTTCTTCAGTTCTAATTCTCTGCTTTCATAACTTAAGAGCGACTGGCTGTGATTAGAATCTAATGAAAATCTCGACAGTAAATTGTGAAATGATGGATGTTGCAAGGGTCACTGACACACACGTATCTTCTTACATTCACACTATTGCTTCACATTTCTGTTGTTTTTAGCCTCCTCCTCCCCCACCAAACACCGTGGGCAGTATTGCCTATAGCCACAATCTATAGTTTCTGTCTAATTCTTCCTATAAACTCCTGTCTTCAGGATTCCTGCGCCTGTCATTTTACTAAGTCTATTCTGTTCCCTCGCTGTTTATAGAAAGGTCAGGTTTATCTCGGCTGTTATCAGGATCATACAATGTGTGTGTGTGTGTGTGTGTGTGTGTGTGTGTGTGTGTTAGAGAGAAAGAAAGTGTTATGCAGCGGAGTTCATAAGCTCCTTTATCGGCTGTGCGGCACCCTCCTCTCCAGGCTCCTGCTGTCTCCTCTCATTTTTCCCATACTTTCACACTGGCCCACACAAGCTCCCCCCAAAACCTCTCTCCCCTCTTCATTAACGTGCACGCTATCACATTGGCATCCTTGCTCAAAGTCAGTTGGATGTAGTGTCACCCACAGGTGTGTAAAGAAAGCCACTCAAAGAGCGGGTGGATTATGGGTAGGCAGGATTAATATGCCTATTTTCATCTCCCGATAAATCCCTGGCACGACTTTCCTCATATCTAAATAACATATCCACGTACACGCCTGTTTTGACTTTATGAAAAGAGATTTACTGCAAGTAAGCTTCTGAAAACTATGGTTTTAAAGCCATGTTGCACATTTACGCCCCTGAAGTTAAAAATTTGGCTTTTCTGAGTCGGTGAATCAGGTGCAGATGAAAGTCACATTCTAGCCCCTAACATCATTTCTGACACTGGAAAGACTATGTAAACAAAGATCTCAAGTTTTCTGCAGCCCTCCCTCACCCCTGCACGCACACACGCACGCACGCACGTTCTCCTCACTCCAGTTGAGTGCGGGAATGACCGACGCGCAGAGGAACGCATGAGGAGGAGAAGAAGAAGAAGAAAAAGAAGGTAAGGATTTCCTTTTTGCCAGCTTTGCCCCAGCAAAAATTCCAGCTCTTCTTTATCTCGAACTTTCACCTTAGAGTTCATGGAGAGACGATAAGGATACTTTAGGCTGACGCGCAGAGCAGCGCTGATGTGAGATCCGACAGAATGTCTGCCGCTCAAGGGCTCCTCAACAGCGTCTTTTCCTGCTCCTCTCCCGCGTCCAAAGCCATAACTAAACGCAGGCTACGCCAAACCCGGAGCCTGGATCCTGCTATAATTAGACACTGTGACACCGACAAGGAAGGGGCGAGTGGCGCATTATGCCCCGAAACGGTGGCGGCCGCCGGGGACGCAGGTGCGTCTCCGGAGCGCCGGGCTGTGATGCCATCTTTACGCGCCAGGATTCCGATCATTAAGGAGCCCATAACTCCTTCTCTGTCATCTCCTTCCATACCTCTGGATGTGTCCCCATCGTCCAACTTCCACTTTGACTATGACACGTTGAAACTTGCCAAAAGGCACACGGCTGCGGATTTACCCTTTCTGGTGCGCGCACCCGGAGCAGCGCCGTCAGGGAGCACGGGGACCCTGTTCTCGCCGCGGAGATGGCTGCAGAAGAAAGCACAGCCGTCCAGCCCTCACGCCTACGTGGTGTGGAAGTCAGAGGTACGCGATTCATGCATTTATTACTTTACTTGACCAAGTTTAGGCGCCATTTAGGTCGATCCAGATGCTGGATTCCAAAGTAGACGGTCAAGATTGTGAACATTCCCCTACCATTAATAATGGTTCTACTCCTGTGGCAAGTTGCAGGAAATCAAGACAAATATTGTGCTGTGATGATGTGTTGGAATGGTGCAGTGGATGATTTATGAGGAGGGAGTGCTGACCCAGCATTGACCTCCACCTGGGAGCCGTCCAGAAACTCAGGAATCAAACCAGAACTCCACAATTACGAGGAGATATGTCGCCCAAGGGTACTGTGGCTAATAAGGAGGGTGGGGGCTTTGGGCTTCAGGAGCTTCTCACCTGGGTATTTTGTTCTCCTGCTGTCCTTCAGAAAGTCCCACTGGGAAATTTCAAGAAAAGTCTTCAGAAGATTAAATAATGCCAATAACACATGCAAAGAAGTACCCCGGTTCCTCACTAAATCCCCCTTTTTCTTTCTATTGTTTCATGGCAGGCTGGTCGAGCTTTTGTCTTCATATAGGCTTCGAATTGAGTGTGAATAGGTGAAGGAACGGTGTATGAAATCCTTAACAAAACATACTTGAGCGACTTATTTCCAGCAGGGGGGTTGAGGGGTTTATAAACTACATAGTTGGCACAAATCCACCTGCTCCCTTTGTTAAGTTACTGTCTTTTTCTATGCCTGAGCTTATATTTGTGCTACGCTGCATGAGTGTCTGCTGCCGGGTTCTTAGGGGACTCGGTTCTCACGACTGCAAGGGTCAAATCGCACAACCCTTGATAAGCTCTCCCCTTTTTTTCCGATTCGGCAGCGCGGCTCCAGCTACACTCTTTTTTTTTTCTGTTCTTGCGGCGTGCTCGCACACATGCATTTAGTCTCCTCCCTCTCTTCCTGTGTGACATGTTGACAAGTTCTTACTCATCAGGCTCTTTCCCACCACTGGAGCTCTTGATGTCTGCACTTCTGTGGCCCTCCGTGGACCCCATGAAGCATTCGGTTTGGAGTCGTTGGTCCAAACTGGACCGTGACGTTACTGCGCCTCTGAGCGTTAGTGAAAATATGGAGCCAAGAATTGTAGCTGTGTTGTCTGGAACTTTTCACCCACCATTAGCTGGATGTATGGAATGCACTGAACAGTAAAATAATTACTTTTGATATGAAAAATGAGCATTTGTTTAATTTATATTAGCCATAGCCATAGCCATGTCAGTCTATATAAAAATAAAAGTCTTTTCATTACAAGTATCTTGTTTTCTAGAGATAACCCGTTAGAAAAAAATCCATTGAAATGTTTTTTTATTCTATATCTTTTAATATGTCTTTTTTTAAATGCTGACATACAAAACCTGCAGTTGATTCTCTGGATCATTGCCATGCATACTTCCTGGTCCTTGGCTTCTCATGGTCTTGTGAAACGTCATTCAATCACCAAGCAGGGTCTCTAAAGTGCTACCTGCCAAGTGTGCTACAAGTTTTCCAGGAGTGTACTTGCTCTGTCCATTTCAATACATTTGCATCTGACCCGACTCCTGTGGACTTGGGGAAGCTCGCTGTTCCACAGTGTGTTTCACCACGGCAAAAGTTCGTACCATAAAATATAATTGAGATCTAGAATGTGCTCCAGAAGTTCACCAGAAACTGGTCTACTAAGTGTTGAGAAATGGTGTACCTATCCGTACTTGTGTTCACTCCTGCTTGTCAAACATTATTAGTCACCGTCTGACAATTTCTCCAAATTCTAAGTAGCCAAACTGTCTAGTAAGTTCTAAGTTCCATTGATGGAGATCTGCTTCATTGGGTTTGTTTGGGTGTTTTGACCTTTTGAAACACCCAAAAGAGATGTATTGTATTTCCAGCCTTCCACTGATGTGCAGCCAGATGACAAGATTGTCAGCTGGCTGCAGAGCCGAGAGAACATATTGTTAGTTTTCCGTTTTATTCCCAAATTATTGTTCAGAAGCAGCGGATTGTATTCGTTTGGCTGGCCCAACTATCCCACCTGGCCCTACTTCTGTCAGTCTGGGCACGGCCATTCAGAGGAAAGCGTTTCACTTTTGGAGGATGAAATAATGGAAATAGCTTGTATAAAAAAGATATTCAGTATCAAAACCAAAAATATTTACCTGAAACCAAGAGAGTTGCCTTTGCATACGAAGACTTGCTTTTTTTTAGGGATGCAGACATGACAGAGAGCAGGAAACATAGCGTTAATGGTGAAAAAGCAATGATGCAAAATCCTCACACACGATGTGCATGTGTGTGTCTTTGTGTGTGTGTGTGTGTGTGTGTGTGTGTCCATGCATTACAGCTGTGCAGTCAGTGATGGGAAGTGTCTTTTGTGGACTGATAGGCTCTCGGTATCGTATCAACAAGCACTTTTGCAAAATGAGTTCCATAGACGAGGGAATGGTGATAGACTGTTTTGGAATTTTAGCAGGATAAGAGAAAGTTTTATTTTTTTAAAAGTTGTCAGTGCCAAAATGTGTCTGTTTTACCGTGGAAGAGTCACCTGTGGTGATACAGTAGGGGTGATTTTAGTGTGTTTTCACAAAACAAGTCTCATTTTTCTGCTTACTTTGTAAGTGAACTGTGGTTAGAACAGCAGGGTTTCTGGAGGGAGGGATGGACTCCCCTATAGTAAAGTCGTAAAAAGAGAGGTTCAGTGTTTATTGAAGCGTCGTTGGAGCAGTGACTTAGGTGTTTAGGTGTTAGCATTCTTGAAATTCTTTAGAATCATCGGTGTTGTTTAATATTTATTTGTCAGCGGTGAGACAGACCTACATCAGAGTACTTAGAGTTCAGAGATGAACTAAAGAAACACTATCATTTGCTTTCTTAGGACCCCTGAATTTGTTTTCTTGGCCCCATGGCTCCATATAGCAATGTTGGTGGACCACTGACAGGTCAGATATCAACATATATCGCATGGTTCGGCATAACATTGCTGGTCCCCCGGAGCATTAAACACAAGGACCTGAGTGATCTTTGACTGATAATCTTGTCAATATAGAAGCGCGATACCCATTTTTTTTTAAAAGAAGCAAATGTTTGGCTACTAACACAAATAAAAGTTAAAAACTTCATTGGCAAAAAGTAAACTAAACTGATTCCTTTATCATTTTTATTAGGGACGCACCGTGTTTGTCTGTTAAATAATTGGATGATAATACAGATACAACTTCTTATTTGTATTCACTAAAAAATTTAGCTGCTGAAAACAACAATAATGGAGGCTTTTATTGATTTAGACACAGACAGGCAACTTAAAAGGAAAGAAATTTTGCCATTTTGCCTCATTGCTTTCCCCCAACCAACAAAACAATGACTTGGTCATGCATGGAATGCATTCTGGATCACTTTTGAATAATTAACACAAACAAACTAAGCAGAAAATGTAATCAAGGCAAAAAAAACCCAAAAAACAAAAAACCCCCAGAAAAAAGTCTTTTTTTCCTTTTCCAAAAATGCTTTTTAACTACTTTTTTGGCAACAATGGGACGTGGACACCAGGATTCCTTCTGCTGTCAAGAATCAAGGTCAGAGTAACAGATTTTCACTTCCTTTAAAGGTAACATTTTCCCCACTTAGCAATTAAACAAGAACATCACTAAGCGTTTAAATCCACCCAAGACAGGTTGTTGGCTACGATTGGGAATTTCCTGCTTAACATTACTTTGATATATTTTGATAGGACCCCCCCCTCCCCACACACACACACACACACACACACACACACATATTCACACTCATGGCTGTAAAACATCTGTTTGAAAAAGCCTGTGTTGCAAACGCCTTTAAAAACAATTTTCAGACTGCTGCGTGGCGTCACGTTTGCTTCATCAGAGATCTCTCTCAGGTGCTCCCCCCGTGCTCGTGTCAGCCACAGCCGATCGCTTGGGTCAAGGCAGGCCGCCCGGAGCCATTTTTTTAGAAGAAGAATGCACATATTTATTTCTTTTCCAAAGACGCCGTCCACATTGAAGCGCTTACGGAAACAGAATGACTTGGGGTGAGCGCTACAGGGAACCGCTGCAGGAACCCTTCTATCTATATAACCACTATTATGGGAGGATGTCTGAATCGCCGAGATTGTCTCGGAAACCGAGAGGCTCCGTGTTCTCCTGTCCTCCTCAAGTTCCTCCCTAAGTTTCGTCAAAGCCAGGAATGCTTAAATAAAAGTGCTCAGCAAAAACAGGAACTCCGACTCAAAGAGTCAAATCTAAAACACGTTTATTAAGTTCACAATTGTGATTTGACCTTAATATGCAGGATTTTGACCTGGTTTTGACGTATCAGTAGGTGTTATCAAGAAGGACGTTGGTTATTTTTGATCAGAGCCACATTTTTTCTACATAAGCTTGTAAAAATGCAAAAGGAATCTCTTTATATTATAAACTAGATGAAGCTCAGCTGCATAAATGAAATAGTCATTTATGGTATTTGTGCTGTTATTGCCATTCCATTTTATGAGACTTGGAGAGGTGGACTAAGTCAAATCTTTGGTTTTATTTTAGAGCAAATAAAAAATGTCACAAAAGTAAACACACCTCATTTAGTGCACGTTTGATCCGACTGAACCAAGAACCCCTTGAACAAATACCTTTAAACCTGTCGTTTCTTGTTTTTAAGCAGCCTTTGTTGTGGCGTACGTGAGCCGCACACGGCTCCCCTCCAGGGAGAAGCTGTAGTTTGATTACGGCCCTCATTACATGCCGCGGACCTGGTTCTGAGCGTGCACTGAAAGGCCACCTGGAGTCGGATCGAACAGCCGAAAGAGACGCAACCCGACATCCCCTCCCTTCGGGCGGATGCCATCTGTCCGATAGTATCAGCTAATATTTTCAACAGAACTGAATTTGATTTGTTTTCTTTACAATTACAAGCTTTTTTCTCATGGATTTAAAACAAATTCTTACCAATTCCTGACGGATCTGAAGTATTAACAATAAAAAATATATACTTTAGGCCATTTAAAGCATATTGTAGATTTAGAGGAGGAGGTATTCTTCGAGAAATGTCATCTTCCACATTGATTGGAATCTTATTAGACCTGGGTAAATAGGTGAACAACTGACGCGTTTAGGTTGAGGTAACACAAATAAACAGATGTCAGTGTGATTCCTGGTCCAGTGTTTCTTGGGCAGATTCCATTATCTGGGCCTTGTAGACATCATTTTATGTCACTAACCTCTCTTCATAAGTAATTAGCCCATTTTCTTCTGTATGAGATTACCCTCTTGTAATGTAATTTATCAATATTTCTGTATCCAGAGGTTTTCCCCTTCATGGATACATGTTTAATGAATTCTGCCTTATCTGGCTGCATAACAACCATAACCATGGAAAAACCAAACACTGTTGAAAACCTCTAGTTGTAATGTGACCTCTAGATCAATATTTGCTACGGTGAGACAATCTGAATAGAATCCAGTCAAAAATAATCAATGCAGAATATATTTTTGAGGTCAGTGTCACTTACTGACAGAAACCCGGCGTCTCCACAAAGCAACAGAAACAACAAGCTCGAGAAGATCCCTTTTTTTTTTTTTTTTAATCTAACAATGAGTAAAAGAGGCTC
>CAAE01014978.1:2324811-2344450 GCA_000180735.1 Tetraodon nigroviridis
TGAAGGGAGTGTGAAGAATGTTGAAACATTCTTGGACATTCCTCTGGAGCAGCACTGTGGTACAGCAGATCTGCTCAACAGAAAGGACAGAGGTGAATATTTACTGAAATAGCAACTTGTTCCCATCTCTAAGTGTCTTGTTTCTGCCACACGACATCTTTTTAAAAAAACACTTAAAAGTACATTTTGGTACTCGTATGCAACATGTAACACCTTCCCTAAGCAGTTAGGTGCAGGTACAAGGTTTAGTAAAAGAGCGCCAGGCTGCGGTCCACCTCTCCTGAGTTGCTCCGGCCTCTGCAACTGCTCCACTTGCCTCCGACTGATGCACATATGTTGGAAATACATCACAGCCCTAAACAAAACCTTCTGTGTCTGGGTGAGACTCTAAGAGTTCTGCCAGCATTGTGGTATTTGATGCTTTGAGAACGAGACTGGCAAGATTTTTTTTTTTTTTTACTTTATTTTACTTCTGATGTTTGCAATTCTGCTGTCCACATTCTGTTTTTCACCTTTTCTGAGTTGGATTTAATGCATTTCAATTTTATTCATGTATCTATTTTCTAAAAATCGGCGCTGACTGCATTCAGAGTTATGGAGGCGCTTCAGTCTTTAAATGACAACATAAAGTGCTATATGTGTTCTCTTCTATCTGTGCTGCTGCTGCTTACCTGCAGTTATGGATATGCCAACAGTAACTGTGTTAACCTGCCTATTTATTGGAAACTGTGTCACAGAGAAAACACACTTGAACTATTGATTTTTTAAAAAATGATGTCTGCTGGGGTTTAAGTGGAGAATGTGACCTTGTAAAGTTTATTTGAATAGAAAATAGGTGTGCTTGGAATGCATACTGCAACAGTGTACAGAGTTCCAGGTCATTTCGCTCACCTCCAGTCACTCAAGTCATTGTAGGGTTTATCAAGCTCGAGCTGCTAACACGCATGTGGAAATGTTGTAAGACGCTGTCTGCCTTTACTGTGGGGAATGTTATAAAATGTTTATTACCTACTGGCTTTAAAAGCGACATTTGTCTGTGTACATTTTGAAAACTGGGTTGCTTTCATGTTTGGTAAATGTATTATTGGTCAATGATATTTACACTGGCTTTCCTCTGATTTATGAGATGTCACCAATGGCAGGCATAGCGTGTTTATTATTTTTTATTTTTATGTGCGGCTGTGGTGCTGTCAATAAGTCATCTGGGACAGTTCACTGCAGTAGTAGACAAAGCTGTCTTTTTTGTGTGTGCCTGAGAAGGTGTTTATAAAATCTAACAAAATCCCCCAACAAGAGGCAGACTTCAGAGCAGACGATCATCCATTCCTAAAATTTCCCAGATGTGTAACCACATGAATCTTTGTCTCTACTGCATGCACTTGGTTCTCTGTGTATGCTTCACCATGGAAACTGGCATGTATTTATATATATTTTTCATCCCTTTGTCAGAAATAGAACAGCAACCACATGCTGTATATGGAAATAGCATTAGTCATCAAGCTGAATTGCTCCACTTGTGCAAGCAAAGCATTAAACTTTCCCGCACAACAGTTGTCCCCACAACAAATAAAGTGCATGTGTGTTGGACTTTTTTACAATAAAAAAAAAAAAAGACAAAAAACAACAACAATTGGTATGTACATTTTGTTTACTTGACGAGTGTATCGAAATTTTGATTATAAAACATTGTTGTTGGAACTGTTGTGACGTACCACTAGTTGCATGTGCTTCACTAGTTTTGATTCTGATTTTGGATCAGGTGTAGCTGCCTAGTTGATTTCTTGTTAAGACCTGTAAAGAGAAACTGCATGGACAGGTTTTGCTTTTGTCTCTGGAAGGACAAATCTTGATTCTACTCATGTCTTTAAAGTGATAACAGGCAAATTTAGTAACTGCTTTCAAGTGGTTGTTAAACCTCATGTCTGGGTCAAAAATTAGACCACAGCTTCTGGCTTGACTTGTTGCTTCTAATGCAATGACGTCAAGAAGAGCACTGAACTCTGACCTTTCATTTTTTAATCAAAATCAGTTTTGTCTGCCTTTAGCTGGATAAATGTATTTACTGACAGCAAGTAAGGGAGTCTTGGCATGTGATGACATTAAAACAACTTGTATCCTTGCACCTTCTTTTATGCACTCGTTTAACTGACACACTTCCTGGAAACTCACTCTCCTTTTGAACGCCTATTAATATTTGATTAAAGGTTTAATATCTGTCCTAAATACACAAAGAAGAGAAATGATGGTGGCTTTGCAAAAGCTTAGCAACTGTTTTATTTTGAAGACAAACATTTAAAGGTGTAGGAATTGTGACGGCAGTAGCATGGCAGATTTGTGTCTTTGCAGACTGTGCTGGCAGCGTCACACCTCCACAAGTGTCCACGTCACTAAAATCCATTGCTGTGCTCGTACATTCCAGAGCAACTCTTTACCGTGTGCTGATCTTTACTAGATGAGCTGTTGCTTTTGTTCCTTTTGTACAAGGGGGAAAGAAGTACCTATTCCCAGAATCAAACGTACCTTTAACTGTCAAACTTAGCCTTTAGGCATTCGTATCTCTGCTATCTGTTCAAAGCTTTAAAGGCTTGACAGCTAAAATAAATCACACAGCAGTCTTTTTTAGTTTGCTTTGCTCCATTAGGAGATCTCCTGACATGTAACAGGTTTATTTATGTTGGAAACCCTAACTTTCCATGTTTTTGAAGTTTGAACCTTTTATACGTGTGACAAAGACAGTTTTTAGCTTCAGGTTTTGTTATGTTTTGCGTGAGGACACTGCGGCTATGCCTTGAGTTTGTTGATAGTATTCTGCAGGAAAGGTCTTTTTCTAGCGTGTTTTTAAAAATGATTATGACATTTATAAGTGTAGTCTTGACTGTAACCAAACTTATGTAATATTTTACCCAGATATATCACATTTTGAATGTAATTAAGGTAGTTATACCACTTTGAAGGTAATTTTGGTTTTGAACATTTAACTAGGCTTGTTGGCTTGAGGTTATCTGTGCATTGAAATGCACACCCATGTGTTTTATGCCGGATTTTCAACTCATTGTTTCCAGAGTCAGCCAGTAATACCAGGAGTTTACACCCCCCTTCCCCATTCAGCATTCCGAAAGTTTCTTACCATGACACTTGAGAAGCAGGGCTCATCCATCTCCCCCAGAATCCCTGTTGGGCACAACCGGCCGGCCGCGCGACGGGCCTCCTGTGTTCAAATGTTTGCCTTGGAGCAGTGTGTCGGCGTGTGTGTCGACCTTCTAGCCACATGTGAGGTCAAGTTAGTGTGGGTGGGAGGGCGGGGGGGGGGGGCTTCTTCAGCCAGCAATCGAAGTCATGTGACTCCTTCGGGTCGCTCTTCAGTTTGTTCACGTTGCTTAGCTGAATGATGCTTCTGCTGCTCCACTGCACTAAGTGGGGGTCGGATAACAAGTAAGCTGACGGCAGGCTGAAGGATTCTAAAACATAATAGCAATGGAGGCTGGCTCATGGCACCTTCTGACACAGCCACAATGTAAAAGAGATTTGGTCTTAGCGTTTATCAGGTAAAATCAAGAGCAAGTAAACACAGACACATTAGAGACCACTTGTAAGCTGTCTGTCTGGAATAAGGCATTAGATAAATTGGAGCAATGTCTCTTCTTCCTTAACCGCTCCCTCATCCTGACCTCTCCTCTCTGTAGACGCCGAGGAATGTGCGGCCATGAGTTTCGAATGACTCAGATGTTCATCAAAGCTGGGGTTTTCGGCAGTTCATTTACGCTTCGCTCAAATTCAATTTCACCATCGCAGCAGCAGGGCTGCAGTGCTGATCTGCCTGCAACTGAAAAATGAACAGCACGTTCTACATCTACTTACATTAACCATCTGCTTCTCCCCATTCCCATTATTAGCTTGTGTCTGCATTGAACATATTGCAAATCCATTAGTGCTGGTCTATTTCCTGTACTTGCTTGATGTTTTATTTTTTTTCCCCCACATGCAACATTGTCTTTCTGTACAGGACAATCTGCCTTTTTCATTATTCCTGCTAATATCATTTTTTTCTACCACCTGACCATCGTTTGATTGGTGGAGAAATGAAAAGTGAATCTGATCTTTGAAAATAAAAAGAGTAAAACTAAAAGTGGTGCAAGATATATGTAAATCTGGAAGCACTGACTTTAAGGATTTATATCATAAAGTGTCATATATTTGGTCCCCTTCATGTGGTTACACTTACACTTTGTAGTTTGGTCCTTTTTTCCTCGCCTTCATTCGTTTGTACACAATAAAGGGTTTCAAGCTGTTTTTAAATAAACATTGTCATTTCCATCTCTTAATAGTCAACAGTATAAATACAAATATATATTAAAGAACAATAGATGTCTCTGTAAATGTTGTCCTTCAGTGAACATTTAAAGAAAATGCACCAAATTCAGCTAATTTACAAACATTTCTACAGTTGACAACATGGGCTTTATTTTATATCCTGTACACTGATGGTCTTTTCCTGCTGTTGTTGATTTAATCAGGGTGATTTCACCTGGAGCAGCCTGTCGGGGCGGAGTGTGCGTCTGACCCCTGTTGACATCCAGAGCCTGTCAGAGCTGGAGAGGGCCAGGCTGCAGGAAGTGGCCTTCACCCGTTTACACCAGGACTATGACCTGGGATGCCAGATAACCATGCCAAAAGGTGAGAGAACGCGTGCGCTTTATGCAGAGTTTAACACTGTTACACAATTTTTTATGTCTGTTAGTTTTAGACGGGTGGGATTTACTGCTGCAGCAGTGGAACCGTGACTTTTTTTTAACATTTAACAGTGGAAAAACACATCTGTGACCGACTCTGGAACTGTGGCAAAACGATGCTCGTTTAGCGTTCTGCTTCACGCAACTACTTTCAAGTGTCCTATAAAGTAAAGCTGAAACACTCAAGCCTCTGACCACATCCTCCGCTCAGCCTTTGAGTGTATTAGATATAAGTCACACATGGCCTCTGTTTGGAGAAGATTGACAACACCTTAACCTGGATATAAACCTTAGTTCATTTTAGGAAAGGATGCTTCCTGTGAGACTTGGTATGACCTCATGATTACTGTTTTGATGGCAAGTCCAAGCTTAAGGAGAGCGAAGTTGCTCTTCCGACCGCTCTCGAACATTTTGTCTTGACGACATTGGTTTTTTTTGCCCTGATTGTCCAAAGAACTACACACCCAGTAAACCTGGGTCTCCTAACTTTGGCAGCAGATATCTTCTAGATCCATCTGTCTTATTCTCTCTTCCAAGGCTGCAGCATGTGCAGCCGGGAGACACTAAGAGGGATAAAGAGAAGTCTGAACTTTTTTGAATAGTAAGGCCTTTGTGATTACCTTGATCCTTGAAAATCAAAGGTCAAAATTGGGCAAATTCTTTAAATTTTGCTTGATCCTATTTTTGAAACCTTAATGAAAACCTCTATAAATTAATTGCTGGTTTTAATGTAAATATTTAGAAGCTATAAACTAAAAATATAATATAACGTGGAGCAAGAGTCATACCTGAAGATGTGTCAAAATGAGACTTTAAGTACAATTTAGAGTGAAGAAAAAGCTGGTCAAACTTTGGTGCACTGAACGTGGACACATGTTAAAAGCAGAACATTTTCACAAGTGGAATCTGTGGGTTATGTCAGGTAATGCAAAACTGCTGCCAAACTGTCACAGCAGATATGGCGAAGAGGGTTTAAAATGGTTCTCATTCGTCATCATCTTAGTTGGCTGATATTGTTAGTGTATCCCGGCAACATGTTTAAAACCAGTTGAGATAGCGGCAATAAATGAGACCTTGAATGGTCCAAAAGCAGGATTTTTTTAAGCATTCCACAGACGAACAGATGCATTAATAACAGATGATGGTATCACATCACAGGCTAGTACTGCTCAGGGTCTCTTCAAGGATGAATAAATGTGGCTAGAAGCATCCAGAAAAAAAAAGTTCAACTGTAAATGTTCAGTACAGCAACCTATCAGACTGATTTTTAATCACATGTCCTTCTTTTTGTACTAAATAGAGAGTACACATTAGAGACACCATCCACCTGTGATTTAATGTCTGTCATGCATCAAGTTAAAGATACCCAAAATATTTATGAACTGGAATCAGCCAGCCAAATATGTGCTCAAGTCTAACAGGATGCCTGATTCACGTTAACAACCTATTGATGTGTCAGAATTGCAGGTGTGAACCTTCGATTTATCAAAGATACACTTCTGTTGGTTTGGTCTTGTGCTGGATTATGTATAGCACCTACAGACAATCTTGATTAAGACAAGAGACAGAAATGCTCCATAGGTACCCAGATCATCACAGCACACACACACACACTTCAATTACTCACAGCTTGGGGTAGTTTAGAATGTTGAATCTTAATGTGCATGTTTTTGGATTGTGAATAGAAACCAGTGGAAACCCACACATGCCTGGAAGGGGAACATGCCACACAACGAAGATAGAATCTTACCTCTTGCTGTGAAGAGATATGCTTGCCTATTAACAGTCACATTACAGTGCTCATCTTATCACATACTGATACATACTTCACGTTGTTGCTTATGAATTTCAACGTTGGTAACAGTTGTTGCAGTTTTCTTTAGAAACATTTCAACTTGTGCGAGGATATGGGAGTGATGTTTTGTAGTTATTTTCCTAACGTGGGCCAAAAAGCCCCGGGGATTGTCAAATTTACCCCAGACCTCGAGTTATTTTTTCAAAGAGCAGAGAGCTGGGATGAGGGTCCGATAAGATGAAGGACAAAATAAATTCATCAGACACTTTTTCAGAATAAAAACGGGGGAGGTATGGAGGTTTGGGGGATTTCCGTACAGCTTTTAAGACCATCTGTCAAAAAATCCAAACCATTTCCTATTTCTGCTTCTCCCCTCCACTCCTCTCTCCCCTGGCCTCATCACAACATCTGCTTTCTCTCTCCCTTGTCACAACCTCCTCTCACAGTTTTCCAATTTTATACTCCTCACTCCAATAGGCCCATTCTTAAAGTGCGCTCTTACGCCTTGTCTACCTCTACAGCGTTAATATATTCCACACAAATAACACCAGCAACTTGTTCAGACGTGTCAGCCTGCTCGGCACGTGGGGGGAACCTGAACTGGCTCCCTGACGTTCCAGGCTAACGCAGCCCGTTGAATAATATACCCGAAGCTTCAGGAGTGACTCATTCGACATGGCAGAAGGGAACATCTGTGGGGTTCAAACTGAGTTTGCTAAACCAGGGGATCAAGATGAAGGAATCCAGATTTGAAACAGTCAGGGGCCTAACGTCAAAACTGCAGAACCGATTAAACAATGACACAGTCGCAAAATTTAAGACGGGCATATTCCCATAGCAATATCGCCATAAAAAGAAAAAAAACCCAGTGTGCTAACCCAACTTTCTTCTAAATAAATAATTTGTGAAAGTGTTATGTAGCCACTATGGCTATACAGGGCTTGTCTATTTGATGACACAGCAATCGTGGATGCTCTAGTAGATGATTTAATTTGTGATGTGCAACCCGCCAGAGTAATTGATTGACCTGCTGCAATTTCCAGATTTTAACCTCTGTGAACAGGTTAAAGAGTTGTCCATCATGTCGGCAGCTACTGGTGTGGCCACCCTTTAGGTATTCATACTCTGAAATTAGTGGGGTCTATTTCGCTGATCAAAGCATTTCAGCAGAATATTTTTTAAGAGTCCAAATCAGACCATCATGGATAAATAATACAAATGATTTCACTTCTTTAAAACTTTTTCTGTAAAAATTCCATAAATTACCTTGCCTCATGTTCCAATTAAAGAGATTTAAGATCAGAGACAGAGGATAATTTATGTCTGCATTCCTGTTGCAACAGTTATGGAAGCTGTTTTTGTCAGATGATCTACATTTTTGATTTTCTTTTTCTTTTTTTTTCCCCCCCAGATGGACAAAAGAGGAAAAAGTCCCTACGCAGGAAGTTGGACTCTCTGGCAAAAGAAAAGAGTAAAGACAAAGGTACAATAAGTTCTTTCAAAGCTCCAATTTAGTCATTCTTGTCTCATCATCATGTGATTTCTGAAATTAAAGATTATTTAACAGTAGCTTACATAGACATGGCCACTGTGATGCACACAGAGAAAGCATCAAGCCCAATCCTTCCTCTCGTTTAAAACATGCACACAGGAATGTCGCAACACAGCCCAGCCCAGACGAATATTACAAAGGAGATTCAGTATCTGTAATTAGCAATAATAAAATGATCTGGTTTTATAAGTGTTTAGTGCTTCTACTCCTCTGAGACCTAACCATGACTTGTGCACACTAAAGGTTCAGATGAAGGATTTTATTTTATTTTCTTTTTCTTTCTCTTGGGATTCTCCAATTGTCAGCTTTTCTTCCATCTATTGACACAGCGATAAAGAGTAAATGGTGTTTTCATGTAGCTGCAGAGATGTCGTGAGCAAGTTTAAAGGTTTTCCACACCTAAAAAGCTCTAAATTCTGTGCACATCAGTAAGTTTAAGGAACATATTTGCCTATCACATGTCCAGTGAGTTGTAAATACAACCCGGTAGCACTTCTAATCAGTTTTTGTTTCACTTCAAGGGAATGTTTTATCTCCGATAACATCAGGCTAGTTTCCCATCAAAGTTCTTATGTGTGGTAAACTAGGACTATGCCATGCTTGTGTGCATTTAAAAAGAAGCCAAAGGCTATTTATAACTTTTCTCAATTTTTGCATGGACTGCCCGACTACTTGCACTTTATATAAACATGCTGCAGGGTGATGAATAATAATTTACTGGGAGTAAAAGCGGGAATGTGCTCCAAAGGTCTGGAGAATGTAGATTTATGAAAACCTGACGTCAGTTGATAGGCCGAGGGCACGCTGTGAAGTGCAGTGCATTACTGTAGCATTATGTGAACCAGATTGTATGTGTTTTTGTGCATGCGTGTTACATAAGCCCTGTTACGGCTGTGAGGCCGCAGCGCAAATTGATTGTGTCACAGTGGTCATGTTGTTCATGAACCACAGACCTTCACTTATGGTTGTGGAATACATTTTGCTCTTTTCTCCCTGTTTTTTTTTCTTTGTCTTTCATCATGTTAAACATCTGGAGGGTCCTCCCCACTTGTGGGCTCACATAGCCAGTGGTGGCTAAGTATGACATCATTTTCCTCTGAAGTGTGCCCTGCACATCTTCGACAAAACCCTGAGGCAATTTCTTTTGGTTTGCTTCACCGCATTTTAAGCTTTTACTGTACTTGGAAAAGCTTTGTAAAAGCACAAAACCCCACACAGCCTTTAGCATTCTTTACCAGAGGAATGAGAGCTAGTGGTACGGGCATGTGCTTTGCTGCTTGTGGACAGTAGTATTGCCAGTTGTGATATTTTTGTCAGAGACATGCAAGATCGTGGTTGGTTGCTAACAGTTCTTTTGCTATTTTTGTAATGCTGATTTTGGAAAACAGCTGTCTTAAAAGTGCACATAATACTTTTTTCATTGAACAATAAATTTGTTTTGGTGTTTTGATCACATCTTAAATGCAGGTTCCAACTGTAACATTTGATTTCAGACTTGTTTGATCTGCAAAGTTCAGAGCTATAGATCCTACATTTCTTTACTTTTTCCTCTCCTGGTATTCCAATTCTCACCCCTCAGTTTCTGTGTTTTCCCAGAATTTATTCCCCAGGCCTTCAGCATACCACTATCCCAAGTAATTGCTAATGACAGGACACACAGGCAGCGTCAGGATGGCTATAGGCAGGATCATCTACATCGGGAGGAGCAAAAGGATTCCTCTGACTTAGTCTCGTCCATTTTACAGGTTTGTCATACTTATACCTACTCTTAGGTAACCATTACTTTAAGTCAGACTGGTGTTAACCTCCATCTATTGCATAGTTTGCCACAAAGCGGCCGTCCAATAAGGAGTTGTCCAGCAGTAACTCATCTTTGAGTTCCACATCAGAAACTGCCAACGAGTCATCCCCCAACACGCCCGAAGCAGCACCGCGAGCACGCAGGAGGGTAAGAGAGATCCTGAGCCCAGTCTGGAATGCAAATTGTAGCGTCGGTTAACTTGAATGAGACTGACCGACAGTTACCATCACACCCAGGGTGGCATGTCGGTGGACTCTATCACAGACCTGGATGACAACCAGTCCCGCCTGTTGGAGGCGCTGCAGCTCTCCCTGCCAGCTGAAACGCTGAATAAAAAGGAGAAGCACAGGGACAAAAGGCTGAGCCTCAATCCCATTTACCCTCAGGTGCCCCGGGTGGTCGACAGCTGCTGTCAGCACATCGAAAAATACGGTGATCTGCTGCTTCAACACCGTAGCCTTGTCTTTAGCTCCTACCTGAGCTAATGACGTAAGGAACCATTTTAATTATTAGGCAGTGATGATGTTTTTTGTTTTTTTTTCCCCTATAGGTCTGCAAACTGTGGGAATCTTTCGAGTGGGAAGCTCAAAAAAGAGAGTCAGACAGGTGAGGAATTTTTGCACACATTTGATGTGTTCAGGGCCACTAATACAGCGGACATCCAGTAGTTTTTTCCACACATTACCTAAAAAAAAATAAAAAAATAAATAAATAAAAATTTGTCCTGGGCTGCACTGCGATACAGCTTTGTAGAAAACTAGTTCTTACACTTCTTCATTATTTCAGAACATAGTCCAGAAAAAAACCCCCCAAAAAATCTGAATGGAATGTTGTCATATTTACCATGTTGTCTTAAACCTGCCTATTTTCTCAAAACCTAATTTCAGTGAAATGTCTTTAACGCCTTTCCACAAATGTCAACAGCAACAAACAAAACCTTTATTCCAAGAAAGGATTGTGTGAAAACCATGATGCTGTGCAAACATTACACCATTACTGGTGCCAGACGTCCCACAATGAGGCTTTGCAAATAGATTCCTAATGTATCTTAAACAATACGATCAACCAGAGATCTTATATGGTAATAGGAGTAGGCTAGGTCACCACAGCAGACAATGTTGTTTTAAATTCAGTATTTCTACCTATACCTACTTTTGAACTGTCTCAAATTGTATTCTAGTGAGCAGGCAGCATATAGGCAGACTTAGTTTTTACATCTTTTCACTTGCATGTTTCCATCATATTGGCTTCCACCTTGGGACCAATTTTAGAAGCCACCAAACATTGGTTTGTCGGCTTGATGTTTCATGATCTGATTGTTCTAACTTGCATGAATTTCAAACAGATGGCACATTTCAGGAATCTGTTACAGAAAGCCACAAGCTACTTTTTTTTCTTTTACAGTTTCTGTCTCCACAGATGGTGTGGTGGTTCAAAAGTGTTTGGCTTAGCAACCACAATGCAGTTTACGCAGCCTGCCGCAAAGAGTCTGCTTTCAGACAAACTTTTGTTCTCTCTTATTTTGGGGCTTTGTTACTTAAGTCCTTAAACAGCGCTTACAAGCAGCCATTTTTTTTCAATTTGCTTTGACATAAGGCAGGCTCAAGCTTTTGTGGATGTAACACTAAACAGAAACCATATGTAATAAAATACATTCATTCTGGTGGTTTATATGAATACTATACTAATTTAAGGCACCTGTGTCTGACTATTTTCATTTTCTGCTATCTTAAACTCTACTTTGAAAATGAATGTTCAATCCTATCCAATGTCCAATCTTCATTACCACAGAATCATTTTGGGGTAAACATCAGAAGGCGAGTAAGTGTGTGTATAGTGCCCATTGTTAGATGACAAGGGTGTTTTTGAGTCGTTCTCTTCCTCCCTATTCTTTTTGCAGCTTCGTGAGGAGTTTGATCGCGGCATTGACGTGCAACTGGACGAGGAGCACAGCGTCCATGATGTAGCTGCGTTGCTGAAAGAGTTCCTCAGGGACATGCCTGACCCTCTTCTGACCAAGGAGCTCTACACAGCCTTCATCAACACCACATGTAGGAGTTTATTTATTTATTTTTATTAATTTCCCAGTTAGGGCACTCACTATCTTCTCAATGCTGTGTTGATGTGGAGTTGAATACCTTTTTCATTCTGAAATGTCCTCATTTGCAACATAATTTCAGAATTTCAATATGAGCTCAGCTTGCTGACTTACAATTGAGTACACTTACAAGCTTTTGAGAACCGGTTAGCATTAGCCTTGGTTGTGTTAAATATGGCGGCACTAGTAAAATAATGTGTTTTATGGAACCACCTTTGCATTGAAGTGTATTTTCTTCCACCACCTCCGACAGTGTTGGATGCAGAAGAGCAGCAGCATGTCGCACAGCTACTGATTTACCTGCTCCCAGCGTGTAACAGTGACACGCTCCACCGTCTTCTGGAGTTCCTGTCTACCGTGACCGACCACGCCCATGACAAGCAGAACAAAGACGGACAGGAGGTGGGCCTCTGATTTTATCTGAGAAACATTAAAGTCATGCATCAGCTCCAAATAAATGTGGGGTGTGTAACATTCAGTGGTATTACAGCTGGGGTGCAGTTCATGTATTGTTGTTGTTGGCTTTGCACTTGTTAAAGCATGGATGCATGCATGCATGCATCAACAATGCAGACTGCAATTGCCTTGATGCCTCATTGGGAGGATATAGCCAAAGTGATGATAGGAATCACTTTGTGCAGCTGGTACGCATGAGTGGTGTGTGTTGCTGTGGGGGAGTATGAACAAAGTGGCTCCAGGGAGTTGCGTGAAATCTGATAATTTACCATGAGTGAATGAATTGACAAAGAACAGGCAAGGATAAAGACGGTGCATTTTGAAATTACAGTAAGAGGAAAAAAAGAAAACAAAGTTGAAGATAAACAGGAGCAATTTTCCAGAGCTGATCTAGAGTAATGTGATCAGAGATTGGAGGCTAAAGAGATATTATCTAGTGAAATGAAGTGATGTGATCTAATCTATCCCTGACAAGTTTGGAACCAAAAAGGAAATTCTGAGGGCATCCAGACCATTTTTTTTTGAGGGACAGTCTGGAGCTTGTGCTTCAGGTTGCTATGATGTATGATGAGTATGGAAAGCAGGACTGATTGGAGTGAGATAGTAAAAGTGAGTGCTACATAATGAGTGCTTTTTGTACAAACACATGGTGGTTGGGAGTTAACACAGGGATCACTATCTTTCACTTAGCTACAGCGTTATAGCATGTACAAGAAGTCAGAGCAGGAGCAACATTTTAATATTTCTGGCCTGCTCTGCCTTAATTCTGTGGTGAAAAGTGGAAATTAATTTATCACCACAGTTGTCACACACTCCTAAAGTATTAATGTTAAGACACATCCTGTGTCACTGTGACAGCAGTAACAGATGGGGACAAAGCGAAGGCCGAAGAGCAGAGAGGAAATGTATACGTAAGAGCAGGAGCGGATGTAAAGAGAAGAGCAGAGCGAGCTCTGAAGGCTATATCTTTCCATGACAATGTGGACGCAAATAGTTGTTCTTGTCATTTATTTGTCTTTATTTAGCAGGAATATGAAAACCTTGTGCTGTGGGGGAAACTGTGTTTTTAGGTGATGCAATTCTAATGAAATAGTGAGACATTACTCTTTACAGGGTAAAGTTAGACCCTAAATTTCATATTCCAGCATTTTATTTTACTGTCTATTCGTGGATAACAAAACAACACTTTTGTGTCCTTCAAAAAAAAAAAAAAAAACAAAAAAAAACAGGTCACAGGAAATAAGATGACGTCCCTGAACCTGGCCACCATCTTTGGCCCCAATCTTCTCCACAAGCAGAAGAGCTCGGACAAGGAGTTCAGCGTGCAGAGCTCAGCCAGGGCCGAAGAGAGCACGGCGGTCATCGCCGTGCTGCAGAGGATGATCGCCAGCTTTCAAACCCTCTTCACGGTCAGTCACGTGCATCTCAAACATCCATTCTTCTGCTCCTCCAAACACGCAGTCTCGCTTTCACATTCTTGCGCAGGCTTTAGAGAAAGACAACCCCCTCCCCATGATTAGCAGACAATAGGTGTGTGTTATCTTAAGAAAACAGAAAAAAAAACCTGGAGAAAAAAAAAGGTGCGTGAGATGACAGGTGGATCTGCGTGGAAGGAATTCTTGGGGACACGTATAACCGCAAAGTCCCACATCGCAGTTTAGTTGACACCAACAGACCTTTTCATGGACAAAGTGGCTCTTTTCAAAAGGGAAGCAGGAAATTCTGCGGTGTAATCCTTCATGGTGGGTCCTGAAAGGGCTCACATGGATTAGTGTCTCATCAGTTGCTTTGTTCCTTTTTGTTCCTGGGATTTTCAAATAGTGCAGGCAGACAGCTCAGGTCATCTCAGGACCCAAACCTGAAACCGTAATATTTTGTAATCTTCCACCATCATTCTGCAGAGGATTACATTCCCTCGGTATACCGGTGTCGAACGATTAATTGGACATCCTGAATCAGCCCAAACCCGCTCGTTCAATAAAATTTGTAAGCGGATCGAGCTCTCTGGAATGACACCTCAGTCTGTTTTGATTTTAGAGCTTTTAGGGCTGGGAATCTTTTGAGAAACCTTTATTGTGACATGAGAGTCAAGGCAGCATTCTAATCCACATCTATGAGAATTTAACTGACATAATTGTCTTAAAAGGTAACAACACAAAGAAGAAATTACCTCGCCTTTCTTAAACAAGCAATAAACTAAAAAAAGAATCAGCTCAATATAAAATAACTCTTTTTTCCAATATTGAATAGGTATTGTAATATTTGCAGGATTAAAGGAAGGCAGTGACTTAAATGTCAGTCTGAAAGCCACGCAGTTACATTTTAGACACTAATAGACTGAAACAACTAAAATTAGTTAATTGGCAACTGAATACACTTTACATTGTTGGATGAATAGTGACAAAAGAGCAAATTAAAAAAAAGGGGTTGCAGTAAAAGTATATGATCTGATTTTCTGTGTTTTTTTGCCAACCACTTTGATGTTTTTTAGGTGCCTCCTGAACTGCAGAATTGAGGTTCTGATGAGTCTGTTGGAAAAAGATCCAGACGTGGTGGATTACCTTCTTAGAAGAAAAGCGTCACAGTGAGTCACTAAAGAAAAAAGCCCAACCTCACAATGTACAAACGTGTACCTTTTTTTTTTTTCTTCTGATGCCATCCTGCCTTACATTCCACAGGAGTTCAGACCTGCTGCAGACCGAGGAGCCCTTCAACCTGAGCGAGTGCCGCTCCTCCAGTGACTCCAACAAGCCGTCCAGCGGCGAGGTTTCCCCCTATGACAACAACTCCCCAGTGATGAGTGAGCGGCGAGCCGAACCGGGCAGCCCTGATGGTGAGCAGCCTTTCCACGTTCCGGGACAGTACAGCCTCGTGGGGCAGGTGGCCGGCTGGAATAGAGAGTCTGGAGCTGAAAGCTGGGCGCTCCAAAAGGTGAACTTTTTACAGCTCACGGTCAAGGTTTCACTTCCATGTCTGAAGTAACATGACAAATGTCTCATTTTCTTTAGACACCATGTCAGAAGAGCACGCAAACATCTGGGGGACATGGCACACTACGCTGAAACCAATACTCAAGGATCAGCAGTTCACAGGTAAATCGTTTACTGTTGGTAAACTAGCATGCAGAAAGGGCAAAAAAAAACTTGAAAGACGCTTAAAATTAAAAACTAGAACCGAGTGAGTCTTAAAAATCACGGGTCTAGTTCAACTAATGTGCAAAAAATACAGAAGCCTACTTCCCAGAGTGTCTCTTGACATGTGCCATTGGTCTGGCGTTCAGGTTCCCAGGGTAACATGTCGGAGGGAAGCTCACGGAGCTCGCAGGAAGGCCTTGACGTTGATGGCAGGCAGCAAGCGACCGTCCAGTGGACACAGACAGCTTCTGGCCCCTCTGAGTGTAGACCCCACCCACCAGTGACCAGGGTGTGCACAAGCCCTAACGTGCAAATTGGACGGCCACGCCTTCAGCTCAACATTAAATCCTTGCCCAGAGCCACTGGAAACGGACCCAGCACGAACACCAGGCCCCAGCCTGGGGACAGCAGTCCCGCTGCCCTCGGCGACAGCCACTCCCCTCCGCCCTACCATGCCCATCACCGGCTGGCCGTGTCACAAAGTTCCCCTCATCCTGCAACAGCTCAGCAGCCCCCTCTGCAGCAAGGGAGGAGAAATAACCCCGCCGCCATGACGGAGGCCCAAATGGCGCAGCAAGGCGCAGAGTGGCAGGACTGGCAGAGAGACCGGTGGCAAATCTGGCAGCTGTTGTCCTCAGAAAACGCTGACACCCTGCCCGAAACTCTGGTGTGACCCCAGAACTAGGAATCTTAATTGTATCGTTCGTTCTTTCGCTTCTCCTGCATCCCAGCAACACAGTGTTGTTTACGTGCGCAGCTGCTGCTTCTTGCAGACGTTTCATCCAAGAACCACTAACTCTTGTTTCCGTATGGATGTGAAGCCATTGCTTGTCTGCCCCCCAAAAAATACCTCGAAATCTTTTCGGAACATTTTAGGAACACCCCCGGAACTGGTTTCACCTTTATATTGAGCTCAGTCTTCATATCTTAATGGAGAATTGTAGGAAGGTTTTTGATTTCCTTTTTTTTTATTGTAATTTTTGTTGTGTTTGTGCATACAGACACTATGACTTACAAAATCTACGTACCAAAATCTGCTGCTAAATGTAAAAATTGTGTATGTACAGGTAACCTAGCTCAGCCACATTTGTTAAATCATGTATGGTTGTACATTAAAAAAAACTAGTAACAAGCATACGTAAACATTTATGTGAACTGATATGTGAAACGTAGACTTTGCCTGCTAAAATGACCCCTAAACTAGCCCCTAATTGCTGGTTTTTTGGTTTTTTTTTTTGGTTTTCATCATCATTATTGAATGTATAATACTTTACACATAGCTAAATGCAACGCCCTGATTATAAGCACTTAGCTGTGACTTTGCTTGCACTGCTAATGATTTGCAACCTGCAGGAACAATGTGCCAAAGTTGCTTTTTTTTTAAATTTGGTATTTATCATGCGGTCTTGTTTGTATAATTGACCCATTGGCTTGTAACATCATCCTTAAGCATAGAGGCGTAGTATCGTGATCATATTTTTCAATGCCAAATGTTGGTATCTAGTGTCCAAAATACCTTTTAACTGCAATGATACAATGTTTATTCAGTAAAAATCTAAACTATTGTATTATTAGTTCATCCTTCTGGAATATAAAAGAATCTGGAAATGTTTTTTTTTTTTTCCTACTCATTTGAAAGCTCATCAATATTATTGTCAAAATAATCATAGGAGTGTGTCTTTTGAAATTTTGAGAAACAAATTATGAACTTATTTAAGCGTATTTGTTACATCTCCTAAAGATGATGTATGAAAAGGAACCATTTTACATTCATGATTCTTTGACTGGCTGTTTCTTATTCTAATACCTCTTTTTCCTGACTTATTACCACGACTGGGTACAGACTTCTTGCCTCTTTGTGAGGTGTAAATATTTGTTAGTTTGCCTTTTGTGTTACTTTTTTCTCCTCCACTAATCCGTTCTCAGCCATTTTTTGTTGAAGTGGGTATTTGCTGGCAAATATTTCACATTTTCAGAGATTGGGGTGTGATATTTGCTTATCTGAAGCCACTATCTGTGCTAAACCGAGATTCCACAAATATAGTTTCATCCCATTATAGACGCGAGAGAGACTCGGTGATCGCGAAGGTTATGGCGCCATCTATTGACAGACTAAGTACATTACACGTGCTTTGTTCAAAATAAAATGTAGGCGTTTCTCCATCACTGCATCTTAACTGCTATTAACCTGGATTACTGTTTTCCGTTGATCGTTTTAATATAAAAATATACAATATCTACACGTTTATTTGGTGAGAATATAAAATCTTATGATCCTGAGCTTTGCCCCCCAGTTCCCGTTTGTCTTGTTGACTCTACTATGAGGCTAAGAAGAGCTTCGTTTTATGGTGTTTGTTTGATGGGGTTTATTGGGTCCAAGTTGTAATGAAATATCTGGTAATTGCTTTTGTACCGTGTGTCATTATCAATATGCTATATGGAATTAAAAGTGATAAAATGTACAAGTATTGAAATGCGTTTCAATCGTTCTAGTGTGTACGTGGAAACAGTGAGACAGTTTTCATTCTTTATAATATTCATCTACAATCTATCAATTGATAATCTGAAGAGGACAATATAATCATATATTTCCTTACAATAGCTCAGGATGAAATGAATTACCGTAATAGAAGAGTATGTTAATATTCAACTGTAAAACAAATCTTCCTAACCGTTATTTTGGCAGACCACAGATGTCAGTAAATAAAAAAAACAAAACCTATGCTATCCTAAAATAAAAACCACCCAGCATAATCTTAAGATGAGAAACTGATGTGGAGGAGAGCTGGCGTGGAGATGGTTGGCTGTAATTCAACAGTCACGACGCAAGAGGTCAGTCAAGAGCTTGATTTAAAAGACGAGCGGAATTCCTTTTCAAAACTCAAGATAAACTAGGTTCTTTTTATTTACCAATCATAGTCCTTTTATTCCTTTTAGGAACCTTTTTTTCGGGAGGTCAAACCCTGACCGATCTAACCCTGACCCTCTCTTCCTCTCTCTTTCTTTCTCCCTCTCTATCTATCTATCTATCTATCTGTCGGGCCATATATGTGTGTTATATATACATACATACACACACACACTCAGTATAGTTAAACTTTTCCAGCTCTCATTCAGCTGAACTTTTCCTCTACTCGTGTGAGGAAACACATTTTTTATTCTGCCGTCCATCCCTCATTATGCCGATTAAAGCCACTGTGCGCCTCCATTGTTTTAAATGACTGTCATGTTTTGGCTGCAGGCGTTTCTGATTAATTGCCATCAGTGAAGGCGTGCAGGCATTTTGTTTCAGATACTGTACTCTGAGAAATGTTTCATTTGTCCTCTTTTGTTTGTCAGTTTCTGGAAGGCAGCCTGATTTTAAATAGAATTTTGTGGACCATGACAACAAAACAAAGCGGCTTTATTTCAGCGGCTAATGACTTGGCCTGGAGTTATCCAGTTGGCCAGGAGAGGAGACAACTTGCCACACAAATACACATCAACAAAACTGTATTTCTGCACAACACCTTGTAATAGCTGCCCATTAGGAAATCATGCATGTCCATTATCAAAATGTGGATATTTGTATGCTTTCTCATCTTTTGGATGGGTGTTATGTGATTAACAAAGCTTTTTTTTTTTGTCTTTATACACATACACAAAGAAATGTGCACTCACCAGGTCCTCATTTGCAGTCGGTTGCTCCATGCAAGTCAAAAAAAACAGACAGGATCATAAAATCGTAGGCAGATGTGTTTGTTCCGAATTAGTTTATCTGTGAATCATCAAAAAAGTCACATCACTGGCTGATAATTCCCAAAAAGCACAAAGGTCAGCATCTATTCAGAGATGTTCAACTGCAGCTCAGATGGAAAGGCCAAAGCTTCCAACAATTAACTTTGTTTATTGTTGGTGTTCAGAATTTTTCCTCACCAGTTCTCTGGACTTTTGAAATGGCGTGTTTTTGTATTAGCACTTAGCTTTTCTTCACTTCAAGACAGCTTAATGCATTAAAAAAAACCTCATTGTTGGGAAATTTAACACACAGCAGAAAACTGAAGTCAATGTGCAACTAAACTACAAGCAACTCA
>CAAE01014979.1:2687-52625 GCA_000180735.1 Tetraodon nigroviridis
TTCCAGAGCCAAGAACCTGTGTGTGTGTGTGTGTGTGTGTGTGTGTGTGTGTGTGTGTGTGCGTGCGTGTGTGTGTGTGATTGCTCAATTTTATTTTGCTCTCTAAAGCTCCCTACAAACACTGTCAGGTTAATAACATACATTCTTTTTATCATTATGAGGTAATCATATTCTTCCTGAGTATTCAGTAAAGCAACTATAAATCATTTGTTTGAGACACAAAGTAAAGAGAATGCTTTTTTTTCCTTTCTTATGAAATCAAATCAGAGCAGACAAGCTGGTTGATCTTCATAAAGAATAAGAGGCTGTCGTCTGATGCGACCCCGTGCCTCAGTTTGGCCTGTGCATCCGACTTAAATGAAAGCTTTTAGACCATTTCCCCTGTAGCAAACGTGCTTGTTTTTTTGTTTTTTATTTTTTATTTTTTGCATTATAATCATTAGAAAATATACCTTTCTCTTTACCTGGTTCATCAGAACTCCTCCAATGAACCATGCGATGGGACGACGTCTTGCATATATGTATGGGTGTGGTCTTATATGCTCAATAAGCATGAAAAAGGTATAATTATTTCCTCTTTTTACCTTATTTTAAAACTGTATAAAGGGCAGTTTTGTGTTTGTCTGATAAGCAGCGTGATATGTGTAAACTGGACAGAAACAAAATTGCCCAAATTGCTTGCAGAGCAATGAAGGAGATGGAGAAAACAAAGAGGAAAGGCTGAAGGGACTGAACAGTGACGGGGAGAGTGTGACAGGCAGGGTAACATTCATTTCTCCAGTCTGGAGTGTACTTTGTAAATTAGCAGTGATTGTGCTGAAGGTTGTGTGGAAATCTCACCATTTCTCCTATTGCTTCTCCTGTCTTTTGGTCAGTAGAGATTTTTGCAGCAACGTCGTCGACCTGTTTGCAGTCGGAGGTCTTTTACAAAATGGCTACAAATTATTACACCAACTTCTCAAACAGCAACGTCGCTGTACTGCCATTACAGTAGCAGAAAGGAAATAAATAGGATCCTGAGAGAAACAGACACTCGTGCATTTAGAATGTCTTAAAGCTGTCTACGTAGAATATTCCTCAGCCTCACACCTGAGACCTAACTCAACCTTTCAGCACATAAGGCGCCTCTGAATCTTTGGGAAAAAAAAATTTGTAAAATAGCAAACATGAAAGACCAGTCTTGTGCTCTCACATGAAATTCAAAGTTCATTCAAGATATCAATTTCATTCATCCAAGGTGTTTGTAGATGTAAAACCCTGGTTGCTTCACAGAGATAGAGAATCCTCTGATTGAGGTTTGGGGTTTTCAGCGACCTCCGCTGGGGTCCTCAGATCGCGCGTGCGCGGCAGGTATCTTCATGGGCATTCTCTGCTGCTGGGGAAAGCTGTGTTCGCCTGGCAGGCTCTCTCCCACAAGGCCCGATGGCGGGCTGTAGTCCCTCGCCCCACCATAAGGAGGAGACATCAGGGGCTTTAAAGGTTTGAATGCCTGTGGGTCAGAGGCAGATGTGCTCATGTCGTAGCCATTGCCATGCCCTTTGCTGTTTCCGAGGCCGTTGCCGTACTTTCTGTAGCGCGATTCCTCTCCTTCTGTACCTTCTGCTCCTTCTTCTGCCATCTCGAAGGCCTTGCGTTTTAGAGGCACTCCTGCCTCTGAGCTTGCTCCGAGGCTGTGAGCTTGGTAACTGTAACTACCTCCCACGGTTGGCCTCGGTGCAAGAGGAGTGGGAGCACTAATCCCAGAGGGCAAGTAGGAGGCACTGGGGTGGCTGTATCCAGAGGGCAGGTTGGTTTGGGGGTAGCACCCGGGGGGGTAGTTGTAGACAGGAGTGCTGGCGCTGTAACTCGGCACCAAAGTGGATGCAGCCTGCAAAGAGTGCAGTGGGGCAGGAGGAAGTGCTGCACTGGGCTGTGGGCAATATCCTGAGGACAGATAGGTGCTATTGTAGGTGGGGGGGTATTCCTGAGATGTAGGGGCAGTGCATGGGCCGGCACCACTGTAGCTTGGTTCAGAGGCCAAGTTACTGCTAACTACTGTTACACTGCCTGTGGCTGGGATGCCTACTGAGGCGGAGGCCACTTTGGCACCCGTTAACGTCTCTAGTCCAGGGTAACACTCAACGCTTTGACCGAGAGCCCATTGCTCGGGCTCGGGTTTCATGAAAGTTCCAGACTCAGAGTACATCCCTGTGGCGGGACGTTCGTAAGGGAGCTCTAGACCTGAATACTTCTCAGCATAACGTTTGAGCAGAGAAGAAGCAGTCAGGGCTGATATGTCGTCACTGGCCCAGGGGTAACCTGCGGGGCCAAAGCCTCGGCGGGCAGCAGTAGTGTAGGGGTCATGTTTGTGGGCAGAAAGCGGCGAGGTGGTGGAGGTGACATCCAGGTCTTGCTCAGGCCACTGAGATAAGGGGGCAGCGTGCTCCGGAGACCAGTGCATCTTCAACAGACCTGAGAAAAATAAAACCAAAACATTATTAACACACAACAATCTCTACAAACTCTGTAATAGCAAAAGATATGACAAAAGAAACACAAATGGAGTACAAGCATTTTTACCTATTTGTACTCTTGCTTGATGAGTATTTACACTTAGAAGTGTCTTAGATTGCAGTCTCTTTTCCAGAAGCATGTCAATGCCTAGCTCGTGCCCCTCTGCACAGTCTTAACCACACAGGGGACAACAGTTCTAATCTTTATTTGAAACCGGCAACATAGCCCCCAGCCTGGTCTCCACGGCGATAAGCCTCTATCAGTGTGCTCGCTGCCTTATGCTTTTGCTCTTGCACATTGGGGCCATTGTTGTCTCTGTGTGACTCTTTTAGCACACAAACCACCCCCACTGAGCGTGTGATCTAATTCGGCCCAAATCTCAGGGGTCTGCTGGACAGTTGGAAGAAAGGGCTGGTCGCGCGCGACAAGGACCTACAGTGGGTTTTTTTTTCATCTTGCTGAAAAGAAAGAACCATCCCCACTAGCCTATGTGTTCCTGGGTCTGATTTATATGAGTCGTTTGTGATTATACATGCATATTTACACGAATAGAGTAATCCTCTGCTTTAGCCAATCGGTTGCTTTATTCTGGCTGTTGCAGTCTTTTTTCAACAGGCATTAGGCTGGCATTCCAGGCATTGCAGAGTATTATTAAACACCCCGGGCCTTGGCCATAGGGGCTTCCCTTGAACAGCTCAAGAGAAAGATGCCCCTGTTGGAGTCAAATAGAGATTGATAAGGAAATCAAATCGGGTTACTTCTTCATTCATTTGTTTTAGCTAACACACACTCACACACACACACACACTAAAAGTCTACTTCCGGATTACGCCAAATCCTGTCACATGTCACACCGACCACCAGATGGGCCTCAAATGATCCACATGTAGATCCCTAAATTAAATGATCCTTCAGCCCAATAATCCTACTCATCCAATCTAGCACAGAGCTCTGGGCCAGCCGACGCTCCCGCCCGAATCAAACAAATCCCTTTGCTCCTGGGAATTCCGACTGGTCGCTGTGCCCATATTTAACACAAAAAACAGTCCCACTAACACACATTTGGCAAAAACATGTGAAAAAAGTCAAAACTAACGATTATTTTTGCCTGTGAGGTCAGTTATAACCCCACCACAAAAGGGAGGAAAAAATTTATAGTAACAAACTTTGTTTATGAAAATCCTTGCGGATGCGGACGGACACACGTGGTACTTACTCGCCATGATGACCACAGGCATGAGCTAATCATTCACTGCTTTGCCTTCAATCTGCTGCTCTCACCTCTCCTTTACGATGCTCTGTTTGCCTCATCCAAACCATCTTCCATTCACCGAACCGGACGGACGGGCCGCCGGAGTCGAGGTGACTGGGGGAGTGCACCTCACAATCACACTGAAGAAACCAGGCTAATGATGGATTAGAGGAGGGCTTATGGGAGTGTTGGCGCTCGGTGACAATCTGACAGTCGTGAAGAAGAATTTAAGCACCACTAGTTTGAGCTTAAGGTCTGTGATTCTGCCACTGGCTTTGTGTTGTAACATCAATTCTGAAAATAAAAATGGAAGATGGGATTCTGCATTTATAAGAAATTTCAATTTGGGATTTAAACTAACTCTGTTTTCCGGTGCACACACTACTTTCTAAACACTTGTTACGTTGCTGCCTGCTTTTTTTTTCCCCGCAGTTTTTTGGATTAATGCAACAGATTACACCCTCTTGCTGTTTGTCACATTGGACATCTGTGTCAATGTAAGGATATTAGGGACTGAGGCTTCATTAGAATGTGGGCCGGAGCCCCTAACCCTAATCTAGCACCTCTTATTGTTTTGGATCTCGGAAAGAGCCCCTCAGGCTCAGTCATGCTTGACTTACTAAGGGACAAAGATAAGCATTAAGCCAGATTGGTGCAATGACAGCTTTCCTTAATCATCGTGATTATTGTGCCATTGAAAGGCCCCAGTGTTTTATCCTGCAGTACTTTGGCTAAAGGACACATCAAATGATTAGAAAGCCTGCAGAGACAAGAGGACAGAGAAGGCGTTCGAAGGTCGAGGCTTTAAAAGCCTCACATTAAAGTCCTTCGAGCGCAAAAACGCCATTAGGTTATCGTTACTGCTGCTTTTGTGGTTAATGTGCATCTTTGTAGACACACCTGAATTCTTACAAGATCCAAATGGGCTTGCAGGACCAGTGTTACTTCCCTGACTCTATGCACGTGGATCAACTTCACCACATAGACTGAGCAAATGATTAACTACTCCTTGTCTGTGCTGCAATTAAAAAATATCAGCACCGAGCTGCCCCTCTGTGGTCCCCACTAAACCGATTTAGCCTATGATTCTGTCCTATTATTCATCACACTCATATGTGTTATTAAGGCCACTCAAAAGGTGGTTCAATAAATCAGAGGTTGAGTGAGGCAGATCCACTCTATAGCTACGCCCTGTTACATCGATCCATGCCGTTACAAAACAGTCTGATTTTTTTACAGATACTCCTTAACTTTTCAGTGGGTCTGCTCCAGGCTTTTATACTCACGGCCATCAGCCTTTCTGTGTTTGACCAGCTACTGCAACCTCAGCAACGGTGAGGTGACATGTTTACGCGCTTGCATGCGTCAGTGTGCAGCACATTTGCACCTCTGAACTGGACGACCCACAGCCAACAACCAGAAAAACTTTCAACACGTTCTGTGATCAAAGATCGAATTTGGAAGCTCTGCAGTTGACTTCCTTCGTAAAGGAAGCACAATAATGCAAGTCATGGGTGTTTTCTCAGGGGAGGCAAGTTTCTCTTGAGGTCCACTGGCCAGTATGAGTAATTAGGGGTTGATTAGATGAAAGTGCACAAGGGGGGAAGGGTCCTGACTGGAATGGGATTTGGGGGTTGTTGAGCATCAGAGGCTGGGTGAGAAGTAACAAAACAAGCTTTCAGGAGCTGAGACTTTTTGGTTTGGGCTTTTTTTAAATTGAATTTATTATACATATATTAAATGCAGACTATTTTTCACACACACACACACACACACACACACAAAGGTTTTTATTACTGCCAACAGGCAGCGGAGCTGTTTGGTCATCCTCCGGATGACTTGGACTACTGGAATGCCAGGAATCTAACCTAAGATCTATTTACAAAGCACATCCTCTCAATACGCTTACTGCACACTGTCCACTCGGACTCAAGGAAAAGAGCAGGCGGACAGAGGACATGCTTCCGTACACACACACACGGACGCAAGGTCATTGTGCTGATACACGAACCAGCTGTCTGTTCATGAGCATTGGGTCATTCATATTAGCAACCAAGGTTTGTGAGATCAATACTGAACAAATCCAAGGAGAAATCCCACATGGAGTATATGAATATTCTTGAAGCAATAAGCTAAAGATGCATACGTGTTGTCGAGGTAGCTTTGTTGACTTTGTTGATACAGTAAACAGAGGATAGATTGTTACATAAGCACTGACCATCTCTTCATTGCAGAGCATAGAACCTGAACTGCTGGGCAGAAATCCCACTCTCCTCCCTTGTCTTCCCCTTCCCCCCCTTTTTTTCCCCTCTGCAGGCCTGGACAGTCCAGCAGGCCAGGCCACTGTCAGCCAAGCAGTCCCTTTACTCTCCTCTTGTGTCTCCACTTTTGCGAATCTGTAAGCAGAGATTTGCTTGTCTGCTCTGACGCTACAATCTAGAATTTACCCTTTAGCTCCAGCAGACGTGCCAAGACCTGCAGTTGTTTTTTTCCCTTTGAGCGCTCGCTGGGTTCTCTGGCGATACAAGTGGATGCGACTTGTTTTTGTTTGTTCTTTTTTTCTAACTTCATTTCCATTTCCATTTCCATATTCCTGTTCCTCCTCCTTTCTGCACCATTTTAAAGAGTGGACCTGGTGTCCGAGCTTGTGGTCAGTCTTCCCCCTCCCCCGCTCCTTCAGCACGCACACATAACACATGTGGCCCGGCCCCTCTCTGCTTATTGTGTCCACTCATATATCAAGCTGCAGATGACCGGTCTCTCCTGTCCTCTCCATCTGCCCTTCACTTTGCTCTCTGCCGGCCTCTCTATTATTACACCAACAGCAGACCCCATACGCTGTGCTGTAATTTGCCTTACAAGCCTCCCTGATTGCCGCTGAGCACTAACGATAGTGTGTAACGTTTAGGTGCAGGCCTAATGAGAAGCTGCTGACACCAGCTTACTAATGACGTGGCTTTCATTCACAATAACCGCTTTGACTCCCAGAAAAGATGCTTATTACTCTCTCCCTGTCACTCTGACATCAGGGCCTTTAATGACGCGTGCGTGATTGAGATTAGACGTTCTGCTGGAGAGTCTTCATCAGCAGCTTGTCAAAAGAAGCAGCAACAAAAGCCTGTGTGTAGTTTCTGTTGACACAAACCTAATGTGACGCTGCGAGGTGCTTTGAGGGAGGAATGTGACATTCGTTCGCTACTACAGACTTTCTTATGGTCTGCCGACTAGCAAAGAGAACGAAACCCCTGTCGCATTATTCCAATCAGGTTAGAGTTGTAATCCTGTTATAGTCTAATCAATATCCCAGGCAGTCAATATGAGAATATTCATCAAGCTAAGAAAGCAACCTCACGAATACCACATATGTAGGATGGGGCTGAACCGTTTAATGTCAGAAACTGACAGCATTTATTCTGCTATTTTAGATGATTTGAAAAGTGTGTGTGTGCAGGTTAAGGTCAGGCTGTTGCCGAAAGGGCTGAAATAACAGCAACCGAACACTTTCTGTGAAATTCCTTAATGCGAAGCCTGGAGACTCAGCTGTTAAAACCATTAGCATATCTGCTGTCTCAAAATGACTGAACTACTCCCCCCAGAGCCACTGGAGATGAGCCCCCTGGACAAAAGGGGAGCCTTGCCCAGGGAAGCGGAACAGAAAATTCATCTCGGTCATGTTGTTTTCATGCAACATGCCAAGCAGGCATATGCATGTGGTTGTGGTGAGTGTGGGGGCGGAGAAGAGCGAAGACTTACTGTATGGGATGACTGGACTGAGCATTCTGCAGCCCTGGTCCCAAATGAAGAGGAAGACAACCAGGTCCACTCAGTGCTGGTGCGGGCTCAGCTGCATGCTGTGGGGTCTCCCTGGATGACGGCTCGTGGTGCTGCCGGCGCTGCTGCTGCTGCTGCTGCTGCTGTTGCTGATGATGATGATGCTGATTTTGTGGCTGCTGGCTCGGCTAGTGACCGTCCGCTCGCTTCCCTCCATGGTTCATTTCACAGATCAACACCCCTCCGACACACTGCCAACTAAACAGAACACACACGCCAGGGGCCCATCCAAAATTATTGTTGGGCTGTCTTCTGTTGATGGAATCATTAAAGCTTAGCGTTAGGTATTTGCAGAAAAAAAAGGTTCAAAGTCCTGGTGCTGAAGTGATATGTTAAAATTCCTGCTAAAATGTGATTGAAATGAAAACTATGTAAGAGCAAGCAGCATACCTAGAAAGCCAATGTTGTATTTGCTATTAATATTTGTTCTTTTATATTTATTTTTGTTTGTTTTTGTCTTTTTTGCGTCCACCCATGCACGTGTATGTGTTTGTTTGTTTGTGTGTGTGACACTAAATGCTCTGACAGAAAAGGGGCTCTGAGCCTCCAACCGCAAAAACCACCCAGCTGGCAGAGGCAGCTTTCTAATTTCTCTGAAGCCACGCAAGTTTTAGCACAAACAATGAGCACAGACACAGAAGGAACTTTGTACTCTCTGCGGAAAGGAGGAGGTGTGCTGACTAACATGTGGGACCGAAAGGGTAGAAAGGAAAACAGAAGAGGGGAAAACCTGGGGAGCGTCACCACAAGCATGCTGCGTGTGTGTGTAGATTAAATAGTTAAAATGCACGATTAAAAACGTGACTATGAAAGTGGGACGGCCACACACACGAGGAAACGTGGCAGATGACAGAAAGTGCAAGAATCAGCAGAACATTTGCCAATAATGCTGAAAGTCAAAGTTATTCACTGACCTGCTCATGCCTCAGATTAGTTGATAGTTGATTCTGAGGATTAATCCGCAATTTCCCAAAAAAGCATACAGCAGGGGAGCCGCCTTACATGCATGTGTGTGTGTATGGGTGTGTGTGTGTGACTGTGTGTATGAAGCTCGTGCTCTCTTCTAGGACCCTATCCTTCTCTCCCACCGCTCCCCCCCTGAAGCTCCCTCATCCCTCCCCCCTGGCTCTCCCTCGCCTAGTGACAAGAGAGCAGCACACACAGAGCGGCCCCCAGCCAACGCCGGCGCCTTTGCTTCCCCTCCCTCTCCTTTTGTCACCCGTATTTCAGCAGGAAGGGACAGACAGGGAAAAGTGACCAATCCTGCAGTGTCAGAAGAGAACCTGTTTCCCCCTGCTGTGTGTGTGTGCATGCATGCGTGCATGTGTGTTTATGTGTGTTCTTGAACATCTACATACTGAATGTCAAAATTTTTATACTACTAGCAAAGTGAGGACATTTTCAAAAGAGGTGATTAAGTTAAGATTTGTTTCAAGGTTGGGGTTAAAACAGGGTTGGGATTGGGGTCGGGGGTTAGTTGGGCTGGTTTGGATCAGGGTTAGGAGCTGGTTAATTTACCCGTGTGTGTGTGTGTAAACATGCATGACTTCTGTACACACGCATGATGTAAGTCACACATGTGCGTGTGTGTTGGTGGAGTGTGTGTTGGATGAGCTGGTAAGACACAGGCTGCAAAAAATAGTGAATTTTCTCCTTCACTGATCACATGAGAAGTTCAGTTATTGTCAATGACTTCTATTGATCTGGTACATTGATCTCAGCATTGTTGTGAGGGCGGGGTTGATTCGACCATGTCAATATTACCTAATTCCTGTAGTGTCCCATCCCCCGCTACACGCAAGTAGTCGCACGCACGCACGCGTGCACGGGCAGCTGCAAATGACCTCCACATTGGCCTCAAACCTTTGACTAAGAAGCAGATTAATTTCATCGGTGGGAAATGTCTCAATATCGGATTTTGTGCTCAGCAGAGCTGAATTCCCTTCTGTTGTGTTTGGCTGCAACTCCAGTCCGTCGCCTGTAGAAACACAGCTGCGCGTCTGCATTTAGAGTTATGGAGTAGGAGGGACGGGCTGCTCATGTTACTGCTGTAAACACTCGTGGCCCTGCAGCACACACTCCTTCTGCTTTCACTGCTCCCAACATATGCAGGCACACACACACACACACACACTCACACACTCACACACACATGTCAGCAAGACATGTTTCAGGAAGTACCTGCTAGTTGCTCATTTTAATTCTAGCATGTCCATTATGGTGGGGAATTTCAGAATTCATGTCAGGTGACTCAGCTTCTCCCCCAGCTGCTGACAAGTGCTAAAATAAATAAAAGCTGATTTTTTTGGGGGGTCAATCCCGATGTGCCGCGTAGTCCATCGTTTTCAAGGTGCTGTGTGCTCAGTTCAATATATTCCCAGATGAACTCCCAGATGTGCTCTGTTGTTACGCCAGGGACGCCTCCCTGTGTAGTGGGCGTTTTGGTCTGAAGCAGGTCACTAGGACAAGTGTTGGGGTTATGAAGGGGGGGACAAAGGGCAGGACATGTGTTAGTGACAGTGGAGCGGAGGGGTCCAGCTGACAGACTGGCCGGAGAACTCTTGTTATACCTCTGATCAAAACACAGCAAATACGGGACAGAACCGCACGCAGGCACACACACGTGCTGGAAATGGTAACTCTACCCTCAGGTCTCTGTGGCCTTGTGGGTGGGACACGTCACGCGATAGCACCCCAGAGAAGCTCAGCTGTTCGCCACTCTAATTCTGTCTGGAGCAGCTGGGTACTGGACCGCTGCTCCACTGAGCTGTCACAATCACGATAATAGCGCACGTGTGTGTGTGTGTGTGTGTGTGTGTGAAGGAAGAGAATGAAAGAAGGCTTACAATTGAAACTAAGCTAATAACCTGCCAAGCTGGAGCAGAAATTGAAAATGAGGATTTCACATAAGTTTGGAGACAAAGGAAACGACGAGCAGAGAAAGAAATTCCAAAACAGAAAGAGGAAATCTTTATCAGGAAACGTGTACACTATTCCAACGGCAGTGTCAGCACAGTAGCGGACAACAACGCCACTGCACTCAACAATGAAAAGAATGTAGTTGAGAAGTGTTTCCTGACATTGTTCATTGTAGCACCATTCAATTTGCTTCAGTCCGAAATGCAAAATTTTGTTTTTCTCTCATGTTTTTCTCTGACTTTGCCTAATTAACATGAAACATTCTTTTCACACAACCTAGTGACACAATTATAGCCTGCTGTCAGTACATGTCATGACGAGGTTGTTAGGCTCAGTCTCATATTTATTCGTGTATGTTTTCTGTCCTAAAAAGGATCAATGAAACCGAACCGGCGCAAGCATTGCTGCACAGCCACACACGTGCACGTTAACTGAGGTTGTCCCCATCAAGGACAAAACATCAGTTAACCAGCTTCATATTGACAAAATCTGGCAGCAGCTTCAGCAGCCACGTCCTCACAGAGATTCATTACCTCCTCCCTGTGTCCGTAAGATCATTTATAACTTATAGCTATAGCTTTGTCTTTGCTTTAAACATTTGTGTAGTAGTACAGGCATAAATGAAAAAAAAACAGCTGAAAACAATCCTTTGATTTTTTTTTAAAAATCTATATTATTATATTTCTTTGGTCTTTAAAAAATGAGCCAAGACACAGTTGCACTGAGATGGGAAACATAAAGGAAATCACACACACACACACACACACACACACACACACACACACTGAGCTCTAGCCCAAAGTGGCTCATTGTTCTCTGGTGTAGAGAACACAATATCCAAGTCTAGTAATGGAGGTTAGATTAATTGCTGACAAATCTGTATTCAGCAGTTCCTTTTCTTTCTGCCTGACAGATTTATGACAGAGATTGATGGAGGGGAGGGAGTTTTGGAGCAGTGAGAAGAAAAAAAGGACAACTGCTCAGCAAATCAAAGCGAGCTGGGGCCAAAGGACCAGAAGGATTGTTTTGGTCTGATCTTACACATCACCATGTTGTTTCTAAACGTTAAAATGCACTACTGGAGTTTTCAAACTTCTATGTGGTTTTTCTCCTCCTCCCCCCACACTTTATGTACCGGTACATTGAGCAAGGTCTATTTTCCATGAGGAAAACATGTTAACAAGGAGAAAATACACAGTAGAAGCTAGAAATATATATACATATGTATATGTAGATACATATATCTACATATATACACAATATAATATATTTAACGTCTTTATTTTTAAAGTTAGTTAGTTGCGTGTTGTGTGTGCATTGACACCATTAATTGCCTCCTTCAACACACGCTAACAAACCAAACAGTCCTAAACCAGCTCAGATCCTCCGTGGCAAATTAATGACACTGCAAACAGCCATTAGGACCACCTAATGACTGCTAATCATTTAGCATTTTGGTGACGGGCCTGCAAGGGTGGGGGGTGGGGGGGTGCATACATTCCACCCTGCATTCCGGCTCCAGCAGCGTCTCCTACTCTTCCTTCACAAAACCACAGGACCTTCACATGAGCACAAAGGATTTCTTTCAATGCCCAAGACAACAGAGACATTTGGGAGAGCTGAACAGCTCTGCCCTGGACACGAGCTCAAATGGACACGTTTGATAAAAACGCTATAAAACACAGACATTGACATGTACATTTGAAATTGTCCCAAAAATTGTTTGAAATCCACATCTTAGAATTAATAAAGCATAATAAAGAAGCTCAGCCATATTGCTCCTCCTTCATCCTGATGTCACGACCAGCAGGTCGTCCCATTGGTTGAAGCCAGATCCCGCCAGCTGTTTGTAATCAGCAGCATTTGGGCGTGCGGATCACATGACACCCTCCAGGCACACATGCACATACAGATATATACATACAGAGAGCAGTGTGTCCTTAACCTGACAGCCCTTCCCCACAGGCGAGTCAGGATCACCTCCAGATGTGCACACCATGTTCTCACCCCAGGATAAAAACACTGGGGGAGGGGTGTGGCCCTGGGAGGGAGGGGACTGGCCAATAAAAAAATGAAATCAGAGGTTGAGAAGGACACGTGGGATATTAAATACCGTGTGTGTGATATTTTGTCTCAGGAAAATGTATCATAGCTTTATTTTTAAAGCCTTAAAAAACAACTCACAGCTGTCATTGTGAGTAGTTCTTCTCCTGCCCTCTTGTGGTTAACTGGGGTAGTGAACATGGATTTTTTGTGTCCCTGAATCTTCTTTTTATCATTTCCCCCTCCTGGAGGGCTGACCTTGTCCTGCTCTTGTCAAGAACACGGCCTCACACAGGTCACGGTATTCACTTTATTCTTTACATGACAATAAAGCAGGAAGGATTTGAAGAATGTGACAGCAAAATTGTACAAAATGGGACAAGAGCCCATGCCTCATCAATGGCTTTTGTAAGGTGTGTGTAGTCAGATGAAATGACACAACAGTGTTCATGTAATGACGAACACAGAGCACATATACAGAGTTTATACTCACATCCATTAACACCTTGTGAAACCTTTTCTGGTCCCATGTTTAATGTGGTAAACCTACAGCACACTGAAGGCATTTACTGTACGATAATCATACATTCACACGTACACTGATGAGAGAAAATCAAGTATAAGACACTTTATTCTCATCAGAGTTACAATTGCTAAATAAGTTGCACAGTTACTCCGAATGTTTCCTCCACATGATTCGGTCTTTTAGTGTCCACAATTCTGCTGTTTTTTTTCTTCACACAGTCGTGGACACTCACTGGTGTGGGTTTAAAATGTGTATTTACACGCTAAATGTTATTTAGCCACGCTGCCCAGTCGTTGATGGGACCCCGGCCACGCAAAGACTGCTCGCATTCGACCACGGAGACAAAAACATGGTCACAAACACCAGAGATTTTACTGGATGTACGAATTGTTAACTTTTTTTTACGTCACCTGAATAAAACTGATGGAGGAAGAAGCTCTGAATAATGTATGATTAACTGAACAATGAAGGGGCCCTTTTCTACATGACACATATACAGTCACATCTATATTTATATCGCCCCCTTTAGTTTTCATCTTATAAATTAAAAAAACAAACTTATAATTTTAAAAAAATGGACTCTGAGTCGGACTAGTTGCTTTATTGTCCAGTTAAACTGGTGTGCGGGCAGGTTCAGAGGTCTCTTGATCCTCCGTCAGGACCTGTTAGAGTGGATCTGGAAACATTGCCTCCCTCTCTCATCTCCTTTGGCTTGCTCTAATAACCCACTCACATCAGGACATTATTCAGCATTCTTCAGTCACGCTTATAGCTTCTTTGGATTTTTACATATTTACACACAGGAGAAAGTGAACACACTGGATTTTTACAATCTTTTAAAAAGACAAACATTTACCAACCAGAAATACAAATTAGTAGGTTTAAACTTGTTTTTTTGTTTTTTTTAAGATTTAAAGGTCTCCGCTGCCTCTGGAAATCAGAAAAATGATTTATTTTAGCCAGTGTGTTCAAAAAATGGGGGGATAAAACGCGGCAGCTCAAGGGAAACATCTGCTGACAGATCTGTGAGAATGTGAATTATTGCTCTAAAGAAAAGGTCCCAAACCTGGTGCAAAGTTAAATAATGACCCTGTCATTTCTTCAAGCCTTTTAATCGAATAAACTGTCCCCCATCACGGGAGAACAAATGAAAATTTTACAAAAAATAAATAAATTATTTTAAATATCTCTTACTCTTGTTTAGGTGTTCTGTTCTATCTCTCTGAGGACACTGAGGTCCTAATATAATATATTTATTGCAATTTTTAAAATAGATATTTAAGGGTATTCTAAAAGGAGGGTGGTGGAAAGAGTGAACACTTCTAGATTGTCCTCTCAGACTGACACCAGACTGGATTTACAATGGACCGTTGTCTTGCTGTGAGGCAGTCAGGTTAATATTTATAGCTGAACGACAGCTGCGTCTCCCTGGGCTAAAAACTCTCTCTGACATTTTGGGCTGACATTTTTAGAGCTTGTGACTGAACTGCTGACTGATGCGACGATGCCTGTAAACCCACATCCAGAACCAGTTGACGCGAGTCTGCACAGGCCGCCACATCTCAGGTGAGGCGCTTTCGCTCGATTGAATTATCCAAGTCTGGCATTTTGCTATGCAGGCAATGATTTAGAGCTCAATTTCTGGTAGCTAAGGTATTTCCTCAGCCCTCTCAAAGATAGAATTTTATGTGTGTGTGGGGTGGGGGGTGGGGGGGAGTTGCAGGTACAGTAGCTGGTGGAGATGCGCTTCTCTGAAGAAAACGCTGACTCGCAGTGGTCCAGAAAAGTCCGGCAGGGCTGGACGCATCCGTCACTCATCTATGTACGTGATCTCCTCAATCCTGCAGAGTTAAAGGACACAAACTGGGAATTTAGACAACAGTGAGCAGACGGATTTTCCAGAGCCAAGCATGGTTTGAATGCTGCTTTGTTGGAGTCTGCAAAGCACAAAAGAGTTGATTTTATTCTATTTCCACGCGAAGGAGTGAGGCGATGGGGGAGAAAGAGAGGCTTGCCTTCTTTGCGGTTGCAGAACGACTGTCCTTTTGATTGGAGTTGAGGGATTTCCACACGGTGGTTTTAGACATTTCATCAGATATGTTAATGTCAGAGGGGTCAGACCTGAGGAGCCGGGAGAGGAAGAGGAGGAGAGCAGGGGTGTGAAGGGGGGAAGCTCAGGCAGAGTGTGTTAGGCCCGACCAGCAGAAAGGGGGAGACAGAAAGGTAAAACTCACCCAGTTCCCTGCACCATTAATCATGTCAGTGTGTCTGTGTGTCTGTGTGTCTGTGTGTGAGTGTGTGCATGCGCAAGCTCACCTGGGGTCGTGTGTTTTCTGGACGTGAGCCGGCTCGCTGCTCACCATGGGAATCTCAATGGTATTTTCCCTCTGCTCACTGAGCATAACCTGTGACTCCTCAAGAACACACAAGCCCCCCAAAAAAGTCATTAACGTGCACTTTTCACACCTGTGGGCTTCACCAAGGTTTGGTTGTTCTATCAGGGCTACCTCTTCTATCTTCTTGGAGGCGTCGTCAAGATTTTTCTTCTTCCACTCAGGCATTAAGTCGTCCAGGTAACTGAGCTCTCGGTTGGAGAAGCACAGGTCCAGGACCTTTCGGACGAAGACCAAAGCCAGAACCTGGAGGACATAGAAAGAAAAAAGATCTATGTATGTTATTAACATTTAAAGGTAAAATAAGGGCAAATGTGTTTGTGAACTCGCCATCATGGGGAAAACGATAGCAGCGGGTGATGTCTTGATGATCCAGAGCAGCACGAGGCAGGTGAGCTGGGTGACGGTGAACAGGTGAACCTTCCTCAGGGGGACGTGGCGCAGGTAAATAAAGTCGGGCTGGTGCTTGGGGGGCATGCCGAACAGCTTCAGACGGTCGAAGAACTGAGCATAAATGCAGCAGCAGAATGTTTTCATCAGTGCTAACATCTACAGAAAATGATTTAATAAGACACCAGGACCTTTAAAACATAATTATGTTTGTTTCCATGGTGATTTACCTGGATGCCCTTTAATGACGAGACGCCCATGTAGAGAAAAACGCCATACAACACTGGCATCGGAATGAACTGGGAGAATAAAAAATGGATGTCAGGGATGCAGTTAATCAGTGTTCCAGCCACAAGGGGGCAGCATCAGACCAACCTGCAGGGCTCCTGTCATAAACACCGAGCAACCCATGAGCAAGAAGATGACCAGGCCGGTTAACCTCTGCTCCCTGATGCCCAGGAAACGCGGCTGCTCCCCCGGAGCCGAGCTCTCCGACTCCAGCTTCAGGCTGTTGACGTGGCTGATGGACAGAACCGTGGCTGCGACAAACCACGGCAACCCCATGATGGAGCACACCGCCAACATCACCCCGACCATCAGCAGGTCAAGGTGGTACCCGCAACCCTTCTGCGGGACAGAGACAAGGAGTGATTAACCATCAGCCTCAGGCGGCAGCTGCGCGAGCGGGACAAACAGTTTTTCTACCAGGAGTTTATGCTCCTTGCGGTTAATGATGACAGCAGTTATCTGTTGGTCCATAAAGATGAGGATAGTGCAGAGAAGTGCAGGAATAGACGCAGCCAGGACAGTCCACCACGGGTTGCGACCTATCGGGTTGATCAGCCAACCCCGGTCGTCTCTGGTGGGCTGATTTTTGATTAAATTAAAATCAGGCAAAGTTTTAAATTTGTGACGATATCAGTGTTACCACTGCCTTAATACCTGGAATTTGCTGGGCACCTTTAGCTTTTGGGAGGGCACCCCGATGATGAAGTCGAGCAGGACCATGATGACAATCGTGAGGAAGACTGCAAAGTCGCTGATGGTGGAGCGTACCTGACACAGAAAGGTCAAACGTGGTTAATCTTGCAGCTGTTGAGGTGACGTGAGGCTGTCTGGTCGACCGGTCACCTTAGTGGGAAAATAACGGCTGGTCTTGAACTGTTTCAGAAAGGTGGACATGAAAAAGGTGGAGAAGAACAAGATGGTGGACCAGAACAGAACATCGGGGGTGTAGGGTCCATGATGGCCACACGCTGTTCCAACAAACTGCCCATGCAGGCTGATACACTCCTGCAGAGACACACAGAGGGAAAAAGGTCAAATACTTTGGTGTGCCTGCTCACACACACGGTTGGGGAAAGGTTAATCGATGCAAGCTCCTTCTCGATGTTTACAAAGGTTCCTGAGAGGTTATCTGCTCTGGGGGCTAAGAGGGGTAGTTGAACATTAACAGAAGTAAACTCAGAGTGCTAAGGTGTGAAAGTTACACTCAAATTTGTTTGTGTTGCGTTACCTTGACAGTAAGGTTAGACCAGGTCACAGCAGAGGCTGTAACGTTTCTATCTCTCCAAAGTTCTAATGTTTTATTGCTGGGACTGTCAGGTTCTGAGCAGCGGCAGCTACCAACAGACAGACAGACAGACAGACAGTGGGTGAGGCCCTCAATGCTTGAACATAGCATTAAAATAATCTTAAATCAGCAGAAAAAGAATGTTTCTCACTACGCCAGCGTGAGCTGGTCCAGGTCGCTGTGGGCGTTAAACGGGTAGACCTCCCCCAGGTGGAGGAGCTTCTCCAGGGCTTCGTAAATGAAGATGAGGCAGATAAGAGCAGCAAAGGCCTCCTCCGTGAACCGTGTGATGTAGCACACCAGAGAGCTGGCGTCCGTGGCAACCAGGATCAAACACAGCAGCGCCGTCCACAGGCCGATGCAGGCCCTCAGCGACAGGTAGGACAGGTCGTAGTCCCTGGTGGGACAGGTTCATGACAGATAAGCCTCACCCTGGTGATGGTGAGAATGTCACAGTGAGCTTGCAGGAATACTTACTTGCAAAACTTAAAGAGGATCTTCTCAAAAACCAGCACGGGGCCGGTGCTGCCTAGAATGGTGAGCGGCTGGCCGGCGAACAAAGAGTAGGCCACTCCAGTCATGGAGGCACCGAACAGGGACTCGATAGCGCTCTGAAGCAAATGGTAGAAATACAGACAGACGGTTTGCAGCTCAAAACTCAGTACTCGGAGCGTTACGCGCATGCTCTTACGATGCGTCCCTCTGTGGCCTCCCCCAGCAACCCTCCAAAGGTGATCACAGGAGACATGCAGGCGCAGTACAGGAAGAGGAAGGAGGCCACGCACTGGAGGCTCACTCCATCCTTAAAGTCACTCAGGTAGAACGGAGCTTTCCTCTTGATGTCCTGTATCAGCCCTCCAAACAACCTGCACACAGAGACCTCAGGTTTGCCAGCAGCAGAAATATCATCAGCAAATTCACCTTTAAATCCATCTCTTAACTGAAGAAGATATTAGGGTATTGCACAGCTGTGAACCTCCCATTCGCTTTTTTCTTTTCTCCTGATTATATTTTGTTTTTTCTTGAATCTACTTCTGTTTAAATCCAGCCCCCAAGGTGTTTAGGTGTGCTGATTTATGCAAAGTTCAACATTCAAGTTATGTGAATTTGTGACACTTGCAAACGCATGACAACTTTGCTTTTCCAGCTGTTAAAGATCAGCTGAGTTTTATTATTCCCAGCAAAGCTCCAAGTGTGTGTGAAGCCCAGTTCATGGTTATAATAATAACGTGTGGTGCTGCTCGTGTAGGCTGTCCCTGACTGTTTTTGTGTGTTTGACTCTGCCACCTTCGGTCACGGCGACTGCCAACTGACTGTCAGTCTTCCTTCCCTCACAAACCCAGATTTAGATCTGGTGCTCGACACACAGAAGAGTCCAGTGGCAGGTGTGAAACTGACCCCCGTGCTTTGATGGGTTCCAACAATGTGCCAAATCAGTTTTTCTGCATCCTGCCTCCAGCTCAGCTTGATTTTCACTCGTAGTAGGCGTGCTATTTTGCCTATATTTGTTCTTGCCATCTGTTCTGACATATATGTAACTTCTCACTTTCCAGTTCTCTGGAGCTCTGGTCCGTGGTGCTCCGCATGCAGCTCCTCCTCCACAGGACAGACCGTTCCGTTTGGAACACCGGGCATTTTCCTTTTCTCCTGCACGTTACAGACAAAAATCAAACTACTGCAAAAACAAAAAAACATAAAACCCCCAAACCTCTTTAAGACTAGGAGCTGGTATTTAAACCTGCCTGAGAGGGGACACTCTTCGGGGGTTCTATGCGAATGGAAGGGTCCCACTCTCCTGGCGGCAGGACGGTGACCTGATCCAGGAACTCGTCTATCCCGGCCAGCAAGTCACTTCTGTCTTTTGCCTTGTAGGCCACATCATGAAAGATCTGTTTCAAAAAAAAGTAAGAGAAAAAGAACAGTTACTGGCCCATTCTTAGACTGATAGAGGTTGGATTTGTTTGTCTAATTTGTTAAAAAGTTCTTACTTCATCTGTCATGATGGTCGCCATAGAGCGTCCGATTTCATGGTACTGCTGTGCCTTTCCATCTGGGCCCAGGAGGATGAAGAGGAACCTGGTGTTTGTCAACAAAAGATTTTAACTTGTGACTCCCTAAATTTGCCTGACTGCATTTTCATCTAGTCGTCACACCTGGTCGGTATGGGGACCTCAGTCAGCCCAGTGAGCAGCACAGCGGGTGAGAGACGGACGAAAGCTACGATAGGCCTCTCGAGAAAGTCCAGTTCTCCCACCAGCACATTGGAGGCCTCTGCACCCTCGGGGATTTTCTTCATGAAGTGCAGGTCCACCTGAGGAGAAACACACGCTATCAGAGTGTTGCTTAGTTTTAGATTCCATTGCTCTGTCCACTTCCCAGACACCTCAGGTCAAACATTTGATGTCCTGCTAAAACACGTGCAGCTCCACTGTTGTTAGCCATGCTGTCTGTGACTGTGGCCTTTGCTCACCTTACTCAGGTCCACCTGGGTGCTGTCCTGTCCACCACCGTTCTTAGCAAGATCTGCAGCAGGCTGAGGCTGAGGAGACGTGGCTGTCCCTACAAACAATATTTAGAATTGAAAGATGTTGCAAATTTAAACATAAATTTAATCAGGGAGTGTCAGGTAATTCTGGCATTGTGGCATAAAAGTCTAAAAGTATTGTTCAGCAATTGTTTTTTTTTTTTATGTAAGCTGATGTGTCATTCCCACCCATCAGATGGGGCTCCGACTGTTTGCGGGTCCCCTCAGTGATGGAGCGCACGATGGGGATCAGGTTCTTCTTCTTCTCATTCTGGTGGTGGTGCCTCTTCAGCAGCGCCTCACGCACCTTCACCCTCACGCTGTCATCCAGCTCGCTAGATGCCTCCTGGTGGTCCAGCACCATGTCTGCAACGCACAACAAAGATCAGAGAGTCTAAGGAAGGAATCTTAGAGTCTCTCTCAGATCTTTCTGTTCTACAGAGACTTGCTGAGTCAGTGTGCATTTCCCCTTCTGCTCCCTAAATCACTACCCAGTGTAGACACACACGCACAACCTCGCACACTTCAGCGCCTAGATTCATGTGTTATCATGCGGCAGCATAATCAGCCCTATAAATAAGGGTTGAAACCTACATGGCAAAATTCATGTGGCTCATAAAACTTTTGTTTATTTTTTTGATTTCTGTCTATTCTAACATCATGGCTGCCATTTTGGGTCCAGGTGCTGCTGGCAGGAGTCACACGGAGAAGAGAGGGAAGTGAGAAATGGGGATGGAGAGGCAGGGAAGAGAGAATGGTGGTAGGCTGTAAGACTGTCCAACACTGTAAACCTTTCACACTCTGACCAGAGCACGCACTGACTGATGGAGCTGTGTAAGTGTATGTGAGCGAAAGAAAGACAGATAGAGAGAGCGAGAGCGAGAGGAGCGTTGGAACAGGACTCTTGCCTCCGGCCTGGACTATGTGTGTGTCTCCTCTCTTAGGAGCATAAACTGATTTGTAACATCCACCAGTGTCATCTGATGTATAGTGTCTGTTTTCTATCAGTCCTAAAACTGACTCCAGGTCTGAGGAAAATGGTGGCTCCAGGAAATGAGCAGGAACATAAACCGTAAAACTGGACATCATACATCAGCTTTGCAGAGCAACACATGCATGTGTGTGTGTGTGTGTGTGTGTGTCTGCCTCCAATCACGTGGACACACAGTCATTAGAAAAAAACTGGCATTTGATGAATACAGAAGAGAAATGCTAATTAGTGTGGTGGTAATCAAACCAGTGTGCGATGAACAGCTGCTCTGTGTCAGATTTTGCAACAAGGATCACCTGCAATCTCTTCAATGCAGGTTGCACGCATGTCAAGCAGCACGCTGCCGTTGATGATGCAGCTCCGCAGCTCAAACAGACTGTGCAGCGAAAGAGTGGCCACGTAGGGTTTGCTCCACCTCTCGCCACCGTCCTCCACGTCTTCTTCAAACTTCAGCCATCTGTGAGGGAAAAACGTTAAACGGAGGGGGTTTTTTTCTGTTGAGTTATTCCAGAACAGGAGCTAACGGGAGCGGTGACGGCAGGAAACAGTTACACGCGTTCCCGACCTGGCTGTTTCCTTCCACTCGGCATCCTTCCCATCCTTCACGCAGATCTCATCCAGCTCTGTAAACAGCTCGTGGGCTACATGTTCGGCGTCGTCTTCTGTGCCCAGGATGAACTGGACCCGCTGAGACGGCGTGTCTGGTGAAGGGAGACGTTAGAAGTGAGAAGGCAACACGCCTCCATGTTCATCCTCTCCACACAACACGGACGCAGCCACAGGCCACATGTTGGCCAGGTTCTCTGGAACCTAATTAGCGGGCTGGTCAATTTCGGCCTGGAGTGTTTTTTGCCGGGGTCGAGCTAATAGTATCGATACCATGTGTTTTACATTTGCTCGGTTTAGTTCTGGGCCTGCAGCAACCCAAGACCCACTTCTGATTTTACATTTGCTGAACAAATAGCAAGAAATGCAAAATGCCTTTGTTTTTGTCATATCTTTTCATATAATAGCCTCTTAGCCCCGCCCACTCATTGTCAGCTCGAGCCCCTTCCTCACAGTGCAACTTCAGGTTAGAGTAACACAAATCGGAAGCAGGTTAGTGGGGGGGGGGGCAGTGGCGCACGCTACCATGGATGGAGCTAATTGTCACAGACTCTTCACTTTGCTGCGTTACGATGCTCCCCGTTCTCTTCTCTCTCTTGCGGTGTCGGGAGCTATGGGTCTTGTGGTGCCGGTGACTCTGTCGGGGCATCCGGACGCCAACAAACAGAGTCCTGTGACCTGAATATGAGGCAGAAAAGGTATTCATGCTTTTTAAAAATATAAACACTCAGTAGTGTAAAAACAACTCAGAATATCTGATTGTCTTACAAAAAGGAGAGTAAGTGGCTTTTTTTGTATTTCTGTCATCTGTAGTTATGTATTAAAAAAAAAAATTGCTTTGCTTGGTCATGGTATGCCCTCCAGTGGTAGGTTGCAGTATTTAAAGTTAGAACTCTGTCTTCTTTTCACTCTGGTGTAGAACTTTCACTTTTTATAACCAGATCATGATGTGACAAAAATAGGTTGAGCAGCGCTCCATTTCCTCACATTGGCTCAGAACTAAAGAGAGGGGACCAGGCAGCAAATTCAAGTCTTGTCAGTCAAAACTGTAATTATCACAACTACAGCAGTAGTTACTGTCAGTAAAATGATCACCCTCTTCTTTCACTCATAAGTGCATGTGTAAATTTGCCACAAATGTAAACTGAATCAACTCCTTTACTCTGCTTCTTTTCGCCCAGCAACAAAAAAATGAAGCAGCAGCCGGACAGCCTCTGAAACGTAATTTATGAGTCTAATTAGGTAGAAGCGGATTTTTTCCATCTGGAGAGTAAGTTGCTGCTGTGAGGGTAGTTGCTATGTAAGCAGACACCAGTGGGGCAGCGGAGCTAGAAGAGAAGATTCTGATTGGATGGACTGTGAGAGCAACATGACAGAGGACACAACAGCCGAGACCATGGCAACGGCTTTAGTGGTTTAAAGAATAATCATCTGATAGTGTGATGATTTCTGAGAATCTTAGTTCTGAAAATGAATACTGGGAAGAAGAAGAATAGTAGCATTTAAAAAAAATACAAAACGCCTGTCTTTACCTTCCAGTTCTTCCTTCTCATAGTGGATGTTGAGCACTGAGCTGGTTCCTCCCTGGTCCACAACAACCTCCTCATCCGGCCTCTAAAGGACACAGCAGACAAGCAATGTGAATAATTAAAATTTCAGGTAAAACATCCTCTGTCTGTGTGTCTGACCCTAGCCCCAACCCTAACCTATCCTTTGTCAGGGTTAGGGGTAGGGTTAGTGTTTGGGTAAGGGTTGGGTTAGGGTTTGGGTTTGGCTATTGTCACATTGTCTAGCACTTGGTGCAAAACCTGCTTTACTGTTGTCGTGTAACAGCCCAACACATGGCTTCATTTTTGTTGGAAATGCCACTTTTGACATCTTTGAATAATGAGCAGACGCTTGTTTTTAGGAAGCCTCTGCAAACGTGTGGCTCCAAGCAATCAAATCAATGTTTTCTAAAAATAAATACCGATGGAGGAGGGTAATGGGCACACAGGGACACAAACGTTAATAACAGCATTAATTAGATACTTCTGCCCACTATGAGCTTATAATCTATATGTAGGAGAATTTGAATTCATTGAATTAATTTTTTCCTTTTTTTTTGGAAAAAAATAAGGTTTTCTGGTGATCAGTATGAGGAACAGGAGTAGTTGGGAAATGGGATAGCATTAGTGATGTCACTGTTCTTTTTGACTTGTGTCTTGCACTCAGAATTCAAACTCAGCATGCTAGCATTTAGCTGGCTTTTAAAAGGATGGTGATGGATCTGAATCTGTGGTCAGAAAGGTGCGTTCTAGGAAGCAGTTGGGCCTCTGGCAGTCCAACCGCTTATCCTGGCATTCTGCAGAGCTCTAGCAGGTCTCTGTCTGGCTGGCTGTGCTAAATGTTGGCAGAGGATATGAATATTCCACAGTTTTAGAGGAGGAGATCCATTTTTCTTTTTTTTCTTTGAAAAAGAATTAATACTGAGACTGATGTGCATTCAGTCTCGTATCAACTAGCTAATACAACTGATGGTTAAATAAGATGTTTCTTTCATTTTCAGCAAAGTGCGAAAGCTCATAAGAATATAAATAGAAATGTGTGTGTGCAGCAAAATTTCTCTGCACAATTAATGCCTACAAAAACGATGATGATGCTGCTTTCTTTAGCTGTTATGAAAGGTGGGAAATGGAACTTGTGTTTTCAGTTTTTACAGCGCCTCTAACGCACAGCTAAACAAATTAAAGTAAGATTGGGAAGGAAATATAATTAACATGAAGGGATATAAATGACTTACCTAATTACCTGACAAAAATGATCTCATCCAGTCTAAGCTATCTGAAATGGTCTTTTTAGTGCCAGCATATTAATACGAGCCGGTTACTCATCATTTACAGCTTAAGGAGCTAGAGACATCTGAACTTCTGCCTAAAATAACTTCCTTTCTGGAAACTCCACATCAGCTCAGGAGGGATGTGTTGGACTTGTTCCATGACTGAGCCCTTCTTTATCTGGGGATTATTCTGTTTTTATAAGACTTATAATAAGACCACTTAATTAACAGGTCAAATGATGAAAAAGTCACGTAAAGTTTTATACCACAAGGGATCAAGACCAAGGTTTAAGAGGAAAGGGTTTATTTACCAGGTTATCATTTTCAGGACATTTTAATGGGGGTGGCCTGACTTTATGACAGACCAATAAAGTCTTGTCCAATCTTTCTAAATCTTTTTCCTTCTTTTTTTTTTTTGCAGTTTTTATTCCGACGCATGCTCTCTGCCTGCTGAGGTGAGATGATTCACAGCTACCTCAACAATAACTCACTGCAATTTAGTGTCTATGCAAATGTTTTTAGATTTGGATATGTGTGCAGATCAAACCTGATCTTTCTTCCTTTTCTGAGTAGTTTCAGTAGTTGTCAGCACTTTATCACTGGCACAGCAGTTTGGATGCTCGCTAGCTTACCCGCTGCCTTTCACCGTTAGGATGCAAATTGTTGGGGATGCTGCTACCATATTGTTATTATTTGAAACAACACATTTTTTAATTCAACACATTTATCAAATTTCAAACACCCAACTGGCCTGGCAGGACAATTGATCATTTTGCAGAGCAGTGTAACTGAAATTTAACAACAATTATAAAAATCAATATTTTAAAGGGTCAAACTTCTGCTTTCCTCAGATCAGAGCAGGCCAGGCAGGTGATTCTATGCTATTGTCATTGTGAGAGCAGCTGACCGTCACACGTCAGCTGCTCCTGAAATGCTCTGAAGAACCTTGGAAACACCGGTCACCGCAAAGAGATTTAATGAGACCAAAGTTGCACGGAAAACTCTGGGAGCAAGAACAAAAAAACAACAACAACAAACCACAATACTGAGTACGGATTTGTTTTTTGACATGTTCTCACTCATCCTGAGAATAATTTTTCAGTAACCTAACTACTTTTTGTCTTCGTCCCCTGCTGGCGAAAGTCGTCCATCCCTGGCTGAGTGAGCAGGGTCAGTGGCTCCGCTGAGGAGGATGATCTTGAAGGGGGGCAAAGGTCATTCTTTAGAATGCCTCAAGGGAACTTTGTTAATCAATATTTTTTACAAAATGTTTCTTTTTTTCCTGGGTCCCAACAAGTGGTTGAACGTGGACATGGAATGTTTTATTGAGTTACAATGTTACTTCATGATCAGCAGAGGGCGCTCGTGATGAGAACTATGGATCCATCATAGTTGCCCGAATTATTAAATCACATGTTCAGGTCAGAAGGTTGAACCTGGATGTTTGCTCTCCTGCTTCTTCCACTTACAAATACTGGAAAGTCAATAATCTTACTGGAACAACTGAGGTGGAAACAGAGCACTTTGGTGGAGATCTGTGTGCTCCACCTGCAGAGGTAACGACCTTTGAACTATTGTGCACCTTTAAATCCACAGTTTTCCAGTTTTGTGAAGGGTGGGTAAGCTTGTTTCCCTGTGGTTCTCAGACACCAAACCCAGTCTGGAAGTGACAGGCCAGTTGTCAGAATCACCACCCTGCTCGTGACGGCAGCCCCAGGTCGGGACAACGAGGCGTTGAAGCGATGGCAGATAAATTCTGCAGAACAGAACTTTTTAAAAAATTGAAACATTTTCGTATTTCTTATCTGTGAAAGCAGTTTCTTTTTATAGTCTGACAAGCTGATACCCTAAAAAATGCAGACATTTTGCTAATCTGAGAGCTGGGCTGAAATACAAAGATGCTCTTAAAGGATTAGTGAAAGTGTTCAGTTAGCATATTAGCATAAAATGATCTTCACCATTGATGATGCTACTTTGCTTTGGAGATTCGTCAGCTTTAAGTCATCTATAGATCTACTGGGACTTCACACCACACGGAACAGTTGGATTGCTCACACTTAAGGATATTTTCTTCATCCACAGGTGCAGCTACACTACGGGCAAGTCCAGCCTCAGCAAGCATGCTAATCAAAGGACGCAAACTCAAGGACAGGCAGCCATTTTGATCCTGGCTGGAGTTGTAGTGGCACTAATCTGCATAGAAAATGATTTTTCTGTTACAAATCCTCTGGGGGCCTGAAGCGCTGGGGAACGATGCAAAGCGGGAGGACAAAAGTGGTGAAAAGGGGGACCGCTGCCAGTAATGAGAGCAACTAGCTGCAGATGTTTATTCATTCATTTCTTCACCGTCAGGGGAGAGTCACATGTACTTGGGCACCATGTGTGCTTTTAATTAGTACCAGTGGCTAATGTACAAATTAGGTGAGGTGTGAATGACAGGAAACCATTAACTTGCTGTAAAAACACACGGCGGCCTGAGGTCGTCATTAGGAAGAGGCTCTCAGTGAACTGTGACGAGGATGTGAAAGTGACTCATGCGGTTTTATATAGAGCACAGATTCAGGAGATCCAGCATCACAGTCATTGAAAGGGTATTAAACCACTCGCACATCCATTCTCTCTCCCTCTGGAGCAGCGTTTCACCCACACAGCTGCTATTGAATGAAGCGCAGGAGAAAGCTAACATCCTGTTGCAGCTGTCTGTGCGTGTGAGCATCAAATGAATCCAAACTAATTGATGATCTGACGGTCGGCCGAAAGAGCTTTCAGATCCTTTCTCTTATGATGACCCAGTGGCTCCAGCATGTACCCCAACCCAGTCATTCTAAAAGGATTCTTTTATTGACAGCCCAGCATTGAAAAAAAATGAAGCAGGTTATGGTTGCGCAGGTTTTGAGGGTTCACACCTGCAACAAAACTGATGCTCGTCTGAACAAACACAAACTTTGCCCACATCAGGGTCTTTGCATGTCATCAAACTTCCAAACGCTGCTTTTCATGCTCAGTGTTACAACTAACTGTTCAATCAGACTCTATCTGCATGCTGCTGTCCTCGCTCTGTTGAAGTTATCTGATAAACACGGACCTGAAGTCATTTCAGCCGTGTTCTTGTTCCTCTGAGATCTAATCAACACCCAGGTGAGGGGGAACCATCAGCGCGCTCGTGGATCCTCCTCTGCCCCCAGCCTCACCTCTTCTGCCAGATCTGAGGCAGGGACACGTCAGGTGGAGGGGGGAAATTGGCCCTTTCAGAGCTCACGCAGCAGGATCGGTTCGCATATCCCAGTATGGGGACAGACGCCGGTGCGCCGCGCGTGCACGGTGCAGGGATGGCGTCAAGGTCATTTGAGGGTAGGTGAGAAAATAACACGGTGTCCTCTCCTTCCTCCCACACGCGTGCCCCCGGTCGGCTGGCTTTTGCCCCAGCGCGCTGTCTGAAAACGCATCGACCAGGGATCAATAGTTCCCCTGCAGCCACGCTGCAGAGTTTCCCGTGGCGCGTTCGAAGAGTGGTCAAAAGCAGCAACACATCCGGGCGCATTAGACATGCGACGCGTCCTCTGCACGTGCTGGCACGTCATAATAACAATACTGGCAGCAGCCGCCACCATCCTGCTCAAGAACTTTCTGTTACCCGGCAGAAGCGTGATTCAAAGCCACTGCGGCGGGCGCGCAAGGCACGCGTGGACAACATGTGCGGATGTTTTCTTTTTGGTGTCAAACACTTCTGATGATGTTACACAATCACGGCAGCAGATAATGCATCGGAGCTGAGGGTCGCGGCAGCGCGCACAGGCGGAAAGTGGCATGCACAGCCTCAGAGGTTTTAAGGCACTTTACCTGGTAGCTCAGGATGCTGTCCGGGTCGTTAACCGGCATGGCTGTGCCTCACTTCAGGCGCTGAAAGGTAAGACTTTGTCCGGGGCAGGTCAGCCTCTCCGCGCTGTGTGGACGAGGACGCAGTCAGGAGCTGGAGACAGCTGCCGCATCCGTCCGCGCGGACATGATGGGGGTGGCTGAAACCCAGGTGGGGAAAATTTGAGTTGAATGAAAATATGTGAGCCGCTTGCTCAAATGATTTTCCGGCAGCGCTCGCAGGTCCCCTCCCTCCTGTCCTGGCTACAGGAGCAGGATGCGGAGAGCGTCGCTGCGGGCTCAGCCAATCAGAGCGCGGAGGCGCGCAACGCGCAGCGACGCAGTGCTGCTGCTGAACCCGGCACAAAACTCCCACAACAACGTCACCTTCCTCCAGCAGCCAACCGACAGAAGAGGAAAGGAGCAAATGTAATTTAAACAAAACATAAAAATCCATTGTCTGTTTGGTTTTTTGGCATATTGATTTGCCACCAGTGAAGTCACATTACAATCTGACCGTGTCCATACTTGGGGGTAATTGGTCGAGTCTGTAAGTGTATTAACCAAAAATCTTAGCCTGTTGTCCGCTGGATCTTTACTGGTCCCAGTTTGTTGTGACTCGTCCCGCCGCCTCTGCCGCCGCTGCTGCTGCTGGACTTGCAGAATAGGCGGCGTTTGGCGCCACCTTGCGGCAAATGGGAGGAATGGAAGGCGAAGCAGGAGTAGGAGGGACACAACTGGCCAAACGTGGAACAGTTGTTTTTTTAATTATTTTATTTTACAAAGTTGGGTAGAAAACTTCTTTTTAAAGCGGGAGGTCAAGTAGAAGTTCGTTTCTGGCTGTTGCAGACCGCATCTAAAGTAAAAAAACTCGGTTCGCCTGAGAACGCGCGCGTCGTTGGTGGTGGTCGCTCGCGCGTCGGACCTGCGCGGCGGCGTCTCGTTTCCGTGAGCGTCAGTTGCCACGGCAACAATAAACATTGTGCAGGAACATGCAGCCTGTGAGCGACCGTCCGGTCGTGGACGAGGAGGTTCCAGGTGCGTATACCGGGTCGGGTTTGCGTAACACCGAATCTCGGTTCTGTTTCCGTTGCGGGAACACTTTTCACAGACACGTGAACGCTGTCACACGTGCCATTTGCGCGACCGGTCCTTATATCACGTTTTTATAGCATATCCTATATAATCTCCAAAACAAATGATACTTATACGTGTATGGGCGCGTATGTTGCGCACTGGAATGTGGGCGCAAGCGCGCTGGGCCGGTTTACGCGCGGCTTGACCCACTTTAAATCCGTCTATCGACACGCTGCGCGTAGATATCATGTCCTTCTGCAGTCAGTGATTGCACCCGTTTGTCCTCTCATGACTGGATTGTCCACTTTGTGGTTGTGTTGTCGTGTGTTTTAAATGCAGCAGCGGTGAAGAGGAGCTTTCGCAGCAGCGTGCCACGCCTACCGCCAATCCACGCAGCCAGCATGAGAGCAGCTAAAGCTCTGGTGGAGAAAGCCGTGAAGGTGGCGACCAGAGTGCGTCACATCTTCTCTACCTCCGCAGTCTCTGACTCTCTCCACCTCACTGTTTCAGCTGAAAAAGGTCTTCACGGTGGTCGGACCCTATCCCGTGATCCGTGAGGAATTGAGGGCCAGGGGTTGGGTGGAACGCCATTTGTCATCCACTGCACAGAGAGCCCATCGTTGCCATGGCAATGAGCTGGACTGCGGTGATGAAGGAGGGCTACGTGCTGGTAAGACGGTCTTTGAGGACAAAGCTTGAGCTGTAAGTTTCAACCTAACCTTCGCTCCATCTTAAAATACCTTCATTCTAAACAATTTAAACTGGGATTAGATCAGATTAGGTCTGTTGGCCCGCTCGCACATAAACCACTTATCTGCTTACAGAAATAGGCTATGGAGGTGTGAAAGAGGAGAGACTGGATAACCTGGAGGCCCTGATGGTAAACCGAGCCCAGAGTGAGTTACCCCCAGCTCCACGTGTCCTCATCTAAAACCACTTCTTCTCCCGCCCCCCTCCACCCAGTCCCGGATGGTGCGTAAGGAGACGGCACACTTCTTCTGGACGTCACGTCGGGATGACATAGACTGCCGCCTCTTGCAGCACGACCAGGTCATCAATCACTACGCAAACGCTGCCGCCTTTGCCACCAAGGTATCAGGTCTGAGGGCCCCGACCAGCAGTGAAAGTTTCAGGTTTCAGCTTCTTCCCTTTTCTCTTCCTCTTTCTAGGTGGGTTTGTGCATGAATCTGCGCAACCTTCGCTGGTTTGATGCAGCAGATCCTGACACATTTTTCCCCAGATGCTACAGGCTCGGTGCAGATGATGAAAAACAAGCATTTATAGGTAGTTTTTCACACAAAGGAACAATTTTACAGGGAAAAAAAGCGATTTTCAGTGACGTGTAAATGAGAAATAGATCTAGATTAAAGATAAAAGTTGCTTCGAGTTGGTCACTGTAGAGCCGTCTTTGTAAATGTCAGGTAAATCTCTGTTTTTTTCATTGGAAAAACAGAATTTGAGTATCAGAAAATAGCAAAATAACACGTTCTCTACTTTTTCCGGTTCTAAATGTGCACATTTCCTCTCTGCTGTGTCCACAGAGGATTTCAGGAGGACCGCGTGCACCAGCCTGCTGCAGCACGTGGTTGAGGGAAGCAGCCACAGGAGAGCCGACGCAAAGGAGGAGCAACTACACCTCCCTGAAGGTACCGGGAAATATGTCAAAGAACCCCGCCAGAGAGTCGCGCTCCAGCCATCTCGCCTCTCCTCTTCTGTGCAGATCTTTCTAAACACAAGCTCCCATTTGTCAACGCGGGAGTGATCGCCACAGCTTTACGCGTGTGTCAACACTACCTCGGCGTTTTAGAGCACCGTGACATTGACGTTACCATGGAGACGGACGGTGAAGTCAGCTGGGGGGCGTTTCTCCAGGACTACTACAAGGTGGTGCAGTAAGTGCAGCTTCTCCTGGAGCAGAGACGGATGCAGGAGACGCTGATCAGCTTCGGTCTGTGAAGGCTGTGTGTTGCGTGCAGTGAAGGGGCCTCCGTCAGGGGCGGCGGCGTGTTTGTGGAGCGCTGCCAGGCCATGTTACACAAGCTGCAGGAGGTTTGTCCTCAGCTGGGCACAGATGGGCTCAACAACATCTGGATCATCAAACCAGGGGCCATGTCGAGAGGACGAGGTGAGGCTCCGCATTTGTCAGCGTGTATGTGTAAATACACACCACACTCGGGCCGACCTCACAGATTCCTGCTTTGTTTTGACCTCCAGGCATCGTGTGTAAAGACCGTCTGGATGAAATTTTGGCTGTCGTGGATAATGACAAATCTCTCAACAAGGAGAAGAAGTGGGTGGTCCAGAAATACCTGGAACGACCTCTGCTGGTCCACGGCACCAAGTTTGACCTGCGCCAGTGGTTCCTGGTGACTGACTGGAACCCTTTGACCGTGTGGTTCTACAGAGAATGCTACCTGAGGTTCTCCACTCAGCCCTTCTCCACAAAGATTCTGGACAGGTGAGAATAGTGTTAGACGGTCAGAACGGTGAAGCTTTCGCCTTCCTCACTTTAATGTCTTTGTGATTCTCAGCTCCATCCACCTGTGCAACAACTCCATCCAGAAGCACTTTGAGCCGGCTCGCAACCGCCACCCTGCGGTGCCAGGCGACAACATGTGGTCCTGCTCTCAGTTCCGGGCTTTTCTGCATCAGCAGGGCCGCAGCGCCGAGTGGGACGTGGTGACAGTGCCGGGCATGCAGAAGGCAATAATCCGAGCGCTGCAGACGGCTCAGGAGCAGGTGGAACCCCGCAGGGGCAGCTTTGAGCTCTACGGGGCCGACTTCATGCTGGGCCGAGATCTGAGGCCTTGGCTTCTAGAGATCAACATTTGCCCCACGATGGCGCAGTCCTCCGTCGTGACAGCTCACCTCTGCCCTGCCGTGCAGATAGACACGCTCAGGGTGGTGCTGGACCGGCGGAGCGATCCCAGCGCTCACACGGGAGGCTTCCAGTTGATCTGCAGACAGGCAGGTGGTCGGTGGGGTCTCTTGGGGGACTCCAAAGAGAAAGTAATGAGAGGGCATCTAGAATACAGGACTCTAAACTGCTGTCGTTTAAATAGCTTTAAGTGTGTTTCATTGTGATGTGATGACAATGCATTATGTTCAGTAATAAGGTAAACATTGCTCATGTTACTGGGCGTGTGAACGTTTTCTGTGCTTCCAGGGTCCAGTGGATGTCCCCTATTCTCTGGGAGTGAACCTGGCAGTGGAAGGAGCCTCCTTGCGGCCACCCAGAGCTTGTAGACACAACGCTCTGGTCAGCCTGTCCCACTCCGACCTGTCATCACAGCAGCTCAGGAAGGTCCAGAGATCATCCAGTCTGGAGTCCTCCAAAGTTTCTGAGTCATGCCAGTCGGGCAAGGAGAGAAAGAGTAAGAAAAAGAGAGGAAACAAAAAGAGACAGACAGCATCTGCAGCTCCTGAGAAAAGACAGGAGCAAAGTGCAGCGGATCACGGGACTGTCTGCGCGCGCAGGCCCCTTCGCCAACCCCTTTATGAACATGCGTTCAAATCGAAAAGAAACTCACAGAGCTTGGGTCTGAGCGCCAGTAAAGCAGCTCTGATCCCGTTCAACCTCTCCTTGTCCCTGACCCCGCGTCACAACACTCCCCAGAGCCAACGCACACTGGGTCGCAGGTCACACATCTCTGGATCCATCCCGCTCAGGACAGCCGGTCAACACCCCCGGGTGTCTGCACCACTGCACCCTCCCCTCCGGCCTCCCCTCCCCGCCCTGGAGGTCTTACCCTTCCCTCTTATGTGACCGAAACCGCCTTTCTGAGATTCTTTTGTACTTTTACATGGGAAATAACTGATGAATTTCACCTGATTGTTTTACATAATAATTTAAGTTAAGATGATTTTATGATGATTTATTATATTGTATATAAACGAATGGTATGTTAAAAAAAAGGTTTGATTTACCAAGAAGAGATGTACCACAAATGTCCAGCTGATGGCAGAAGAGCCCGAATGATCTCCAGAAATGAAAGCAAACCTTTTCAGGGAACACTGGCGCATCTGCAGCAGCGTCGGTGCAGTTTGAAACTACTTCATGGCATTTGTGTCTTTAACTGACCAGTCTGTCCGAGGAAATACGGAGTAAATAACCACAAACGGAGGGACTGATGCTCTAAAGAGGTCATTAGCTCCTAAGAACATAATTACATCGATGTGTAATTACTGTAATTAGGTTAGTGTCTGAATTGATGTGCAGTCTACACTTCCAACTTCAAATGCAATTGGAAACCCATGGCATGGATGCATCAGTCTGTTTCCATGAAAAAATAGCAGATAATTCACTTACAGATAAACAGTTTAGATCTAACGACATTTGGTGGTGTGTGTCACAGGTTTCAGACCAATGTGGACTCAATCAGCGACACAAGCACGCTGATCTGCAGCCTCTCAGAGAAGACCAGCACATAGCTGACAGGGATCGCACACTTAGGCTCAGCTTGTGCTTCCTGGGAATGAAGGCAACACAACTGCCTGCACAAGACAGGACAATACAAAAGGGTTGCTTCTTGGGGAAATAACGCTGCAGGTTGAATGCGGGCCATGACAAACATGTCTCCTCATCAAGGCTGATGACAAGATACAGATGGATTCTGGTTACTGCCTGAGGAGATTAACGGGCCTGCTAGCAGGCGTGTTTAGGCTCGTATTAGCAGGCACAGACGGTCAACCAGCAGGACAGCCTGGCTGCAGACCTGACATTATATAAGTGTTCTCTGTGACATGATCCCACGCTGGTGCAGAGAGGTAAAACCGCAAGTGATTTTGACTTTGTTGTTGTAGTTTTTTTTAACTTCTATCTTTGTGAGGACTCTTATTACTATATTGTGGTCTCCAGCTCTTTACCCGGGCCCCAAACTTCACACCTGAATGTTTAACCCAAAGTGAATTCTGAGCTTCACCTTCAAACAAGCATTTTAAAATGTGAGGACTTGCCAAAATGTCATCACGTTGCCAGGAGGGTCCGTATTCTGGTCCTCATGATGTAGCATGTGTAGGAACAGGGACGCACACGGAGCAACTTTCCACGGGAAAAATACTTTATTACACATATATCAACATTTATAGACAAAATATGTACATCAAACATCTTTCATGTAGGTCCCAAAATATAAAATCTTAAGTACCTCTTTCTATAGAAAACTAGTCTTCTGGTAAAACGTTTACATTCACTTCTCTCCTCGCTTCTTTGACTCCAGTATTTATACGTATACAGAGAATAAACATCTGAGATTTATCAGCGTTTCACAAGTAGAAGGCAACAGCAAGAACAAACACCAGGTTTGACTTGAGCAGAAACAGATGTCGAGTATGCAGACCAGGTCCAGCACAGTGCTACAGTATGTACAGTTTCTGAGGAGACCAACAATCGACGGCGCTCTGGGCCACCCTCGCTCTCCGGAGCGCACCAAAAGGTATCAAAAATAGAAGTGTACGACGAGATTATGGACAATAATTACAAGGAATCCGGCCGAAACGGTCTGATACAGAAAAGCAAGTCTGCTTGAATCAGCGTGGCCAGGCGGTGTCCCGCCTGGCGGGAACCTCTGCTTTTTTCGAGCGCCAGTCGTCACACGGCAGACTCTCGGTGGAACGTTGGAGGCAACACTTTGTCGAGTCCAAAGACGGCGTGTCTCTCCTCACGGCCAGCTACGGGGGGGATGTGTCAGTGTCGTCGGTGTTTGTACTTTAACAGCAGCATCAACAGAAGACGGCTTTCTTTACATTCAACCAGGTGCGCTGGGGTGTGTGGGGTTTGTTTCTCTTATGATACATGTGCACAGAATTATATTACTGAGCATCAAACATTCAACCAGAACTTTGCATCTTCCTGCAAGCTTCTTTTGTTTACTCTTTGATTTCCCTGGGGAGGAACAGAGGACGGGAATGAGGACGGATCGTGGAAAGGCTCAGTCATCGTTTTCTTCCCGTTCCAAGCGCTGCCTCTGCCCCTGGGGACTAGCTGAGCGACGCCTCTTCATCCCGGCTCTTATCTTTCAGTCTTTGGTTTCCAGGTTAAGAGGCGGCACCTGCTTCAAAGCCTGCAGGAGGGTCGGGGAGTCCATGGGCGTCTGAGACATGGCTGGGGCCGGAGAGCCTCCTCTGGGAGACAACATTAGCTGAGGTGGAGACGGTCTTTCTTTTGGCATGGCGGAGGAGGAGGAGGAGGAGGAGGAGGAGGAGGAGCCTCCCATGCCAGGGTAGAGTATGGGCACAGTGCCGGGGTACCAGCTCTTCTCTAGCATTGGCAGATAGGCTGCAGCAGAAGGGGGAATGAGGTAGAAAGGCATGCAGAGGGGATGTGACGGAGGTGGATGGTTGGGGGACATGCTGTAACTGCCGTAGCCCCTAGGGGCGATAACGACTCTCCGCCTGAGAGCAGCTCGTCCTCCAATGACTCGGCTCGGGGTCGCTTGTGGCGGGGCTCCTCGTCCTCCTGTTTGATGGCAGAGCTCTGCCTGTCGCTCAGGGACCGTTTGGGCTGGCTCTCCTGACCGTAGTAGTCCGGGCGAGCCTGTGGCGCCCCAGACTCCATCTTCTCCAACTCCCCGCCGTAGCCGCTGTCTGTATCCGTATCACTTCCGCTCTGCTCGCTGCTGGCGGGAGCATAGGCCCGCTGGATGACGGGCACACAGTTCCTTCCGTAGCCTTCGCTGGGTTTGGGCGGCGCGCTGGCAGGCATCTCCTTGCGGGGCGGGTGCTGGTGGCAGGCGGGAGCCTCCTCCGGTCGGGGGCTGACGGGGCTGCAGGGCCGGACGGGGCTTTGCAGCACCTCCGCGGCTACCTTCTGAATGTGGGCGATGGCGTGAGACGGTGTGAAGTCTCCGTCAGCCTCGTGGTTGACGAGGTACTGAAGAATCTCCTTGGCGCACATGTGAAAGCCAGAGCGGAACATCTCCGACCTGTCCTGGCTGGCAGGGGGCTGCTCTGTGAACGCAACGACAACCACGCTCAGAAATTCCGTCCCTGGACGCGCTGACGTTCGTTCTCGGATTTGCCTAGAACTTTTACGTCCCAGGCAAAGCCGGCGTGTTCCCTAAGGCCACTCGAGAGCCGTGTGCGCGCACGTGTGTGCGTGCACGTGTGTGCGTGTGACCTGCCGCTCACCGATTTGCATGCCGTTCTGCAGAGCCAGGATTTTCTGCTGCTGCTGCTCCAGGAGGGAGGTGAGGGCCTTCACGTGCTTCAGCGTCAGCTGCCAAGACCACGGCCTTCTCCAGATGTCCCAGAGTCTGCAGGAAACACACACACACACACACACACACACACTCAGCCCATCTTATATAACACAGACACCGAGCCTCGGCAACACACGCTCTGGCTCGCCATCACAGCGGCCCCCCTTCGGACACAACTATGTGACAAATGCAGCCTAAACCAGTGCGAGCCAATTCAGCTTTAATGATTTAAACAAGAGAGGGAGACAGACAGACAGAGAGAGAGACAGACAGACAGAGAGAGAGACAGACAGAGAGAGAGAGAGAGAGAGAGAGAGAGAGAGAGAGAGAGAGAGAGAGAGAGAGAGAGAGAGAGAGAGAGAGAGAGAGAAGCCTCCAGTCACAGACTGCTGACGCACCCTGCACGGTGGTGTAATACCCCCCGCGGCCACTGGGCGGCGCATGCAGCCGATCGCCGTCCATCCCATCGTCCCTCCACTGGGTGAACTCACCGTGAGTTTCAGGTGCTCCGGCAGTAAGTCCTTCAGCTGAGCTATGCACTCGTTTATCCGGTCACGCCTTTTCTTCTCGATAAGCCGGTGAGGCAGCTTGTAGGTCTCCTGTGAGCAGAAGCAGCACTGTTGGAACATTGCAGCCGAGCGGTTTTTTTTTATATATATATCATGGAGAGACAGACAGTCACGTCAACAGGGAGGACTCTAGGAGTTATGTCACACAAATCTAGGTCACGCAAGTGGGGCCGGAGCGGCTGCAGCCGCTAAAGCCTTTAGATTGGGTTTCTGACAAAAACCGAGAAACAAAACAACAGCCAACCTTGTTCTCTTCTCCTCTCTTCAACCCTCGCCTGGGTTTATAAACATACATCGGGAAATCCATTCTAGAAAAAAAAAGGGGAACGGGGTGCAAAAGTGAGAAAGTGTAAACGGTGCAGTTTAAGCGTTTTGGTTGTCGTTCTTGCAGCGTAACTTACCCGGGGACGTCTGACAGATCCGCCTGGTGCTTGGACAGGGGAGGCGGCTGCGCGCTCGGAATTCTCTCCATTCTCTTTAGCCCAAAGACGCAAGCAGAAAGTCAAGGTGCCTTTTGTCGGGGTGCGCACAAACAAATGCGCGTTCACTGAAGCTTCGCTGGTACAAAAACCACCAGTTAGGATGACGCGCTCCTAAAATTCACTCAACGAGAGAGAAAACGCTCGAGTTTGGATTCAGTTCCAATTTTTCACTCTCTGTCCCGCTTCTCTTCAAGGTTATTTGGGGTTTTAGTGAAGTCCCCGCGAGTTTCACTCCGTGGTCCCGCCGCAGAAGGAGGACAAACCCTCTCGGTGGCGCGTTGGGAAAGTGGGCGAGAACCGAGCGACGAGTTAAATAAACCCTCCGACTCGGCGCAGCGCTCACCTACCTCCGTCACATGAGGCTCACGTGTTAAACGGCGCTGCATCCCGGCGGAGGCGCCGCCTCCTCCCCGCCGATCGGCGGCCCCGGTAGGCGGACGGCGGTTGGCGTCAGAGAAGGGGCGCGGCGAGCCGGATCCCGTGTACCACCACGCTGAAGTGTGTGGAAACAAGGCTGAGCTGGCCACGGCCGGGGGAACGTGCTGGGGAGAGTGGAGCAGGCCTACACGGGCACGGGTGGCGGCTGGGCCGGGCACGTACCCACCGCAAAAAAAGGAAAAGAAAACAGATAACAGCAGGAGTGGCACCAGCCGCCGTGAGCGCGGCCAGTTTTACGCACGGTTTTTACGCACATGTTCAGCTCATTACTTTTATTTCTTTCAACAACTAAAAGATAGAAAAATTCGGATATTTATATTACATCTATAACTAACTTAATATTTTAAAGAGCTACAAAAAAATAAAAACCAGCCTGCAGAAAACGTGTGTCTGATGAAACGGTTAACAGGCAGCACCGACCACCGGGTCCAGGCGGAACAGCCACGTGTATTTGAGAGTGGACGGCGTGGAGTAACGTTTGTTGTCGTGGGGCCGTGCTGGCTGTCACGTTGATGTCCTCATGGCCCCAGAAGCCTGCTGACGGAGCACCTCGGACTCATCCTGCTCTTTCCCTTCAGCGATGCCTCGGGCGTGTTGCGCGCACCAGGCGCGCACCAGCCGTTCAGCAAATCCGTTTATCTTTATTCATTTTCCCAGGCTTACTCAGGTCAGCCCTGCTGCAGCAGAAGTGTGAGATGCTAAAGTTTCAAAGCCTGAACGCGTCTCAAACGTCAATACAAATAGATGATGAGGCTCTATCGCGTCCTAACGAGTTTAACAGACGGGGACGTTGCCACGTGTAAAGTGGTTTTACAATTATTAATGAAAATCACTCAACGGCGCTGAGCCACAACTGTAAACAGGATGTTTGCTTCAATAACACAATCAGGGATGAGCAGATGATGCCCCTGCGTTTGTTCTCTAACATCTGCTTTAATATCTGCTCCTCCATGAGGCTGTGGATGTACATTTGTTTTTTACTTAAATTATTACTATTATTATTATTATTATTATTATTATTATTATTATTATTATCCGCATTATTTCTAGAAAAAGGGGGAAAAACAGCTGATGACTAGCAGCAGGGGAGGATCTGACTCCAGCCTTAGAATTGACCCCTGCCAGCTAAGTTTAGGTTTTCAAAAAGTCCCAGGGAATAATGAATTTGACAGAGAATGCACGAGTTAGGGGGCTCTGTAATTCTAAAATTCAATTATAATGGAAAACTCGAATAATCCCAGCCGATAAATTTAATTGACCCTGTCTGTTCTGACATATACATCTTTGTTTTTGGTAAAATTGGTTCTTGTGGGACAATATTCCTCCAGTTCTCTCAAAGAATTTAAAAAAAATGCTCTTTTATTATTTATCATGCGGCAAAATTCCCCAGTTATCAACCAAAGCACGTGCGGCGCCGTCATGAGTTAAGGGCACTTCCTCATTCAGAGGGGATTTAAAGTTCAGCGAATTCCCAAATTATCTCTCTGCCAGTCCATTCATTCCTCTGGCTGCAGCGCTTCAGAGAAATGCGGCCTCTAAGTGGGCAACACAAGAGGAGAAAATACCCCCAGCGTGGCAGATGCCAATTTAAATATTTATTTAAATAATCCCCAAAACTGGAATGTACAGTTCAGACACAAATCATATTAAAGTTCAGTTTGGTCAAGCAGCCTCCAAGTTATTCTAGTCCCCATTTTTCCTTCTTGCACATACACCGAGTCAATCTGTTGTGAAATTTAAGTGAAAAAAAAAAAAATCTTTGCATGCTAAAGAAAATCAGTGCTTCAGGACTAAGTGGGTGAAAACAAGGTGAATGATTGGATGTGGATGAAACATAAGCTAACACTCCTCCCCTCCAGGTGTGGTTTCCACCCCTGCTACCATCAAGTGCAAACATGGATGAAGCTCCAGAGTGAAGCGGTCATGTGGTTAACGCGCCAACAGGACCTTTTTGCTGGTCAGTCATTACCGTCAGAGGTTAACTGGAAGTTTCGCTTCAGTTGGAAGCGATTTTGTGAAAAAACATGTGATAGCCTCTTCAGAAATTCAGTCTTAAATAGACGATATATATTTTGTCAAATATAAAAAAGAGCAAACGCCAAAAATATTTCGTTTTTTTGCAAACTGCATTAACTGTTCTTACTTTTGTCAGGAATATCAACCACAGAGAAGACAGTATAAAAAAATAGCGGCCTGAGTTTGCTGGTGCAAGACTGAGGAGCGAATCCTCGACACTTGAATCCCCCCTCAGGGACGCCGGCCGACCTTTCGCTCGCCGTGAGTGCGGCAGGTTTGCAGAAGGCATTCTAGGTATTAAAGCTGAAGACGGCGCATCTTCGCCTGAACCTACGGGACAGGCTCGAGGCACACTCCACCCGCGCACATGCAGCGTGTGGATGCACGCCACAGTGTGTGTTACCTTCTCTCCACGCAGAAACGCCGACATGGTCTGGTGAAGTACGGTGTACAGGCACGACTGTAGGAGCCCTCTCTCCACCCCCACCCCCACCCCTCCACCTCTGCAAAGGCCCTTCAGGCTGGTTGCTGTGGATTGATGTTCATGTGAGGGGGGTGTCCGAGGAGACCGATCCGTTGTTTCTGCTTCCTCTGCTCCGTCATCTGCACAGAGAAACGCGAATCAGTGACGGCGCTCGCTGCATGACCCCGACGTTCTGCAGAGGCAAACACTGTTGCAACAGGCAAACGAAGCGACAAAGCTAGATAAGGACGTCAAACCACAAAGAAAAACCCACACTGATGTGATCTCCATCTGCTCAGCCTCCGTTTATCTGCTATTATTTTGTGATTAAGACACAGCTGCTTTGCGACTTCATAAACAAAAGAGGATTTTCTTTTTGAAAGTTATGCTAACGCTGGTTCATGGACGATAACGCAGTGCTCTTCTGGGGTGTTCGAATGGTACCATAAATAAAAGCAGACTGAGTAGGCACCTGCTCCTTGAGCTCACTCAGCTGTCCAGACAGGTTGGCCACCAGCCGCATGGTGGACTCCAGCTTCTCCTGCAGGTTCCTGATTTCGTTCTGCTCCCCTTCTGCGTCGCTGCTCACCAGAGACATGGCGCGCATCCGTGGGAACCAGTCCAAATTGTGTTCCTGGTGGGTAGATCAAGCATGTGAGCACGGCCGTGAATTCACATTAGAGCGGGAGTCACATGGCGAGAGCGCTGTCCTTCTTTGACATAAGCGCGAACTCTGCAACGACGCTGATGTTCAGTCAAGCCAGCTGATCGTTCTCACACCGACGGCAGTTGGTCATTTGTTTACAATCTTGTGCCACTAATGTCCTGTTTGTGAGGTCCGTGTCATCACATGCTAGCCTTTTTTCAAAAAGAGGAAGTCATACTGCGCTGAGGTGTGGGTGGCATGTCAGTGCATATTCACAGGCAACAAACCTGATTAGCACAACGCCGAGTTTGTTTTGTGAGTCACTTGTCACAGCATGCTGCCCTCTTTTTAAAGATTCAGCCTCTTTTGCAACACAGTCACTTCTATTTGGACTGCTGACCTCGCTGCACTTCCAATTTTGTTCTCCACAAATATTTCACAATTTTTGTCAGTGAGAAACCAGGATCTGACCCCAGGATGATCGGTGAAGAAGCAGGGCCGCACGAGAAGGCAGACGGGTGTGTCGTTGCTCTGTTTACCTTTATCATCTCAGCCACGTAGCTCTCGGGGCCTGTGTACTCAGTGGAGTCTTTAACTTTGACAAGCACTATAAAGAACAGGTAGTGCCACATGTTGTGCTCCTCCTTGATGTGCTCCTCAAACGTTACGGTCTTGTTGTCGAACTTGTCCCGCTCCAGACCTGCAGAGGGCCAATACAGTTATGTTGCTACAAGAGAGCAAAACCAAAAAGGTTCACAAATAAATGTCCTGAATAAAGGCCTTTTTTTGTGCCGCAGACATCAAACTAAACAGAAAAAGTCTTTTTCCAAAGCTCTTTAGCACACAAAACCCTCAATAATTAAAATGTCAGTCAGACTCCAAAAAAACACGAGCGCTGCCAGAGGTGAGGCATCTGCACGCCCATCCCAAAGTACAGGTGTTTATGAAAAATCAAAAAGTAACAACATTGTAACTTCTGGGAGCAATTAAAAAATATTAGCCACAAACTAGATAACATCGGCGTCCACGTGTTTCCCTCCTTCCTGAGTGAGCTCCTGAGGTAGGCCGACGTAGCTTAGTGGCAGTTAAAAAAAGGAGCACAGGATGTTTAAAAACGCTCTTCGATCATTTAAAAAATCATTTTCAAGCACAACAGGCTGAGGATCAGTGGTGTTTGATGGAGACTCGTCAGGCTTAAGCAGCCTCTGATTTGAATCCCTTCATCTCGAGGTTCTGTGGAAACCATAGAGACGGCAGCTCCCCCTGTGGCCTGGCCTTCTCCACCAGGCGTGAGTCAGAGCTGACGGCTGTCTGGCTGACATAACGCTGTTCTTTAAGCTTTCATACATGTCCTGACAGCCACACACCCAAGGCTCGAGCCATATGTGCGAGGCTCTCAAGCACACGGTAGCTACAGAGTGCATGAAGTGCTTGGTGTATTAATCTTCCAAACAACCTCAGTACACAGTGTGTGTGTGGCACATATGTGCGTGTGTGACCTGCACGTGAGTCATGAGTCAGTTTTCTTTGGAACAGACTGCGTGCACCTTGTGAGAAATACTTGGTAGGAAAATGACTGAAGTTACACCAGGATTTTCAGTCATGCATTGAAGTGACTCGGTATTGCAACACACAGCGCAGTGGCACGGTTGATAGGTGCCAAAGAAACCTACACCTGAAGGGTTAGGGTTACTTTAGCTATCTGAGGTAACCTTAATGTGTGTGCTTTTAACAAATGTAGGACATTTTGGACCCTAATAAATCCGGCCTGGACAGGGTCCACATCTCAGGCATACGTGTGGCCGTGTGCTAGCGAGCGCTCTCACCGCAGATGAAGCAGGTCGTTTTCAGAATCTCCTCTTTTCTTCTGCTTCTCGCTCCTTAAGTCAGCGAATGTGTCGATGATGACACCAAAGATAAGGTTGAGGACGATGATGATGACCATGAAGAAGAAGAGCAAGTCGTATATCACTCTGGCGGCAAACAGCGGTTCCTGAGCAGAAAGAACAGAGTATTAGAGGTAGAAATGCAGCCTAATGCATTGACCTGATACACACACCCCACATGGTAAATATGCAATATTATAACCAAAAACTGATGGAACATCACAGATATTAGCGCTGGCAGTGCTGATGCTAACATGTATGTCCTCCTAGCAGTTACGCCTTGTCCTCCAAGCCCAAGAAAGCAGGTTTTATTCCTTTTTTGAGCTTGTGACAATTTTCAGGGTCAGAATTGTACAAACAGAAAAATTCAACCAGTGTTATTCAGATCCATTGTCGTTGCGTTTCATGTTTCAGGTCAAGCAAGAGCCCTGGGCCTGTGTGAGACAAACTCCAGCAGTCGGCGGGACTTTTTAGTTCGTTTCCCCTGAATGGTGGTTTTACATCCTGTGCTGACATCATAAATTCAGTGGAAGTCTGCTTCAGCTGAGCTGTTTTGTTTCCACGCAAGATGGGGCAGCGTGACTGGCTCACACTTCCACCGTTGCAGCTGCAAGTGTTGCACAAACGCATGCGTGGGCACGAATGATCGTACCTCCTTGGAAGGCTTGCGTAGGACGTCACCGACTCCCCCTCCGCTCCTCAAGCCGTGACTCAGGACGGTAACGATGCACATCAGCAGGGAGTCGCACGTCCGCTCCACATCGTCGTCCTTGTCCTTGTTGTCCTCTGATGGTTACACAGCGACACTCCATGCATTATCACCAACTTTCCAGAGACAAGTCTGAGGTCAAGCGTCCCAATCCCTGATCTTTCTTGCCTGCCTGACTTGCATGCTTTATTAGTGTGAACTCTGTAAACTTTGAGGAATTCTGGAATCAACAGTCAAAGCTAACAGAACAAAACAAAAACAGGATGTTTATGACCACTGTGTTTGTAACCTCAATAAAAAGAGAGTCTGTCCATACGTGACCGAGGACTGGGACATAGTCAGTTAGTGTCTTCATTAGTTTAAATTCACATTAATAATGGATTCCATCAAGACAGACAATACTTGAAGTTCTATTTAACCTAGAGTTGTTTCTTTACATGAACATGAGATGTGATTAGAATGTTTTTACTAAATACAGTGTTCGGATAAAGGGACTTCAGATATCACTCAGAGTAGGTTACTGGCTTGCTTGTGAATGTTGCCGATGGCCTCGTTTGACGCGGCGTGCATCAGCGTCTCCTGCTAACCATCATATCTGAGAACAGCCCAGATGTTTTGGTTCAGTCAGTCAAAGCGACGGAGTCTGCCTTTGCCGGAATGCGATAAAACCGCGGCGGAGGAGTTGCAATTTTACACAATCAAGATTTTCAGTAAATGAGACCGAGAAAGATTTTTGCGACCTACTTGATATGCAACAGTCTCATGATGGACGGAAAACTACACATGATCCAATTACTGTGTTTTTTTTTTCATAATCATTCATTTCTCATGGACGCGCTCCACCTGACCTGAGGGATTTTTGAGGACTTCACACTTTTGGGATTTTTTTTTTTTTAAGAAATCACGTGAGGGTCAAAGGTGTCCCAAGTTAATGTTTACAGCCTGATAAGGGTCATGTGGCTAGCAGGGATGTCACATGAAGGGATAAAAACAGACTGCACAAAAACAAAACCACGGCCCTAATCCTTTTCACCTCTTGACTTTTATCTGCTTCATTTTGAAAGCATTTTTCAGCGCTATCCTTGCGGCGTACCGATGCCAAAATTTAACAGTAAAATCAAAGCAGACCAGAGCCCTTTGTTTCTGTTGTCATGGTGAAATGACGTCCCCCTTCATCTTCTTAGATATACATTTTCAAAGCAACCTGGCCGCGCGGTACCGATTACCTTCCAGCTGAGCTTTTGCAGTGCAGTTCTGATCGATCCCTCCCTGGCACATTCCTGTGGGAACAAACACGCTGGCCAGACTGCCTCCACCTTCTAAAACGCAGTAGAAAGGAAGACAGTTTGTTTTATTTATTTATTTTTAAAAATCATTCATTATTGAAATCCACCTTTGGGTAGAAAAGCAAAAGGAATGTGCCCTCACTTATAGTTGCGTTTGGGACTCGGTCCACCTCCAGGATGAAGTCATCCTTGAAGAAAATGTAGCCGACGATGGAGAACAGGTAGACCAAGATGAGAGCCAGCACAGCGGTCAGCACAATGGAGCGCCCGTTGCGTGTCACGCTCTTGATCACGTTCAGCAGCGTCTCCTCTCGGTACACAAGGTCAAAAAGCTACAGAAAGGGGGGAAAAAAAGGGAGAAGTTTACCGCAACCTTCTTATTACTGCTGCTGTGGTGAGGTAAGGAGAGATGGAGAGGGACAAACATGCACTGGGTTGGAGTTCCCAGTGTGGCTCTTCTTTGAATTTTTAAGCTGGCGTAGAAAGAAATGAATTCAGTCAGTGTTATGAAACAGAGTAAAGCACAGACCTGCAGAACTTTACTGCAACAACCCCGCCAATTTTTTTTTTTTTCAAAGGAAAAAACGTCATACAAATTCGATGTGTCCTCAAATGCTCCAGCATGGAAAACTTAGGCTGAATTCACAGAGCGCAGGCATATTTGTATGAAGGATTTGCTCAACATATTGGTTGTGCTCCCTGCTTTAAACCCTTATGTAAGAGTGGCTAAACCAGGCAGAGATTGTGTGTGTGTGCATGTGTGCGCGCATCACCAGAAGGCTGTAGAAGAAGACGTGGACGAACACTCCGAGGCAGCAAATGATGAGGTATATGAGGTGGTAGAGGAACTCGAAATCCAGCACCATGGCTTTGTACCCACGCGTAAAGGTTCCTCGGTTCCCCACGAAACTTATCAGGAAGATGATTTTATTGCACACCTGGAAAAGGAAACAGGGCATGTGAGGAATCCAAAGGCTCCTGGGACTGTGGAGAATTTCACAGGAAGGCCAAAAGCAGGTATCGGTGGCTTCCTCATACGTCCCTCCTAAAGAGACCAATGTTTCAAAGCACTTTTCACCAAGTTTCCAACAGGGGTTTTCCCCAAAACTCAGTGGCACTGCAGCCAGGTTAAAGAACAGGTCAGGGGGCGACACAATCCTTTCTTTAGAAAAACGAAAGCTGCAGTTTCAGTCAGGTCGAAAATGACACTAAAATACACTTCTGCCGCTTTTAAAAATAAACCAAACTCACATGGAGAAGTAATATGACATTTGCCACATGAAGGGCGTTATGGAGATCAGTGGACTTTTTTAATGTACATGTGAAAGTAGTGATTAAAGGGAACACAGCCAGCACACAACTTGGCGTGTGCTATACATGGTCTCTGCCGCGTGCATAGGGCGCTTTTGCACACTTTGGGGTCTGCTGACGCACTTCGCACCCCACAACGCAGGCCAGCACTGCCAGAGCGAGCAACATTTCAGACTGGCCAGCCGTGTTAGCACGAGCAAAGCCGAAACTAGACCGCTTCACATACGGTTACATTTAGAATAATGATTATATTGGCATTTCAACTATGGATTTAAGATGCTCACATGCTGTGAGGACTGTTCTGCAGAAAAAAGAAGTGCAATAAAACCAAAACAGGGAAACAGATTGTTGGAAATTACATATGTATTGATTTTATTTTCACTTCAGTTTTTGAAAATTCTTGTGTTCTTTTAAAGAATAATAACAAAATAAAGAGAAATGATCAACACCTTTGGTATATATGTTTAAAAGCAACTCGCTGAGGGAGAACACTCACATTGAAGGCGCCCAGAAGGAAGAGGGTGGGCTCAAGGCCCACCGAGAAGATGAGGCGAAGGATGGTGATGATGACAAGAGCGCGGACGCTCAGCTGCTGAGGCATGACAAGGACGATGACGAGGGCCGCAAAGACCCCCATCCACAACATCGCAGACAGGTGGGGATCCAGCATAACTGTGGACAGACACACATGGGAGGAGAATATGAATATATACGATAACAATAAATAAAATCATTTTAAATCATAAAGACTAACCACTACAAAAAAAAGTCCTGATTAAACATTATCTATTTAGAATATATAAAAATCTATTGGATAGAAAAAAAAAAGAACAACTGCACAAATGGTAAATATGACATCTCTGTTCTCTGCAAATGTGCCAGTTGTGGAAAATAGCAGTTTTATAAGGAGACAATGACAGCACAGTTTGTAAAAGGGGTCTCGACTGGATCATCTCTTCCCTAAGTCCTGCCTCTGGGATGAGCCGCAGCCTGTCATTAGTGAACTCAAAGGGAGCCAGTTGCATAACGGGAAAAAAAAAAAACAAGCGCATGACATACTTTTTGCGTGTGCGTGTGTGGGCTAAGCCTGAATAATGTTTCCCCTGATCCTGGGGTAAATCCAGGATTAATTTCCTGGTTAGGAGCCCCATGTGGTGACGTGACATTCGGCCAGGAACGCTCCTCATAAACAAGTCCCGTGGCCTGGATGTCAGCCCCCACCCCAAATGTGCCCATTTTTAAGAAGCGACTTCAGATAAAACAGCACAGAAACAGAAATTAAAACGAAACAAAATCAAAACAAAAATTTAAAAAAATAAAATGCCCATGAGGTGGACCCAAAAAGGGGAAAACCAGGCACGGATTCTGAGAGAAAACAGAAGGGGGACACGGCAGGTGAAGAAGCCTCCCGTCCCTCTCTACTCATCTTCCTCTAGACTTCCCTCTCTTCTGAGCTCTGTGGAGATCACATGACAGGTGCCACTTGCATAACTGCCGTCTCTAAAAATACCTCAGCTGAAAGATTCATGAGGAGTGAGCAGGGAGCGGCACACGGTGATGCTGCAAACTGAAGGAAGGGGCGCACAAAGAAAAAAAAAAAAAATTCTGATGATTTTGGCCTGATGATTGCGAGCGAAGACGGATGAGACAGTCAGTTTGGTGGGCCTCGGCCACGAGTGGCTTGTGAGTAAAATTGTGCCTCTAAAGTGCATCAACTCCAAAAATGGCTGTTCCTCAAAGAAACCATTCAGTCTTCAAGTATACGCGCAGAACACACTGACCCAGATCCTCTGAAGCCTGGGGCCAAGGCTGGGGGAGGATGGAACATGCTTGTGTTCCTGCACTGCTGTGACAAAATAAAGGAGTCAAAGTCGTAAAGGTGATTAAGACTTGTGACAAATTTCTTCAAATTTTAATGATCTTTAAAAAAAAAAATCTCAACAGTTACAAAATCTTCAAGTTTCAGACATTTTACACCCTCCGGGTGCTAATCCAGATCAGAATGAAGCCTAGCTTCCCGAAAAATACCACATTTAACCCAGTTTGAAGTGCAAAAAAAAATGTGACTTTACTGAAATCACCTGATATCATGCGTGTGACTTTGCCCCTGCTTGAGCCAGAGCAAGCTTTGTTTACGGCCGCTCCTGTGTTTATTTCAGTCTCCATGGAGCTGAAAGGCAAGCTGGAGGTCAAGCTTTTAAAAAAAATAAAATAAAAGTGCTGGTTGGGCATTTTAAAAAAATGGAGAGGTGTTTTTTCAGGTTATGTCCCTGCTGGTCAGGTGATGTGCGTCACAAGATCAGCTTAAAGGAGATCAGTGGGTCAACGCTCAAGGAGATGGTTCCGCCTGTGGTCCGAGTATGACTGCAGTTACATCAGAGAATGAAGGATGTGGATGGCGGAGCAAAGGAGAAGCTGAAACAGGCCGAGCTATACAGGTTGGGACTTTTTGACCTTCATCTGTTTGACAAGGGAAGTTTAACAAAGGCTGTAAATGCATCTCTTTTCTCTTCATATATTAAAAACCAGCAGATGCTGTAAAACAATGAGGTCAGTTTGTTAAAGCGACGATAAATTGAGCCATCCTTCCTCCAGTCATTGCGTCACAGAGCCTTTATTACCAAAGAGTTTCAGCTTATAATCATGTCTTGCCGATACTCAAAACAGGAATCCCCCTCAGTCACAGAGCTGAAACAAAGTCTAATAATCTAGGTGTGAAAGTGAAGAGACGTTTTGTAGTGTTTTCTCGTACGCCACTGACCTCCTTGCACCCCTTCCAGCGGGTAGAACAGGCAGACCAGCAGGTTCATGAGCAAGGCCAGGTTAAAGCAAATGTTGCTCCAGACCGACATGTTCCTGGAGCACCAGTACAGCACTGGCTGGGCTGAAGGGGAGAGAAAAACAGCACAACCCAAGGGTGACAAGGCAGCACAAAAAGGATCCTGCAGAGCCAATGCCAGATTTCCTCCCTGTGCCATGATGGGAACAGACAGTAAATCCTGGTTGATAATAATAACACTGGGAATAAAACAATTAGACATAAATTGATTATGAGCAGAAAATCAGAAGACTCTGATTGTATTACAGAACAGAGGGAGAGGCTGCGCAGATCACGCAGCTGGACTTGTATTAGACTATTTTCTGTCCTCGGTAATCGATGAAAAACAGAGCCGGCTGCCTGGTGGCACTACTAAGCGGAGAAGAGAATATGGCTTTGTGTGGAAGTGAGGTTTAAAAAGTGTGACTGATAATGATGATGGGTGTTTGCACAGATGTGATAGCACTCGTGATGGACAATTTGACTGAATAAAGGTTTCACAAAAGGAAAACCCCTGATCTGCTTTGTAACATTCTCTCTCACACACACACATTCCCAGACACACACACACAAGCACATGCACGCAAACAGAGTGGGTTTTTCCATTCCTGCTCCTCGTCCGGCCTACAGATGTCAGGGAATATTTGATCCCCAACTGAGTTTGGCCCAGTTTGCCACACACACTCTCAGAGTTTCCACTGAAGCGGTGTTCCTTGGTACTGTTGAGAAACCATGACATGCAAACTCTGCAAAAAGAGGTTCCACTTGCGTGCGGCAACCACAACAGCAGGATTCTGGACAAATGCAGTAACTGCGTCATAGTA
>CAAE01014979.1:55761-75249 GCA_000180735.1 Tetraodon nigroviridis
TTCCTCCTCCTTTGTGTCCTGAATCTCCACCTCCCCTAGTAGGTATGCCTTCTTTATCACCTCCACCTGGATGGACACACACAAAGCTAAAGTAATCATACACACAGAAAAAAGTATTAGATGAAAATAATCATCTGTACCAGCTCTTTGGGCCTCATGTTGTAGAGGATCCTCTCTGCGTTCTCACTATCATGACGACTCTCCATGATCGCCAGCAGCAGCTTGGATGCATTGTTCTGAGCAGGTGAGATGGAAAGAAAAAGGCTGTTTTTGAAACTGAGCCAAACAACTCAACCCTGCTGGCAAAGAAAATCGAATAATTCAGCTCAGGTGAACAATAGTCTTGCGCTTCCTGTCGATAAAGGTAATAGTCTGTCTGGGCCAAAAACAGCCTGAGTTTGGCTGTTCTCCTCTGTCCTGAACTCACCTTCAGCTCCAGCACCAGGTCCATCCGCTTCTTTCCCAGTGGGTTGATGTCGTTAAGAATCAGAGCAATGATAATATCAATGCCGTTGGACTCATGGGTGGCGATGCAGTTCTGCAGGATATAAACAAACTTTTAAAGACACACGCACACACAACAAATACACATGTTAATTTTTTTTAATCAATTTTTGTAGTTAGGTACCTGATTTTCATGGCAGGGGCCCTGACAGTACTCAGTCAGACTTTCCAGGGTTTGGTTAATGAGGGCCACGTTCTTCTCGTTGATGTAGAGGCCCAGGAGGCCGAGGCCCCCCGTGGTGCTGCCACAGATACAGTCCAGAAACTGCAGGGTCTCACACACAAGGTTGTAGTTGTTCTTGTTATTTTGGCAGCGGAGGAAGTTCTGGTGAGGTACAAAAAAAATATAGATTCGGTACAAATTCTAGAACAAACGAGGATATGCACAACAAAGGTGGAGTCTTTCCCCACCTGCAGGTCCCGGTTGTGGTTCTCACACAGCAGCTGAAGGAAGCGAAGGATGGGCTGCATGATGACGATAACAAAGCTCATTTCTCCGTCATCCTGGTTCTTGTCCCCCGTGTTGGACTGGCCATCTGCTACATTAAAGTGGTCCTCAGGGTCTGCTTCACGTCGATAGGAGTTAAAGGCCTTCTTGGTAGCAGATGAGGCTTCTAACAGCTGTTCTCGCACATCCTCCGTCATGACCACTGAAGATTCTCGGACTGAACAGAGAAATGATCCAAATGCTAAATAAATCTCTAATGTAAACATATGCAGCCATCCGTGGATCGGTCATAGCAGATGACACCTGACCTTTTTTTCGTACTGGGCCGTCTTTGTCCTGGCTGTCATCAACTCGCTTCCTGTTTCCTAAATCGCTGGTGTTTACCGTCACGGTGGCTTTGATCTCCAGCTGAGCCAGCTTCATACGGTCATAGAAGACCCGGAAGAACTTCTCCGACTTTTTGTCTTCAGTCAGACGGCAAAAGAAGGACCGCTGGACAGAGTAGAGGGGAAAAAAGATCTTTTTTTAAGATTAACCGTGTCACTCAAACAAAAAGAAAAACGATTTTTGTGTTTTCGAACAACTAGCATAAAAGTATTAGGGTGTGTACTTTACATGACATATGCCAAACTATTTAACTTTTTGAAATCCAAGAAATTCGTTTATTTTGTACAATCCTAATAAATATTCAGCCATCCAGCCTTCCTGGCTGGTTGTCCGCAATGTGTGGCTTTAAAGACAGCGCTTATGTGGGAATGGGGTCATGTAGAATTAGAGCGCTTTCCAGGCTGTGAGCACACCCTGTCCTGATACTCATGGCTGTTGTTTTGATTATGTAAGAGCTGTTATCTGCTTTAGCCTATGGAAAGGATTCAGCCGCCAGAATCAGTCTCGCCACACGAACAGGGGTGAAAAATGACACGGGAGGAAAAATCGTGGCCTACTTCTACCGACAGGGAGGCTGAACTAGCGGTGAGTCGGGGAAAGAAAGAGCCCCAGGCAAAAGACACAGAAGAGGAAAGAAGGGAGGGCGGGAAAGAAGCAGATGACTGGAATAGGGAGGGGAAGAGTGTTACCATCATCTAGGCCAGTTGTCAGTGTTTGTTACATAATCATCTGTCTTTCTGGATTAAATGTAAAACTGGGCTATTGGAGGAAAAAAAATTGTGACAGTCACAAGCAGGATATTCATCGAAACGAAACAAGCTCCGTCTGTTCGAATGCAAGGACGAGATCGGAGGTAGTTAGAATTCAGGGCTCAGCAGACCACAGAGTAAGAGAGAGCTTGAGACAAATGCCGGTTAGTGACAAGCACATTTAGAAGTCAGTAGAGGGAGTTTGTAGACGGTGACATAAAAGCGAGAATGAAACATGACCCGACTGAGAGCTGCTGCCCTCAGGCAGATTCCAGAGTCTTTTCAGGCCCCACCCAGGCGGTCCACCACTGAGCTGCAGCAATCCTGCACGTACACACTCTGTGTGTGTAGAGGGTGAGTGAGTACACGCGCGTGAGTGCACGTGCGTGTTCGATGCAAGGCCATAGGGCAGTAAACAACCTGGTGACTGGCTGCAGTCTGAAAGTTTTAGTGCATGACGAGGGCGTCCGTGTGCACGAGTGTGTTTCTTCAGTTTGGTGGGTGGGTGGTGGGGGTGAGATAACAATTTGATCTGACCGGCAAACAGAAAGAAAAGCACTTATCACACTCCCTCCACCCTTCATCGTTACATAACTCTGAAAAACGCACAAACCCACAAACACACTCACATGCACGCACGCAGACACACTGATTTTGACACTCCTGAAACTAGGTCAGCTGTCTCCGACAGAGGCACATGCCGGTTTTTGAGCAGACGCGCCCACGCACAGTACTGTCTAAAACTCCGGGGCTGCCAATTCCATTCCTGAGCAGTCACGTTCTTTTTCCTCCGCTTATCACTTCATTAACGTCAGTCTGATTTCTAGGATTTCCCCAGTTAAAAGTTCAGTCTCAGCATACTTTACTGCTGAGCTGTAAAACTAAGAGTTTTAATTAATATTGATTACTAAAGAAATAAAGGAAGATGGTGAAAGCCAACATGTGAGGTTCAAACACCAGAGGAGAGCCTGATGTGTGACAGTGTTGGCTTAGGCCGGTTCACCTCAGCAAGAAAGATGGAGGCATGCCACGGATGAAGACAAAGGATAGAAGGCGGCAATAGTAACAGGGAAGGACGGAGGAGTGAAGGAGGCAAGGAGGAACCAGAATCCTAGGGACCCCCCGTAGTGTTGGGTAAACACGGAACTCGTCTGTATCCATGGAGACGAACCCTTAGAGGCATGAGACAGAGCTGGAGCAGCGTGAGGTGGGGGCGGACAATGCTGAAAAACAAGGTCAGTGCACTTTCTTTTCTCTTTCCGCTCAGCCACTTGGCATCAACAAAGGGATGTTATGTAACTGCTATTTATACTCGTGCTCCTTTTCCCTCTCGCCCTCCCTCCTCGTGTCAGGCGGCACCACGAAAACCAAATGGAGCTGCAGCCCTTCACTCCTTCAAGACCCTTTCTCTCTCTCTCTCTCTCTCTCTCTCTCTCCGATTTCTGTAACTCGTCCCAGGTGAAAACGGTCTTGGCAAATGGAAAACAGCAGGGACGCACCGGACAGACGGAAAGTGAAATGTCATTTGGCCGTGACATAACGCTGACAGCTGCGCGGAGCGGGCCCCTCCAAGCTGACACGGCAGCCTGACATATATGCATGTGATTTGCAAGAAAAGGTGCACGAGTCTGTGCATGAAAAGCTGATGTACAGAGTGGCGTTTATTTCTGTGTGCTGTGTAGGTCATGAGTAAATATTTAACTGCCACATGAGAACAAGTTACCCACAATGCAACAGGTGCAATGCCTGTCAAAAAGTCCCTGACTGAAACCACCGTTTGGCCTTCGGAGCAGCTCATTAGCTAACATTGTGGCTCCTAATGTCCTAGTTTAGCCAATGATTAATGGGAAAATTACAGCAATTACCCTGCTTTGCAGGAAGTTGTTATAGAAATTTAATTTTTTTCTACATTATTTTGGACTCTGCGTTACATCGTCTTTCCTGATTGGCTGGAGGAAATCATGTGGCTTTTACTGCCATTTTAATGACTGGAAGGAAAGGGTGGTTCCTCACCCGAAAAAAAAGATTAGAAAAGCAATTTATTGCTTATAAAATGATAGTTTTAATGCTTATTTCCTGAGAAACAAAGATCTTTGTGGCCTGAGGCTGCTCAGATTTAAATGCTCCCTAATCTGCTTTATGTCTTTGAGTCAAGCTTAAGTTACAGGACACAGCTACAGTTTTAACAAAGGACCGTTTCAGGCGGACGTGGCACAGATTCGCAGCAAGGGGAAGAGCTGATTGTGCGTGCCGATAAGGTATTTGCACTCTGTGACCTTGACTTCGGGGCCTTCCCTCAGTAGGATGCAGACCAGAAACCAGAAATGTCATCGCAGGCAAATGTTGAATAATGCTCGATGCCTTTTGTTCCCTTCTCTTGGTTTTGTTTTAATTACCACAGCAGACAGATGTCTGTTACAAGTGCAAGGGTTCAATTCGCTAGATTATGCAGTAATTCACAAAAACGCAAATATTTGTTCTACGTGCTCTATTCCTTTGCAAACAGAGTCGTGTAGCCCCTTCAAAGAAGAAGCTCGGGTTTCTCTCTAAATCCCCTCTGTGTTCCCCTTCATCCCTCCACCCGCTCTCCCCACTGCCCCAGTTCCGGAGGCCCAGCATGACCCAGTTTGGAGCGACTAGATCGAGCGCGAGGGAGTGGGAGAGAGGCTGGAATGTTTTGAAGGCTGAGACATTCCTCATTGTTCATTCACACAGGACTTATGTAACTCAGCCGGAATCACGTGACGGGGCTCTGCCGCAGCCGTGGGAAGCCGAAGCATTATCTCCGCCACAGTCGCACAGTAACCCGATTATGCAAGCCACGTGCTTACATAACGGCGCACAGACAGACAGATGAAAAACGGAGGAGAGCAACAGACAGAGGAACAGACACAGAGACCAGAAAATGATCATCAGAAGGAAACAGATGGAGATTAAGGGGGGGACAAGCCTCAAAACTGGATTATTTCCCTGGCGTCTCGTAATAACGGTCCGCAGCAGATACTAAAAAGAAATGCTGACATTGTAATCTACTTTTCATTATTTCACCCCTAACATACAGTAATTAGCAACTGACTAAATGGTTCGGCTTTATGTTGTGCAAAGTGGTGCTGCCCCTGTAATGTACAGTGCAGCTATGGTGGCACACTGACCCACATCCTGCAGATCATCCAGTAATGAGATCTTCCACCCATGCATGACACAGTGTGTCCTTTTTACTGATTTCTATCTGATTGTGTGCAGTGGGATAAACAAAGCATTACACAGATCATAAATACACACTGTTGAAAAGTTATGTCAGCAGCCAGAAGGCTGAAGAGGGTAACAATGTCTGGGAGCAGCGGTTGAACTGTTTAGGGACACATTTGCTTTCTGACCTGGATGGTTGTGTTTCCACCTTCGAGCAGAGCAATTGCTAGCAGGATGCTCTCTTGGAAGACTCGGTCACTAGTGGTGTTCATGATGAGGTCGATTACCAGGTCCGAGGCTCCCTCCTTGTCCAGGTGACACTGGACCTCTGCCAAGCTCATTTCCCCACGGCTCAAGCCCCCAGGAACCCCCAAACCTGTAAGACGCAGCCCAGAGAGGTAGAAGAGATTTTGATTACTCAAAATGAAATATCCTTCAATCAACAGTTTCCCTAAATGCATCAGGGCAGAATTCCTTTATGACTCACTCTTCACGTAAAAGACACCAAGATTGTCTACGTTCTACGTGCTCTTCACGTAGTCATAATCCATTCAAATCAGAGCTGATCGAATTAGAACTTAAATTGTATTTGCCGGTTTAACAGTAAATTTGACCTTTACCCTTTGAACCTGCCTAAACAGTAAGACAAAACATCAAAATGTTTTCTCTGACCATTTCTAATTTTGATTTCTAATTTCCTCTTGTTGTACCTCATTCTCTGAGTAGATATGGAGCTCTGCACCTGGTCCTGCATTTTTGCTACAGGTGCAAAGGTTATTCTCGCAGGAAGTCGCAGTTTGTTACATAGCAACTGCGTATCACATGTTGGAGGGAGTCCACTTCCTGCAGTCTGGAAGATCGCCATCGTCTTGGAGCGCATGGGCCAGATGGGCAACCAGGAACCAGTGTGAATTAGTCAGTCTGTTCTTGGCTTGCCTCGCTGACACATTTGCGCTACAGCAGCTGACACAACATTCTGGTTACTAGGTCAATATGGCAGCACTGATTTTCTATGCAACACACACTCGCAGCACATACTGTCAGCAACAATATGTTCTCAGGAATCTGCATGCAGATTACATGGCGTATCGTCGCCAACATGCATGTCAGAATCAAGGCCTCAGATGGGAGAAACGCTGTACTGCTTTGGTATTTTGACTGCAGTTGGTACCACAGTGATTGTATTATCAACAGGTGATAGGAGTATTGTAATCGAGATCTCAAAGGGCAGCTGGCAGCGGAGAACCGAGACGGGAACAAAGCTCATGGCCAGACAGTCCTAGCTATTACATAATAATAATAAATAAGACACTTTCATACCATTAATTCATGTGGAAAGTCAAATTTGGCCAGAAAACAGAAAAAAAGGTTTGCCATTTGTTGTTAAGTGCTTCAAAGACATCACCTCATCTCGCAACTTCTACTTAGCCACGCTGATCACTCTCTGTGGCAAACTGATCATTAACTGCAAACTCCTTCTCCGATGCTGCAGCGGCGTCCCACCTGATTGGTTTCTACCAGGCCCGATTGGACTGAGGGGGCTGTTGGCAAATGTCAGGCTGTCCCTGCGTCCGCCGCTTCGATGGAAGTTGCCATAGTAACGGTTCACCAGAATCTGTCTGAGCGCCTCGCCCTATGAGAGGAAAGAGAAAGCAAAGGAGTGACGTCAGAGGTGGTGTTGTATAACAGAGGTGCATCATCAGTGATGTGGCACAGATGTTAACTTTGCACAGACCACTTCACTTTTACACCAAAGAACCCCTAAATGAGCGAAAATAAAACCCCAGAAGTTCATGTCGTGAACCACCCTCCCGATAAACACCGCTCTCGTCAACCTCGTCAACCCTGATGACCCTTTGCAGCTATTGTCGGTGTGAGGCGGCGGTTTCCACAAAGACAGACCCGGGCCCAGCCCTCCCACACTGTGACTCATCCGCTGTGGAAGAAGTCAGCAGCACGAATTTGCCGTCGTTATGGCAACTGCAGCACATAGCTACCTGATGAGGCTCCCAAGGGGACAAAGTGGAGGAAATGAAAGAGAGGGGGCTTATTTTGTACGTGTGTTTATGTGTGATTATGTACTAACCGCTGTCATGTGGGTGGTCCTTGACAACAGGGGAGTTACATAAGCCCCACTGCCACGGGTCATGTTCGCTGTATGTAGGAGGTGGATGAAATATTTTTATATGTAATGATAAAAAAAAAAAAATCACACCACCTTGATGATTCAGAATTGTTTTTTTTAATGATTGAACTAGTCCCACTACGTTGAAGTGACTGTCCCAGGTGTGAGAGGGTCGTTAGTTGCCATGCATGCTGCGAGTACCTACCCTCTTCTGGTCCTCCAACAGTTTTTCAGGCTGATTGTGACCCAGCTGCTGGACGCAGTGAAGAAAGTGAGCACAGTGGTCCGACAGATACACGTGCAGGCTTAGTATTCATGCAGCAAAAATGAGAAAAGCATTCTCTTTCATGTTAATCATTACAGTGTCCAGAAGCGATAAGCAACCATGCAAAGATCTGGAAAGCAGGGAGATTTTCAAGGGTGGAGATGGGAGCTGTGTGCAGTTTGACCATCAGGACAACTAAGAGTTTGAGCGGTCATTTGTCTGATTTCATGATACATTGTGGTTCCCTAAAGATGTTCTATTTGAAGCACTATGTTGTTTTGGCTTAGCTTAGCGAGACAGAGATGAGCACAATGACACGTTTCCAGCAATTGTACCATCAGGCAATGGTGTTTGATGTTAAGAAAGCCATAACTTCCCCTACAGTAAAAAAAGACTGCGAGAGGAGAAGAGTTTCCTGATGTGAGGGGAGGACCAGGCAGGAATGACTGTATCCCATGTATCCAGGTGTTTCGACTGAACCTGCACAAAAGACTTTTTCATCCTCCATGATGAGAGACTGGATGTTTTCTCAGCACTGAATAAACGGATCCTGTTATTACATACTCGTTTAGGAAAATAAAATATTTTTTTGTTTTACAAAGCAAGTGCTTGTTAGTGAAAGGGCAGAGGTCTGCTTTTCGAGAACTAAATTCAAAATCAGTTCCAGGCTGGGACATCTATCTGGGTCCCAGCTGGATGGAGTCACCATCGATCTACAGACGGGGACTAAACCAACACTGAACAGATACTATTGATAGATGACAAACCATTCCAGCATTCCATACTGCAGAAACACACTACATTTACATGTAGGCTGTAACCTTTTATCTTTACATTACCACATGACCTCTAGTGTACAACAGACATGTGTCTGTGGGGGGGAAAACCAAAGACAGCTGATAAAAGGTCACTCAATATTAAATGTTATATAAAAAAATGGCGGGAGGCAGGTGAGGGGAGAGAAGGGGGAGGAGGAGGAGAGACAGAGTTATGTAATCACTCCAAAAGTAACCAGACCACTAAACCAGTGACAGAGAGCAGCCCACAGCAGCCATCTGTCAGCAAAGATGGGGCAGAGACCCAGGCAGGCAAAGACAAAGAGAGTGACAGTAAAAATGAAGAGCAAACACAAATCTAGCTTTCTCCCTATCTTTCAAGGTCAATACCATGATATCAGTGAAAGCAACGCATTATGTAGTACGTGTCACTTTACATGCACTGGTCTAAAAGTAAAGACGCTCAAAGTTTCTCTTTTAAGTGTCCATCACTCTCCAATAACACTTTTTTGGACAGTAAATCTCTAAATTTCATCTTTTGAGTTATAGCTCAGGTTTCCAGTGTGATAGTGGGTCTGAATTCAGCCGCTGGTCCAGGGGACGTCACATGGGGAGGACACACTTTGGAAGCTCCCTGCAGCAAAGCCCCTCATCAGTGACCTGGGATCACTTAGGAAGTAGAACCCAATGTGTGAGTTTACAGAGAAGGCTCCCTTTGCCTTTAATGTCTTTATTACGCGGAACTGTCACGCTGCCCCACCGTGATGGAAAGATGCTGAATTTCTTCTTCTAAATGCAGCAAGGCAGTGAAGGGGGGTGGAACACGACATACTCCAGCATGGACGCCACATGAAAAGCTGGAGAGCAAAAGCTCAACACTGTATCCTGAATTCCTCTGGCTCTTACATAAGCCTGACAGCCACAGTGCTATGGATTTAGCTCCTAATCACCTCCTGACATTTAGTCAGGTACGTGTAGCCACTGAGGCCAAAATTATTCCACTGTCTCAACTTCAAAAACTGCCTGAAACACTAGTAACAACGAGGGGACCTGTGGCATTCGCGCAGGCATTTCCTGTTCCTCTTTCATTACCACGTTTGGCTTCTTTCCTCAAAAATAGCAGCAAGAATCGAGAAACTACGCAAACAGTGTGGGCGTGTGTTTGTGTCCTTGCAGGAGGAGGTGACGAGGTGTCGGGTTAGTCGACCGACTGTTTACCAGCGATTTAATTGGTCCGAAAGGGCAAAACAAGCAGAAAATAAAATTAGAGATGCCACTCAGGGGAGCCGCTCTTCATGTGCAGATACAGACATGCAAAACCCAACAGCTGCGTGTGAGGATCCTCTCTCCCTCACACACGCTCGCGCATGCATGTGGGGCGGCACGGCTAAACTGTTCCTCCACTCTTTTTATTGGCAATTACTGCTGAAGGTCACACACATCAGCAGAGGGGCTGAGTTCCAGGAAAAAAAAAAAAAAAAGCTCGCTTCTTATGTAACTCCAGTCTGGAGCTGGCAGGCGCCCAGGAATCGTGCAGCTCAGACAGGAAACTAGGACACCATAGCCACACGCACTCATTAACACACGTGCATAAAACAGCATGCACACAGTCACACTGCCCCCTACTGGGACCTGGATGAAGTGCTGGGGAAACACCCTGAAAGAAGGTTTACAATAAACAACCTAATGGACTGAAAGACAGGGAAGGGAGGGAAAGAATTCTACTGTGTTGGGACAGCCGTTTACCTTAAAACCCATCTTGTTCTGCTGTAGGAATAAAATGAAAACTTGTTCATTCAATGAATGATTTTAACTATTCATTATTTCACCTCGATTATCACAGTGATGGACACACTTTTGGTGCCATACGCATGAATGCAAAACAGATAAATAAGAAGGTAGATTTTCTATCGTTTGGGCAACACACAGCGCTCATGTCCCTATAGCATCGCTCAGTTGCTCTAACAGGAGGCAGTTGGGCAGGCGTTAAGGAGCGAAAGCAGTAGCTCTTTGCTGACTGTTACCAGCTGTTCCTGAGACCTACTGCTAACTACAGCACACAGCCAGAGCAGCTGCCACACCACAGTGACGGAAAGCGGTTGCGACGCACATGCAGGGGCGCCCAGCAACGTAAAGAAATAAGGGGCATCAATCAAAGGAAAAAAGGAGTGACCTTGGGCATATCCATTTCATCATCAAAGGCCCTGAACTGAAAGAGAAGAGATGGTTTTACGTGTGTTAGATAACAAGGTGAGGGAGGAGGAAGCTGACACAGAGGTCGGACACTGGTTAGTTGGGTGTGCTGAGATTAAGGTCAATGTGTAGCCATACAAAGGAAACATTGTTTGTAAATGAATCTAACCCACAATGGTTTTATGAGGAACCGGCTAAGTCCTTTCTAATTAAGATAGTCTTCCATGTTGGGAGCTACCCTTAAGGGTTTTTTTATGTGTATACACACACACCATCTACATGATGTATCTTATGCCTACCTGTACTGTCTCTCTGCAGATTTACCTACCTTCTCTCCATAACCTCGGTCTTTTGTCATCATCTCTCGCAGCGTTTGCAAAACTTTGATGCACAGCCTCTCTTCGTTTTCCTCCAGCAGCTGCTTGGTATGTTTGATCAGCCTGCAGGCGTACAGCAGGGCGTCTCATTCTGGGTGCACCCGCTCATCGGTTAGATCTTTGAAACGGGCCTTACTTGCAGATAAACCCGCCGCTCTCGCACTTCTTGCGCGAGTCCGTGTTTTCAGGGAAGAGCAGCTCGGGGCGATGCAGCACGTCCACCAGGACTGATAACTCGGCCTGGACCAGCGGGCGCAGACGGTCCTCCAGGGCTGACACAATGTCCTACGGTTCAGGTATCGGAACATCTTTACTACGTCAGTGGTTTGACAAACACACACATGTGTGCACACACACACCCACACTACCTGAAGTCTCTCTATGATGTTCCTGTAGTCCCGTGATGCAGTCACCACAGAATCCCTGCGAGCAGCATTGCGAGCTGAAAGTCTCCAGCTCATGGCTGTCTTTTGAACGATATTGTTGGATTTCACAAACAGATTGTGCACCTGGTTGTCCAGGTCCACTGGGATGGCTATCGCTCGGCCTTTGGCTGTCAACAGAGCATATAATAGCATATAATGTTTAATTTGACCTAACCTGTAATGAACCTAGGGTGTATCCCTGATGCATATTTTTAATAACAAATTTAACAGTCAGAATATTAGATTTTTTTTTTTAATTTAACCTGGTCACAAATAAACTGATCTCTCAGTCTTTCTGATTTTAACTGAATTTTCATATTATTTTCAAGGAAAAAAAATCTGCAAACTTTAGACAGCAGTTTTTTTAGAGCTTTCTGAGGCCTGTCACACTTTCCCCAGGTTAACCTACAATGTTATTTTGTTTCCGCCTTCATGGTGTGTAAAACATGAGAGCTGATCTTACCGACATCAGAGAGCACCTTGATGCAGTTCTCAACAGAGCCCTTCTGAACTGGGATCAGCCAGTTACAGTGGTACACCCTGAAAACAGCCTGCAGCAGCTGAACAAAAACAGGCTGTCTGGTCTGAAGAGAAAACAAAAGGAAAAGGAACAGACACACTCTCAATGACCTTGTTTAACACTGGACTGCTTTTACATCTACATATCTCTCTCTCACACACACACAGACACACTGACTCAATCCTAAACCAAAATCTCAAGCCTGAACTCCTAAAACAGGTCTTTTGAAGTTGTGAGGACCAGTCAAGACTTTGCTAGGAGAATGAGTATTTCGGTACTTAGTATGAAGTATGAGAACACACACATGTAGACATTAATGCAATAATTGCATGTTACTCTCCCATGCTCTCCAAAATTCCCATCTGCTCATATCTAGCCTAATGGAAACCATCTTCACCTCTCACACAAAAGAACTCCCCCTTAAACCCAACAGGAATCCCCAACACCCATTCGTGTGCGTTCCCCACTGAACTGAGCTGCTGCAAATACCTGAAATAATTTGCCCATCAGAGACGCCTTCAGGGGCATAAAAGCAGTGAAGGAAGAAAACATAAATGAGTAAGAGAAGCCTAAATGCATAATTCAAATTACAATAATACAACTGGCTGCTTCTATTCCGGCTATGATGCAAAATTGGATATTGGGAAAGAACCAGTCATATAATATGGCTTTACAAACATCAGTAACATGACCTTTTAATGATTCTAGACAAGCAAAACAACCACAGCCATTGTTTCTGACCATGTCAGACACAGTAAATAGGGCACAGAAAACCATTAATTCCCTTTGTTACCAAAGATGACTTAAGTCTTTAACTTTGCAGACATGCTGCATTAGCGGGCCTTAGCATGTTTAGTCTGAGGTTTAAACACAGTCATATAGCCGCCTGTACACACCTGCAGGCTGGTGCTCTGGTCAGAGAACGGCGAGCTAAAGAAAGTCGTTACGATGCTCATGACCGTCTCCGTCACGTAGCGCTCAAGAATGGTGTCGGCATGCTTGCGGTCGCTCGTGCTGTTGCACACCTGCAACCATCAGGGCAGTTTAGGGCAGAGCCTCATTTTTGAGCATTTCAAAGGTGCTAAGGAGGGAGGCGACAACACTTACCCTGCAGATGTCAACCAGGAAGTTCTCAAAGAGTTTCCACATGTGGTTGGAGGTGTAGATCTCTTTCATTTCCACCTCCGTGTCAACATAGCAGTGGTTCAGGAAGTTGATGTAAGCGATCTTCACCTGAAATTTAGAGATTTGGTTGAATTCGGACATTCGGTCAGTGCATCATCAAGGCTCTGTCCAAATGGTGCCTCACCTCGGGAATACAGTCCTCATGTGTCACCACTCGCACAATGTCATCCAAGGGTAGCAGAGAGTTGCACTTGATCTCTGTGTAGACGTTTTTGCCCTCCGTGCACACAGCCAGTAGCTCTACCAGGTGAATGTGGTACATCAGAGGGCTGTTTTCGTCCATGCGGTCCCTCTCTGATCGCATCATCTGCACCAGCGTCTGGAAGGAGGCGCGGTCGTTGTAGAAAACCAGGACATCCTCGCCAGCATTTACGAGCTGTTAAATGACACAAACTGAAATGTTCCAATGTAGACACTTCAGCAAAGCCCAAACCCAAAACAGAGCACAACCTCGGCCATGACGATATCCTGACACTTTTTGATGAACTTATTCTCTGCTTTTACGATAGTCTGAAGGAATTTCAGATACTGGACGTTGCGGCCGTGTGTTTCGATGCAGTGGACAAAGTGCTGGACTACGCGTTCGTTTATCTCGCTGCACAGCTGGAAGTTGTTCATAAAGATGTGCTGCATGGTAATGGCTTCTAAAATCTGAAAAGGAAGAGAGCAGAGATCCAGGATAGAATTCCCAGCGTTCAACAGCTGTAGCGTGTGGCCCTAGCTTGTGACATACTCACTCACCCCGGGGTTAAGGAAGAGATTGATATGCTTGTGCAGCAGGGCTTGGTTCTGCTGGTTTCCTGCACAAAAATTCTGCAGAAACTGGTGGGCTAATTTCATGATGTCCTGCATGCGCAAATCTTCTCCCTGGAAGGAAATACTTTATCAAAACAAGGGAAAAAAGGTTTTGCAGCCGTGAAGGCACTTGATACCTTTTCGTATGGGATCTGTAGGAGCTCCAGAACAACAGAATGGGCCCCCATGTTCCTCAGCAGCCTCTGCTGCTGTTTCTTGCTCTTCCTGCCTGACAGACCTTCCTGGACACACAACTTGCTGAGCCTGAGCAGGATCTGATGGAGGACGAGAATGGGTATAGGGGGCTGTCGGGTGTGTGTGGGGGGAAAGCTTTCTGATAATCGCCTGTTTGAACACGTACCTCCTTTACCACCCTGTAGTTGTAACTGCTGGTGCTTTCGGGTTTCTTCGTCTTGTCTGCGACCACCATATCACCCTGCAGAAAGACAGAGACAATTGTCACAAATGACTTATGACTGTAACACTTGCTGGAAAGAGAATTCTCGAAATATGGCACCAGTTTGTGCTCGGGCTCAGCGCACAGCCCCTCTCCTGTATCCATGCCCTCCTCGGAGCCCTGCCGCTTGTACACCCACAGCTCGGACTTCTCCACAATGGAGCGGAGCTGGTCAAGGTCCGACTTAATTTGTTTGTAATTTTCTACATCCTGACTGGTGACCAGCAGCTGGACCTGTGAATATACAAACACAAAAGGGTGAAGTTTACATGAGAATATGGATGTATTTGTCCTCACAGTTTCTGGTGTGGCATCAAACGATTTTGTGCACTTAAAAGCGTACCTGCTTAAAAGCCTGCAAAACCTCCTGTCTTTGGCTGAAATGCCTGAAGAGCAGGTGGAGCGCTCTGGACACCAGTGGCGGATAATCATGCATGGTTAAATGGAGCAGGACCCTCAAAAATGTACGGCCGCCATGATCATCCAGATCCAGTGGTGTGTTTTCCTCACTGTACACAGGAGACATGCATTCATCTATTTTCCAACTTCTTTTTTTTTTTTTTTGATTGAAACCAGAACTACCTTCCACCAAAAATGCCTTCTGCCTGTTCTTCTATGTGCTCAAAATCCAAAGCACCTAAAACAAAAAAACCAAGACTTTTCATCGGTAAGGTCTAGATTAGCAGCCTCACGGTGGAAGTGGAAGTTCTAGCGCTGCAGTAACCCGACCTGGCATGTTGTTGGGCCCTTCCACGGCTCCGCCCACAGGTAACTCGCTCTGGGAGTTGCTCTCGTCAAACTCCCTCTTGAAGATGGACAGCAAACAGGAGATCCTGTAGTCCAGGCGCACATTTAAGATGAACTACAGGACAAGAGAAAGTGTTTGTTGGGAAGATGTTTGGGGCACGTGCGCTGTCGGCTTCCGGTTTACCTGCAGGATCTCTATTATTTTCAGCTTGGTGTCCATGACTAAAATGTCCTGTTTCTCGGGTTCGGTCTGGGTTTTAACCGTGTCTCTGCTTGTGCTGATGCTTGGCGTCATAGGGAGAAAACCTCCTCCTCTCAGGACAACCTGGGACATCAGCTCTCCCACGCCATGAATGGACCTCATCACATTGCTGCCTGCAAGCACAAAGATCAAAATCAGCTTCCCTCCAGAGTCACACCAGATCCATCAGCCATGTCTTTCACACCTTTACTCTCATCGTCTTTGTCCAGCTTGTTGAAACCAAAAGCGGTGCCGATGTGGACGCAGTCTAGGATCGCCAGCAGGATTTTGGTGAGTCTCAGCAGGTCACTGAAGTTGTAGAATCCAAAGTAAATCAGGTTCCTCGCCAGGTTCACCACCTAAAACCATAAAGGGCTTCACTGCTTACGCCACCAGTGAAATCTGCAACCAAACAAGCGTGTTTGCACTGACCTCAAACGTGAGTTTGTTCTTTTCTTTATCAGCAAAAGGGAAACTCTGACAGACGACGTCTCTCAGGTAGTTCTCAACAAATTCCATAGTCTGAGAGAAACGCTCTTTAATCTCATCCTTAGAGGTCCCATCGTTGTCATAACTACAATACAACAACAGGAAATTAATTCACAAAGTTCCAGCGAGGTTGGATCATCCTGCGAACTCACTCGTCAATGGCGATCTCAGAGGGGATCTCGGACCAGAGCCGCGCATATTTGACCGGCGTGACTTGCTCCTGGGGATCGCGGTCCACATGCATGTGCAACATCATGCGGCAGAACGAGGCTCGCAGGTCAAAGGGCAGATCCTCGTCCGACATGCAGCGCAATATCAGGTCCACGTCCAGCTGGCCAGAAATCTTATTGATTGCCAGGTACTGACGGTCCAAACACATCCTGGCAAACAGGTTCAACTGGTACCTGTAAAGATGGAAGAACCCAAACCAGGTTACACAAACCACAGTTAAGTTTAACTTTGGTGGACCCTCATCAGCGTAACCACCTGTAGTAACTGATCACTTCTTGGTCCTCCTTCTGACCCTCTTTGGCATCCTGGGCCAGTTCCCGAATGCTTTTACTGCGGATCTCTTTATTATTATTGTCCTTCCAGAACAACCACACTTCCTCCTCGTCCTCTTCCGACTCCAGTGAGTTTTCTCCCAGCGGCGCTCCCTCGATCTCGAACCTTGACAACACCAGCCTGCAGAATCGGTAAATAACAACAAAAGTGTATCATATAGGGAAAGCCAGAGCCAGACTTAAGATGAATAATCATTGAGTGGATTAAAAAGTGCAATCGTTTGTGTCCACTCACTTAGTCTCTATGAGGATATCTGCGTTAGCCGGATCCAGCACTGCGTTACAGATGAGTTCCTGGGTCACGGGGATGGATTTGTTCATCGACACGCACAGGTCTGACAGGTAGTCTAAGAACCTGAAAGAGCATGAACACACACACACACACACACACACACACACACACACAGGCACATTTTTTAATCCCCCTGCACACTCAAGTTTCCCACGAGTTTCCACCTGGTTTTTACTGTGTCCGATTCAGAAAACTGGTTTCATTTCTCGTCACAAAAGTGACCGTCAGGTTGACGAGTGACCCGACTCGCTGTATTTGCGGTGCGTGTGCACACACCTGGGCTCGCGGTTTTTGCGCACCAGGCTGACGAAGGTGTCGATCTCAGCGGCCGTGATGTGCTTCTCCAGCAGTTTGCGGTTGTTGTGGAGCAGAGCCGTGATTGTGTCCTCGGCCAGTACATCATAGCCAATCTGCTTCTGCATGAAGCGGAACTGTTTGGCTATATATTCCTGGTAAAATTAGAGATGCACGATGATCAAAACAAAATAACACATACGCACACATACATTAAAAAAGGACATTTTCCCCTAACAGTGGAGGCTGTTGATCTTTAATCTTGTTACATCCCCAGGAATGACCTAATATTGTCTGATTAGGAGCCGTCTGTGGAATTTAGATCAGAATTTAGATGTGCCCACAACGGCAGCCTTTATCCTCGGTGTAATTAGATGAGCAATCTAACAATCATGGCTTAAGAGTTTCATAAAAAGGCATTACTATGTAATGCCATGTGTTTCAGAGACTGGAGAGTGCTCTTTTTGACTTTCACAAACAGCCTTTATACTTCATTTCGGCAGAAAAATTGACGCCTGTGCACAGGAAATTCAATTGCACAGTCTCCAGGAAATTACCTGTTTATACAGTAAAGTTCCAATTGAGTAATCGGCAGATTTAATCAAACGACACGTCTGCTCCTTTTCCCACCAACCCCTGTGGTACTTTCAGATACGCTCTCAGTGCGGGTGCCTGAAATCTCAAGTTGTACCTGATTTTTACGGTAGTCCTGCTGAGAGTGACGCAAAACGCGGTAGCACAGCCGGCAGATGTGTCTGAAGGGGGCATGACGCTGGTCGGCCAGCTCCTCCAGTCTCAGCATGGGTCCATCCCCGCTGTCTGTGAAGGGGGCCTGCAGCAGCTTAAAGATCTACATGGAGGGATACAGTCATGGCAGCAGCAGAGAAAACCAGGAGTCAAAGCCAGAAAAACACTCTCATCAAATTAAGAGGTCTGAAAATGACGTCCGTTTAAATCATGAGGCGGGCTGACCTGTTTAAGAATATTCTGCTCCCTCATGAGCTTCTGACGCTCCCTGTTAGGTTTGTTGACCATGATCTCCAGGACATCTTGGCCACTGTTGGGAATATCCACCACGAAGAACACCAGGTCCTCCAGAAGCTTCGTGACCGCTCTGATCCATAGGGACAAAATGATGAGAAACAACTTCCACAGAATGTCTGGTACCCAAGGCCTGGTAATACCTCCTCTCATTCTGCGTGATGGTGCCTTTTTCCAGCTTCCCGGCAATAGAAGCGAGCACTTTACTGGCATCGTTAGCAAAGTCGAGGTCTCTCACCTCGGCAGGGGAGACAGGGCACAATGGCAAAGGCCATCCTTGTCCTCTTTTAGAGCAGAGGTGCCGATCTTGAACCAGACAAAAATAAACTGGATTTCATGTTTACGCAATTAGAATCTTTCTTTCTGCTGACCTTGGACAGAATCTCTTTTAGGGAGAAATCACTGAAAAACATACTCACACGCAACATGACAGGCTTCTCCTCCTCCTTGTCGATTGGCTGGTTGGTGCTGTGAACCCATGTGTTAGTGCACAGGTGTCTGAGGCGCACATATGAGTTCCTGCAAAAACAATTTTAATATTACATAAAAAAATTATTAGTCCGTAAAAACCGGACTATAGAGCGCACCTGATTATAAGCCGCACCCACTGACATTTTTAGAGGAAAATCGATTTTGTACATACACAAGCCGCACCTGTATATAAGCCGCATGTGCCCACATTAAAACATGTAAACATATTTACAAAGAAAGACGGTACACAGAGAGAGTTTTCAAAGTTTTAAGAATATACCTTAGCTTTTCTTTCCAAACAGTGCCTGTAACGCGGCAGTAACACAGCAGGAATACGGTAGCACAGCACTAACAGGGCTGGTTAAAAAAAAACGGTAAAAGTCACTGAAAGCCAGCTCGACTGCTTTTAACTTGAAAGCTGCGTCATATGCATTTCTTCTTGCATTTTCCTTGATGAGGGTCTGTTCATGCTAATTTTATTCACGGACAAAGCGCGAGGTTACGTTAAACTTGCATCTTCCTCGACACATATATTCCACCGGTCTCACTCTTACCTTTTCTGCTCGAGCGCCCCTGGCGGCCGTTAGAAAAAATGCATACATTAGCCGCATCATTGCATAAGCCGCAGGGTTGAAAGTTTGGGAAAAAAGTAGCGGCTTATAGTCCGGAATTTACGGTAGTCAATTTTAAAATAACATTTTTTTCTTACTAACACAGAAGGCAATGAACGGCAAGTCTACAGCTATGTCAGCGATTTAGACTGTAAATTATCAACTTTAATTGTTTGTTCATTATTGTATTTGTATTTCTACTTTAATCACAGGGTAAATAAACTTCCTTTTCTTGCTGGTTACTTTTAAAATAAATTTCTTTCTTTAAATTAGATGGGAAATAATGTGAGTCACAGGGACTTTTCACAATTTGAAAAATATACTTACCTTCCCCGCAAATAGGC
>CAAE01014979.1:106210-214509 GCA_000180735.1 Tetraodon nigroviridis
GCGGCTCGCCCGTCTGAGCTCTGTCTTTCCTCCGTCTTCACCTCACCGCTGGAGGAGGACCTCGAAGGAGGAGGAGGGAGAGTATTTGTCCATCCTTTCTCTGTGATTTCTCTCTCTCCTCCTGCTCTGGCTGCACTAACATGACCAAATAAGGCCCGCCAAGAGAAGGGGAGTGGGATGACCAAGAGAGACAGAGGAGGGTGGGACTCCCTGTCCTCCCCTCCTAATTCTTAATCATCCCTCCTTCCCCTTCCTGAATTCCTTCAATCCCTTTTTGTGCTGCACACTCTCCCGCTCAGCGAGCACCGTGTCTCGCAAATCTTCCCTCTCCTTCCTCCTCTACTTCATCAGCTACGGTTAACTTTAGTTGGATCGTAGGCATGGCTTGAAAAACAAAGAATGGAAAGTAAAGGGGCAAAGGGGAGAGAAATAACCAATTTCAATATGTTTGGTATAATCAGATTTATGTCACACAGGCGGTCGTCCCAGTGTGTGTGTGTGTGTCCCCCACCCCAGAACGAGCTGTTCTCCACACTCACAGGAGAAGACCAGAGAGCTCCTGGCAAAATTATGGACACAGAGATTTGTTAAGGTCAGATCATGAGCCTGGTAAAGAGACAGTAGGACAACAAAGTCTTTTCAGAACTCTGGCGGTCCACGGTTGAAGCGATGCTGCCTTAAAACATCTGTCTTCAAAGCCCTGTTTATACTTTCCCAATAGGGTTTTAAGGCCTTTCAGGAGTGCTGCAATTACATGAAAAACAGCTGCGTACTGTCATCTGTGGCTTGTTAAGTTTGAGAAAAAAGTCCTAATCAAGTTTATTGAGTCAGTTTATGGGTACTAGGTCAGTAAAAATCTGTAATAGGTTTACAAAATTAAGTCTGTTAAATGTCTTATTCTACTAGTTAAAGGCAAGAAATGTTGGAGAAACTAGTGACACTTAGTTTTATACGTTGTTATACCTGTGAGATCTGGCCGATAAGGCACAATGAGTGAGAACGTCGGTATTTTTATACACATTATACACATTGGGAAGATTCACACAGGAGTTCTGAATGATTTATGAGGCTGCCCCGAGTGGGATTCTGCACGAGAGCGACAAGGGGGCGAAAGAGATCGGCGACACCAGCGCTTTGGACCTGCACGGTTCAGAATAAGAGCTCATAAGGGTCCCTGCGACTGACAAACGTCACAAGATTTAGGAGGGTGAAGAGGATGATGCTTGTAGCCATGGCAACCGCAGAACTAAAGAGAGAATGTTTAGGCGAGGAGGGTAACTTTCTAGAAAACTTTGTGAGACTGACTAATTGCCTCGAGGCTGCCAGAAACATTCGAGATTACAACTACTTGTATCTACATTCATTAGACAGATTGTGTTTGTAAGAAAACCTGCAGTAACCACAAACCCTGGAGACACACACGGTGTGTAAGACTTCAGCTATCTCCCGTAGGTCAACAGTATCTTCGAAGCTCTGGCTTGTGTAAAAACCCGTTTGATTTTTCTGCTGGAGATATCAGAGAGGAAGCCACTAATCTCCTGCGGCCCATCCCAGACAGTGGAAGAGCCCCCGGACCTCTTCGACTCTCAGCAGACGGCAAAGCAACATCCCTGGTTATCAGGACGCAGCCGCTGCCCGTGGCTATTTATAGTTTTCTGAAGTCTTAAGGTTTGAACGTGTTGTGAGAAAGACACAGGAGAGGTTGCCAAGTCATGAAGGTGCCATCATGGTCTCAACTTGCTCCTAATTTGGTAAAGGAATTGCGGCGCTGAAAACAAACAGGTTCCGCTGTTGCCGCCACTAGTAAATCTTAATAAAATGTACATATGTTGTCTTCAAACGGCCAAGGCTGCCAAACGCACCTGCTCCAAACTGGATGCGTCCAACCACCGAGTGATGATGGATCCTTTATTTACCTGAATCATGCATTTGACTCTAAAAAATGACATGTGTAAATTAATAATGTAGTAATCTGAAATGGAAATAACCAAAAATGGTGATAAACTAAAGGAGGAGACATTTGAGAGGACCGGGGTGTTACTTGGACCCGTTCAGGCCCTGAGCTAAGCTAAGTAGCAGCCTTGCAGGCCTCACGGGTGACATTCTGTCGTTCTCTCTCTGGTCCTGTAGCTTCTCTACAACATTTGCTCGTGTCTATTTCCATCTTTGCCTCTCTTGGAGCCCAATAACAGTGACATGAGAGCCACTTCAGGTCAGAACCAGCTGATGTGCTAAAGGACTTTCCAGCATTTGGTCGGATTTGGAACAGCGTTCTGTTTTTTAGTGCACCACAAGATCTTGTGATGTGTGTCTTAATGAACTGGGAAGTGGACCAAATGTGCGAGGACGGATGATTCAGTTAGGCAACGTGATTAGTGAGAGCCTTCCTGAATCAGCAAGACACCGAGCAGGTCCTCCCGAAGTGCCAAGAGCTTTCGCTCAAAGGATTCTAATTAAATTTCCAGGTCGAATACTATAGGAGATTATTTCAGCAGACACACACACGACCTTAGTCCTCAGATGTTTCCACCCGCAGTGCCAAAATTGATGTTTGGACGAAAAAACAACAGAAAATAACTGCCATTTTTTAAAATGATAAGTTGGGATAGAGGATGAGTGGGGCATCAGTGATCTCTAGGTTTGGGGGAACCTTTGATGTGATAATGACCCTGTGGGGAGATGAGCTGTCTGGACACGGCTCATTTCAAAGCACTCCGTTCCCTAAATAGGGAACGATCTCCTTTACTCTCTTAGGAGAGCAGAAATCAAAATGCCCTGCATTTTTCGCTCTCTGTAAACATGTCACTTCACTGCAGAATTTAATGCTAGGAGACCCTGCAGAGTGACACAGGTGTAATTAAGAAGAGCAAAAGTTAAAAAAAAAAAATGCTGAAAACACTGGTCGTGCTCGGAAACCCTCAATTTACTCGTGGTCTTCATGCTGTGGAGTCAGGCGAATCCCCGGGGATGTAAACCTCAAGCCTGAGAACGGAGGGTCATGAGTTTTACTTCCTGTGTGGCTGCTAATAATAGCGCAGTTAACCAAAACAGGCGTATTCAAGGCTATTAAAAAAAACCCCAAAGCATTCAAACAAACTGACATAAAAGCTGGTTTTCTCGGCTGCCTGTGACACACAAAAATATACACACACACACACACACATTAACATTGTCAGAGGCAGCCCTGATTAAAGTGCATCAGGCAGTGATATTGTGGCTGTCGCCAAAGAAACACGGCACAACACGTCCAGCAGCAGAGCCGGTATAAACCCAGCGGCGTCGGCTCCCTCTTACCTCTGAACTTCTTCGGAGGGTTGTTGAGATCGCCCGCGTCCGGCTGGACGACGCAGCGATCGTCCACCAATCTGCGGACATAAACACACGAGAGCAGTGATGAAGAGGCGTCTGCGCGCTCAGAACAAGCACGTCCTGATACACTTTACATAAGTACAATGGTGATTGATTGGACCGCAGACATGTTTTCATTAGACTGAAACAGTCCAAAGTAACAGAGGAAGGGCTGCTCCATGAATCGAAACCTGACACAAAATCATTTTTATATTCCCCTTTTTCATTTGGGGAAAACGTAAAAACGTGGGAACAACACCGGTTTCAGCTGCTAATTGCCGAAGAGCATCAACCATATCAAGAGTAACAGTATTTAAATACAAGTTTTGTGCTCACAGAAGCAAAAAATCTATTTGTTTGGTTTCTTTTTTAACTGGACTTGGTGGTATAACCTGGAATACAACAAGCGGAGAGCAAAACAAAGCCTACGGGCATACTGTACTGTAGGGGTCGGCTGGAATTTCTGGTGACAAATGTAACTTTTACTAGTTTAGAATAACATTTGTCTGGACGTAGGCCAAAACCCACATCCATTTCAGGCCTTTTCCCGGGAAAGTCTGCGGTTGTCCAAACAGACCCGTCCAGCCCCTCCAGGCACTGCATCTCAACGCAGCAGAATGAAGATGAAAGCGGAACGTTTGCAGACGTTTCAATGATGAATGCGATCGTCGATGGCCGAGCGAACGGCGCCAACGCCTTCAGCGGCGAACGTCTTTAAAAGACAGAGACGGGTTCTGCTGAAGCGTGCGGAACGGCAGTTTCGACCTTTAATCTGCTCCCACAGCTTCGTCTCCCGGATTCTTTCTTCCGCTGAGGGCAGATGATCTGCACAAGGCTGCTGAGTTGGTGTTTGTGAGTGGAGGAGTTGGACCGCGGCCAAAACTGCCATGACAGGAGTTTAGTGATGCATGTCTGCGTGTGCGAGCATGTGGGATGGGCAGGAACTCAAGGAAGGCCGCAGTGTTTCTACAGCGGCCACGGTCTTTGCCACCGCTCTACCCAAGTCTTAGGAGCAAAGAAGGTAGGGAGAAAAGATCCTGGACTCCGAGCTAACGCTAATAAATAAATGGTCACATCTCAAGTTTACGACCTACAACTACGCAAAGCAAGCGCTAAAAAGGTTGGAATGGGAATATGCGCCTTACAAACTGTGGAGGATCAATAACCCCCCCTCCCCACACACACACACACGCTGTTTTTTCCTCTAACGCTGTCTCCCTGCTACGATCCCTCACACTTCATCATTAACTTTGCACTATCAGGCCATGACCATGACCTTAAAGACCTTCCCGTTTCCATGACTTCACTCTGTTTAAAGACACGTAATTCCAATTTTACTGATATTAGATAAAAGTGCCCTGCCTGTGGAACCCCCCCAACACACACACACACACGCACGCACGCACACACGCAGAATTAGAAGTTACTGTTTGTACTGACGGCAGCAGTTTGTTTTGATAAAATGTAACTTTCTGAGGTGGCAACAGCCTGCAATGCAAGTGTGACTTCCTCATTACTAACGCTGCTCGCTTCACAGTACAGAAGACAGTGTGAGGCACACACACACGCACACACAATGTTTGTCAGTGATAGTGGCAGTACCCGAGGGTGCTGATGAACCCATTGGTGGATCCCTCTGCGTACAGCGAGCAGATGTCACCAATGTGCAGGAAGCTGGACATCTTGTCCGACATGTTTGGCACACAGGGCGGGAAAACCTGCAGAAGGAGAGATAGAAGAATGAGGTTAGGAAGCCATTATGGAGAGGCCATGAGAGTCCTCAGATTCCGTTGCAAAGACATTTGACTCGAGAGATGAATCTCAGGAAGCCTTCCGGGCGTCACCACTACCTGGCTGCCAGGATTTGCATGGAAGCAGCAGGGAAAAGTTAGTTCCGTTTGTGGCTTTGGAATAGACAGTTAGGATGAGGAAGGCGGCTTTCATATGCACCTGCAACAGGCTGTTCGGGCCACCGTAGCTGCACCTGAGCCGAGTTATCCTCCTCTCCGTGCCAAACCACGCCAAACAAACCAGCGTCAACTCTGGGTTTGGCTGACTGACAGTGAAACTGACATTTACTATACGAGAACGAACCAGTCAACTCCACTGAGATGACTGGTTTGAGCACAAACAAAACTTAAGGGAGGACTGCCAGTTTAATCAGCAGCCGCAATCACGGTGTCCTATCAGTCTAACATCACAAGAACAGTCACGAACGCTCCCCTTTTCCCCCCCGCTGCAGCACAAACACCCACAACGATGCTGATCTGGAGCCGTGAAGCATTTTGTTAACCATTTAAGGAGAGGCTAACTACTGTAAATCTTTCCCCAGCTGCCAGAGCCGGGGATGGCAAACTGAACAAGTCCCGTGCGCAACTTTACCTCATTTAGTAGTTAAAAAAAAAAACCTCGGCTGTTGTCGGCTCTATCCCAGCAGGCTACATGATTCTGGCTGTTCTCCACGGCCCCGAGGGTGAGAACCAGCCGTCAGCGACCCGAATAATCCGGTGCGCGTTGACAGCCCGTCACCTTTCTGTGGGCGCTTCTGTTCGCTCTGTTCGCTGAAGTAGGCAGCGCTGTGGCGGGCTCAGCCGCCTGGCCGCTCGCCACTTCTTCTTCGTCTTTTTCTTCTTCTACTCCTCAAGTGGTCGAAGAGGTGGACTCTGGGAAATGTAGTCCACCACGTGTCCCATTCTTATCCCATTGTTTTAAAGCGACATTTTAAAAAATCAATTTAAAGGGTGTGTTTAAAATGCTCTCATTTTCGAATATGTCTCATTTTCAAATATAAACTAGCAACTTCGAAGAAGAAGATAAAGATCTATTATTAATGAAAGCAATCATACCTGAAGGCTCAATTTCAGAATTTCATTTCTTAAAACAGTCACCTAGACAGTGGAATAAATATTTTATTAGAAAAGACACTTAGACAATTTACAGAATAAGGGTATTCAATATCAGGGCCGATATTGAATCAAAAATATTTGTGGTAGGAAATAATTTAAACTAATATTAAATCGCAAAATAAAAAGGAAAGTGGCTACTGGAATGAAAGAGAAAAGAAAGAGAAGTGCCACCTCACAAATGAATGCAGGAGAAGTGAAACCTGATGGAAGTAGTAGCGATCATGACTGGACATACAGGGTTCAACAGTACTACACAAAACAGGAAAACACGACACTGACACGACACTGTACACGCGATTATTGCATAAAATATGAAGCAGAAAGGGGAACATGACACGTTCGCCAATGCATGTTAGGTTTTGGGCATCTTGATTCCCACTCCTCAACAGTCGGTGGCGCTAGTGCGCTGGAAAGTGGTCCGCTACCCGCCATAAAACAGTTCGAAGAAAAAGAAGCGCTTCCCACAACAACATGAGCGCAACCTGACTTCTTTCGCTTTCTTTCTGCAGCGATGGCGCCCGGTTTTGCGTTGTTTCTTGCCCTCGCTTGGGCGGGCAGCTGGTTGAGCCTTCACGGTTGTTGCGGGACTCAGTCAGAATCTGCAGCCGCGTCGAAGGCAGCGGGCTGCGGCTGCGGGAACCCGGAGAGAGCCGCTGTGGTGGAGAACGCGGAGCCCGGGCCGGTTCCTGCGGAGCCCGCAGTCAAATACTCCAGAGGAGCCAACGGCAGAGATGAGAAGGAGGCCCGGAGTCCGGTAATCTGAAGAGTTCAGCGCGTTCTCCACCTAATGTTTCACGCCAGATTATATAGAATACCGTTATAAGGAAAACACGGAACTTCTAAACTTTTTTTGGCAACAGAGAATTTTCACAGCTTTGTTATATCCTTTACCTTACTTATACTTTATGGTCATAGAATGTAAACGTGATTATGAAATATCATCTCTAGTGCGTCTCTGTCCATTTGTTGAGAGAATCAGTTTAAATCTGGGCTAATTACATTTCCAGTTTTGTAATTTAGCCTTTCTTCTGATGTGCTCCAGCGCGTTTGCTTTCTGCTGATAATAATATGGATGAACTGATCGCAGATGGTGCTGGTCCCTGGAGGAGCCTTCCTGATGGGAACGGACGACCCCGGCATCCCTGCAGACGGCGAGAGCCCTCAGAGGCTGGTGTATGTCGACTCCTTCTATATGGATACTCATGAAGTCACTAACCGACAGTTCCAGATGTTCGTCAATGCTACAGGATACGTCACAGAGGTATGCTGAACACCCATCACCCTATTTTGCTTTATTATCAAATGAAATGATTTTTACTGTCCTGTGGTAAAAATTCCTCCTTTTATTTTTCGTTAAGGCCGAAAAATTTGGTGACTCATTTGTCTTCGAGGGGATTTTGAGCGATAAGGTGAAAAAGGAAATTACCCAGGCAGTAAGTATGGCAGAGTTCCATGGGAGAAATCCAGTTTGTAGACAGTGTGATCTCTCTGTATTTAGAGGAGAAGGAGACAGTGTTAGGTCACACTTGGAAAAAAAATACTCCTTTATCATTTGTGTTATTTTACTTAATTTTGACCATCAATGTGTTGTCAGGTTGCTGCTGCCCCTTGGTGGCTCCCGGTGAAAGGGGCCAACTGGAAGCACCCCGAGGGCCTGGGTTCCAGCATAACAGACCGGTGGGCAGACACTCTAGACCTGTCTAAACACTTCAATGTAGCACCTCTGGTTCCTTTATTAATAACATTTTCCATGTGATAATATGATGTACAACAAGAAAGTGTTTGTGATTTAAAGACAGAAGAAGCCCTTTTTGTTTAAATGTATCGTTTCTCTGTCCACGTTGGATGTTCAGTAGAAACACATTTGTATTTTTCGTGAATTCGCTGTGCTTGTGTAGGCTGGATCACCCAGTTCTTCATGTGTCCTGGACGGACGCCCGCACCTACTGCTCCTGGTTGGACAAGCGTCTTCCCACAGAGGCGGAATGGGAGTGTGCCTGCAGGGGCGGCCTCAAAGACAGGCATCACATTCAGTCATTTTGTGCCTGCAAATTGTGCCAGTGTGCATGCGCTCCAGCCTTCACACTGTGTTTCTTGGTGTTTTTTTCCCGCGTTTCAGGCTTTACCCTTGGGGAAACAAGTTGAACCCAAAAGGGAAACACTATGCCAACCTCTGGCAGGGGGATTTCCCCAACTACAACACTGGGGAGGATGGATTCGTCAAAACCTCCCCGGTGAGAAAGGAGGACAGCTGTGGGTGGTTACACATTGGAATACAGTTTAGATGCAGACAATGTGTTTGTGGGCTGTTGTTGATTTATGTACAGCTGTTGTTACGTACAAAAGAGCAGATGTAGTTAGAGCATATGCGATTACCTTTAAATCCAGACTGAGCACTCTTTTAATCTCCCCTTTTCCCCCCTTCCTGACAGGTGATGTCCTTTCCTCCTAATGGCTTTGGACTGTATGATATAGTGGGAAATGTGTGGGAATGGACCTCAGACTGGTGGACTGTGCATCACTCTGCAGAGAACCAGAGCAACCCAGTGAGAGCTCATCGCTGGACGCGAGTTTTGGCCAGAGTTCTTTGTTCCTCTGAACGGTGATCTTTTCTCTCAGACAGGTCCCCAGTCAGGCAACGACAAGGTGAAGAAAGGTGGATCGTACATGTGCCACAAGGTAAGACAACAACCACTTCCGCTCCTGATGCGGCCAACAAGTGTGTGGTTTTCTTTTTTTTTTTTTGCCTTTCTACAGAAAACGGATATAAGAAATTGCACCATCATCGCAATGTTTCTTTCAAAAATTGTTTTTATACAGATGACACGTTTACTCCCACTTACGCGTGTCATTAGACACACTCACTGCATCTGCAGCCACAGTCAGCCACCCACGGGTAACCGTTCCGGTTCGCTGCTGTGGAAATCGTACTAATTGCATGCAAATTGAATCCGAAGCACATAGATTTGTTTGTTTTGTGTGCATAAACAGCGTGGGAGGGAAAAACATTGGTCACGCATCCTGACCGAGCCAGCTGGGGAGTAGCATCGAATCCCGGTCCAACTTTTTACTCATTGTTTAACAATTTTAACTTTGCTAAACAAAATTCTCCTCAGAGGTATATTTTCACTATCCCCAGGTGATATTTTCACTCTTCTGGGTGAGAAGTTGAATGGCACAGCCCCTCAGAAGCCACCGTAGGTTATTTTAAATAGGAAGGTAGTGAAAATGAAACAGTTCTTGCCAAATCTTACAGAATGTTGATGATATTCTTGGTTTCATTTAAACAGCCCACACCAGCATGTAGATGCAGAAATCTCTAGATTATATGTTGATTTTCCTGTTTTCTGTCTTCGCCCATCAGTCTTACTGCTACAGATACAGATGTGCTGCCCGCAGCCAGAACACTCCAGACAGCTCCGCCTCTAATCTCGGTTTTCGCTGCGTCTCAGGAGGAACCGTCACCTGATCTCCTCGTCCTCAACACTTCCTTCAGCTGCTTTTGTGTGTTGCTGCTGTTTTCCTGGTGAAACCACAGGAAAGGTAGAATAGAAGCGCTATCGTGTGCCTTATCAGTGTTCAAAGTTGATGATGGGTTCAGTCCTTCTGAAGCTAAAAATGGGCTAAATGTCCTTAGAAAAATAAAATAATGTGCCAAAATAGGTCACTGGTTTTTGGTTAGGATTAACTGGAAAAATTCCAGTAGATCCAGTGGATTGTAAGGAGTTCTTGTAATTACAGACAACTTTTTCTAAAGAAGAAATGGTCTTATACTGTACGTGAAAGTAATAAAATTACACATAAACGAATCTTCTTGTCAACTTTTATGTCAATGTGTTAGAATGACCACTAGATGGCAGCACACGCCAACCGGTTCATCAGTCCGGTCATTAACGCTCGTTTGGCTCCTAAAATGTTTAAATTTAAGCCCTCAGCTCATCTGCAAAGCTGGATCAGAGACGTGCAGGGGCGTGAGCCTAATTCGCATGGACAGAGATGGGTTTTCAAGTTCATGTTTCCAAGACCTGAGAAGAAGCCAAGTGTCTCTGTCGGTGTCAGTTAAACCGTACCTGAAAAAAACAAGAACCACTATGTCTGCAAAAAGAACATAGGACTATTTATTTTAACTTCATCGGAGTACATTTTACATTTGAAATTCAAAATAAAGACTAACCATCAGCGAAGAAGTCTAGCAAAATAAGGTGGTCAGGGAAAGGGTCAAAGGGTTTCTAGTGCAACCTAATAAGAAAATACTTAAGTGTTTAATCAAAAATTAATAGTACTAGCATAAACATCACATTAATTGGCAAATTATATACCTGCCTATTTAATTCAGAAAGATCAAAGGTATAGTTGATACAACATTACTGCACAATTGCTAACATTCAGTAGACGATATAATAAGTCTGAACCCCGCTGTCAGCATTTACTTGAAGGTTAAACTCCGTTAACTCTCAGTGCACAACAGGTTACCTGTTTTACAAACTAGAGAAATGCTGATTCCAACTAATGATGCACCAGGACTCAAAAAGAAGTGAGGGAGTCAAATATGCGCCACAGCAACAAGAGCAATGAAACTAAGACAACCTGGAGGCTAAATACAGCTGCCGTCTTGGAGAGTTCGAAACGAGAGAAGGAAATCTTGGAGGGGGGGAGAAGGCGATACGCTATACTAATAAAAATCCTGTCCGTGATCACTCTGCTCTGAGCAAAGCTGAGAATACAAAAAACGTCTGCAACCGTATGTGACTTCTGCTCCAAAATGGCAAAAGTGTGTCTTGTTTTCTGTTTGTGCTGCTAGAGAGACAGCTGAGCCTCCGGACTGAAATCCTCACCACATGTAGTAGCTGCGTGTGGTGTCGACGGGAGAAGGTTTCCCATCTGCGCCTCCGTCTTTGTCCTTCTCGCTGTCGGCGTCCCACAGGTTGATGAGCGGAGGGTAGAGCTCGTTCAGCGGGATGGACGACGTCTTCAGCATGTACTTCTTCAGGGAGTGGTGGTAGTTTTTTCTCTTCCACCTGCGGGCGACGTAGATGCCCACCGTGGCCAGGCTGAGGAAGGCCAGCATGGTCGCCATGACAGCCAGCACGGCCACGCTCGGGTGCTGGTCGGACAGGTCCAGGGCGAAGGTGGCGCCGCGCGTCGTCACGTTGACGCAGGACTTGTGCGTCTGCAGGTGGACGTTGGAGACGGTGAGGCAGACCTCGTACTCGGTGGCGGGCTGAAGGTGCGTCAGGTTGTACTCGTGAACGTCTACAGGGACACGGGCGGTGTAGGTGATGTGCGGGTTGTCGATCTTCATGGTGGCCGAGGCCCACTTCAGGTTGGAGGACATGACGTTGGAGTTGACTTTCCAGGAGACCAGGATGGAGTGCGATTCCGTTTGCTTGACATATATGGTCATGACCTGGGCGTCGTCCAGCAAGGTTCCGTTGACGCGGAGCGTGGCGACGCGCGTGTCGGCTCCTTCGGTGTTCTGGGCCACACAGGTGTAATGACCAGAATCCTCCACCTGAACATGGGAGAGCCACAACGTCCCCTCGCTGCTCAGGTGGTATCGCTCCGACAGCGTGTCTGCCGTGATTTTAGCCCCAAGCGGAGTGACCCAGTAGATATCTGGCTCGGGTTCGGCCATGGCCCTGCAGTCCAGACTGACGCTCGTGCCCAGATCCAGGTCCAGGTGGCTGGGGAAGGTGTCGTGGGATATGAGGGGGAGGCACTGCTCCAGCAGCTCCAGCTTCCTCAGCTCTCGAACCATCGTGCCTTTGAGCTCTGGCGGGGACGTGCACAGCATGGCCGTGGGCTCCATGAAGCGGACTGTGGTCCTGTTGGAGCTCATCCACTGGATGACGCAGTCGCAGCGTAGTGGGTTGCTGTGGAGGCTGATCTCCCGCAGGTTAGGCAGCACCTCCACAGTGTGCTGGTAAAGGGCAGTGAGGGCGTTATTATTCAGCATCAGGCTTTCCAAGGCGGGCATGTCTCTAAAGGCCAGCTTGTGCACGTATGACAGTTTAGGGTTGTTTGTTGCCTCCAGTTTCGTCAGTTCGGGAAGGTTGTCGAGGGCGTAGCGATCGATCGACACCAGCTCCATCATGTTATTGACGCCCAGCTCCTTCAGGTGGAACATGTTGCGAAAATCTCCTTCCTGGATTTTCTGCACGGGATTTTTGTTCAAATCTAAGAATTTCAGATTGGGGACCTTTTCAAGAGCAAGCTGAGGGATCCGCTGCAGCTTGTTGTCGTAGAATGAGATACTTTCAAGGCTGTCCAAGCCCACAAACGCATTCGCAGGAACATCGGTCAGATCCATGCCAGCCAGAACCAGACTCCTTAGTCTTCCAAGAGGCCTAAAGTTCATGTCCAGCAGCCCGATGACCGGGTTCTCCCCAATCATGAGGATCTCGAGGTTAGGTGTTTCCTCAAACCATCGGTTGTCTATGACCTGGAGCTTGTTGGAGTTGAGATGCAGGCGCAGCAGGTTGTGCAGGCCCGCGAACGCTCGAGGTGAGATGGAGCTTATCTGGTTGTGGTTGATGTAGAGCTCCTGCAGATTGGAGAGGTTCCCCAGGCAGTTTTCAGGCAGCTGGGTGATGTGGTTCTCCTCCAAATGCAGGGTGGTCAGGTGGTCCATGTTGGCGAGACCAACCGCTTCCACGTTGCTGAAGTTGTTCTGGGACAGGTCCAGCTCCGTCAGGTTGAAGAGGGCCTGCAGCTCTCCTCTGGTGTGGGAAATGGCATTACTTTGGAGCAGCAGCACCTGAGTGTCCGCCGACAGGTTGGTGGGGATGTGCTTGAGCCTCAGGTCGTTGCAGTCCACGGTCGTGGCCTCCTTGTAGGTGGACTGGGGGGTGAACCACGGACGGATCTCACACACGCACAGACGCGGGCATTCTTTGCCGCGCAGGGGCGGCAGAGAAGAAAGAAGCAATCCGGCGCACAGCCAGAGATGAGGGAGCCAGGGCCGCGAGCCGGGCGCCATGTCGTAGCCTCTGTCTGCTCACAACCGCTTAAACGGGAGGCAGTGTTCTGGAGGAGGGTGCGAAGGGAAGGTTCAGGACCATTGATCTGCTGCGCGGCTAGGACGATGGTGTGAGCAAGCAGAACCTAGAGATCATCTGGACCCCTGCTCTTCTCAAGTTCAAACCTGTAAGAGACAGAAAAAAAGAACGAGTTGTTACATTTTGCACCCTAAAAACCAATTATCCAGTAAACTCAATTAGAACCGGACACACAAGAACAAGCTGATCAGTTTTACCGGCTAAACTGACAAAGCAGAAAAAAATATGTCGCATTTTGTTTGCTGCTCTGCTGTGATTTCGATGTCCAGTCCTGGTTTTTTAATGAGCTTCTACACAGCCAGACACAGTCAGTCGCAGGGAAGAGAAGCTACCTCGCATTAAAGCTCTTAATGGGCTCATTCTTCTGGTTCCGCCGTTCCGCAGGAGAAAACAAGGGTTCTTTTTAATCTTTCATCAAAAATGTACAGCGTCCAACACAGCAGCAAAACTCTGAACTGCATTTCTGTCTGAAAAGGTCGGCTAGTTCTGCTTTCTCTCTGCGTTATCGCTGGCTGCCAACTCGTTTCCCTCTCCGAAGTGTGTGGATAGATAATCTACACGCCAGCTCGATAGCGGTGCTCCTCTTCAGCGTGAGCGTGGGGTGGGCACAGCCGGCAGCTCGGGCTGTGAGCCCGCCGCACAGCAGATTTCATAAAGAGGGGGTGTGCTCTCCATCAGGTGCTATTTCAACGCAGGCCCATGGGAAATTAGCCCATGAATTTGGGAGCCAACAGAAGACACAGACTGTTTTGGTACCTCGTCCTGCCCTCATCAAACATTCGAATGTCTTTTGGTGCTTAATAAGCACAGATTGACTTTGTCACAGTCTGCCCTCTGCAGCACAGGCACCATTTCAGAGAAACAGGTGGAGTAAATAGTTGTTTTCACGCTGAGTCCATAAAACTCAGACACCTGGCTACCGGGTTTCTGGCAGGATCCCGGCGCCATGGAGGGAGTCTGCATCCGCTCTCCTATCACTCACTGAGTTTGTGTTGACCTTTCTGACCTGAGGACACTCTGCTGAGGCATATGCCCTCTCTTTTTCACTGTAATCTCGGCAGATTTGTGATTTTTGAGCCTTTTTCTGCTTGCCGGTTCCAGCTTGATGTTTGGAGTATTGTCTTACTCTTGTCTTACATAAATAGTAACTTCTATAATTTTATATGTACGGTAATATTTATCATTTATTTAGTGCCTAAATTTAGTGCCTTTATAAAAATTCCATTTGAAGGATGTATGACCATATTTGTTTTTACGGTTTAGAGTTGCACATGCGGATTCCAATCAAACATCAAAACAGCGAGCAAATCCATGAATGAATCCACTCTTGGAGCAGGAGTATTGTGAGAATCTACTGCTAATCTCATGAGCTGGTGCCACTAAACACGCATCCTGTTTCCCCCCCAGTTTTATTCAGCCAGCTCACTGCGACTTGCGGGCGCGGATCACTGAAAGGAGGCAGAAAAATCCTTCAACAGCTCGGCTTGATCCAGCTGACTGTCGGATTTAGGGCCTCTCGCTCTCAGCACAGCCGATCATGATGAGGTTTTCGCTCCGAGTGAAGCATCCAGGAAAAAACAAACAAGCATGTGAAATGGACGACAATCTCCCCTGTGATTCTTTACGTGCGGCTCAGCGGCCCTGAGGTTCAAACAGAGTTAAATGCAATTGTGGGGCATAATTAGCTTTGTCTGCTTCATGCTACAGCTTCCTATATGTATTTGAAAAACATGGTCTCTGCACACATCAGCAACAGCATTTCTGTCTAGAGCCGCCTACGCCTTTTTTTTTTGCAAGTTTCTGTTTTTAAAGTAAAAAAAAACAGAGAAGCAACATATTTCATCCGTATGAGTTTAATTTGTTGTTGCTTTTTGGAGTGTTTTGATTCAGCTGTGCTCATGTACAGCAAAGCAGCTCAGCCATGCACATTTCCTCCCATTCTTGGGGTGCAAAACATAAGCAGTGTTTCAGAATCAGCATCCACACAGCAAGTTTACGGACATGTCGTCGCCATAGCAACGGCTATGCCACGAGCACGCCTGTTTCCATAAACAAATGGGAAGGCACGAGAGAATGGCTATTAGTGGCACCGGGAAACTGCAGGAGGAGGAGAGCGAGTGCTGCTGCTGCCCAGGAAAGTGAGCGCAGCGAATTGCTGAAACGACACATCCCAAATGCACAATTCATAAACAACCGTCGCCGGGTAGTTTACCATGTCCTGCACATATGCTCAAACGTCTGGCCCTTTTTCCTCGTCAAAACAACCCCTCTAATAATGTGTCTGTTCACACGAAAGCTAAAACAAACACAATCACTGCTGCGTGACACCGCCTGATGTTTCCACTATGTTCTGTCTGCGCCGGCCTGCCTGAGAGATATCCTGTTTCTGCACCATTAGTATGCAAGCGCCTCACTTCACACCGCACAGGGCTCTGGCGCAGCTGCTGACGGCAGAGGTGTGTAGCCGAGAAGAAGAAAAAGAAGAAGACGAAGCGGCATACACGTCTACTCAGCCAGGGGAGGGAAAAAAAAGCAAAGGGCGGATGATGGAGCGCTACACTGATATTACAAAGAAAAATCAGGAAGAGAATAAAGAAGAGACTACAGCCATCAGTGTTAAATGCAGCATCCTACACACTCTAATTTATGCCATAATTCATGTACAGAACATTAGGATTACTCATATTTTCATTTTTCTCAAGTCTTTTATAGTATTTATTTCTTTAATATACGCTGCAACTTCTCTACTGTGGGTTTAAAGAAAAGTTCTATTCTATTTTAGATTATTTTATTCTCACTTTAGCTTCCTCAGGTTGATGTTATGTTAAAATGCTATCAATCAAAACAAACACATTTTCATAGGACTTGATCTGCCCGAGCGGCCTGAAAACTCTCATTCTCGGCTTTGTTGCTGACGACAACAAACAGCTGACTCAGTCATTACGTCGCACAACAAAACCCTCAGAATGGCCCTCTGCCATGTTTCTGCATCCCCTTTCATGCTCACAAAAGGGAAAAGGTCAAGCCAGAGCGCCCTTGTCTCCATGTCTGTGGGAACCCCGGAGCAGCACATGTTGCAGGCTCTGCGGCTCCCGGTGACTCCTACACACACACACACACACACACACACACACACACACACACACATGCACAGATACCCCATTGTTTCAGCAGGTTCTCACACTCCTCGCGACCAGCGGAGGAGATGCATCACTATGCATTCTGACAATTCAGTGGAGTGGGGGGGGGACCTCCTAAACTCTCTCATCATTGGCTCATGGGGGTGCCATATGCACCATTTGTCTGAGTCTAGATGGGATGTTGTCTGCACGTGACGTCACAACCCCAGTGGCCTCAGTAACAGGTGTTGGTGTGATGCTGCGACTTGTCAGAGGTGTCCAGGTCAACAGAATCCCCCACGCCCCTGCCCCCATTGCCCTTTCAGACTTGAACTCTTTCTTTATCCCTCCTGTTTTCACTTGGAAATTTCTGACCATGACAACAAGCCGCATGGCTGCTGATTAGCCTTTTTTTAGCCTTATCCTGCACCCTCTGCTGCTGCTGCTGCTGCTGTTGCTGCTGCTGGTGCTGCAGCAGTTTGTGCATGTTTCACGACACTGTTCCACCACTTCAACATCACTGCGCAGTTCACTTTTTACAAATCACAACAGTTTTTGCCTTTCTTTATGCAAAAGTACACAGTGAGCATCCATATGACAAAATATAACACTTTGCAGTTTAAGGTTTTAATTGTTTGGTCGTAATGATCCGGGTTTGTCAACAGTTTGAGTCCAGAGACGTTTATAGTGGATCAGTTTGCAGAGTGACTGCAGAACTATGCAAATTTCCTTAGATATAAATGATGCGCTGGCGCACATGGCAGCCCGGCTGTGATGGGGCATCACTAAATACGGATAACTTTCCTTTTCCGTTCTTTGTTCAGGATACATCTTTGTTTAAAGCCTCGTGGCTGTGCGAGGTGCTGGGGCTCCTCGCCATGCGGAAAGAAGCATGTCATTGTTTCATTTCATCTCGATGTTGCTCCAGACCGAATTTACGCAAGCTCACTCCAGTTATATTCAGTTCTATAGAATCCATCAATCATGATAAGGAGTGGAGAGGAAACGGTGTATGGCACAGGCAAACGGAATATTGTGTTAAATAAATAACACTGGTCTCACCTATGAAGCGCTGTATCCTCCGTCAGCAACGCTGCTGCGGGCTGTGGTCTGACCCATGCAGAAGACCGTCGACAGAATTGAAAATAAATTAAAAAAGAATGTTTAAAAAATGGATGCAAAATGCTTCAGCGGTGAGGATGGTGGCTGCGGCGCGTAAACAACTCCGGTCCGCTCCTCTGTGCGCTTGTGGAGACACTGCAGCGCGGCGCAGCGCGGCGCACAGCTGCCAGTGACGACGAGCCGCCTGACGCAGGTCAGCTGGACTGAGGCGGCCGCGGGGCTCCAACACACAACCCCGCCATCTGGTCCGTCGTCACCGCCTGGGAGCCAAAGTCCCACCCTGGCGGCCACGCTTTTCTGTGGCGACACAGCTGGAGCAGCCAATGGCAGCTTATTGTTCCACTGGCTGACCTCTGCCGGTGTCATCAAGTTTATCCGTCATCACTGGTGGGAAAAGAGGAGCTTAAAAGCTTAAGTTGGAGGGTGTCAGAGACTGATTTAATGACTTCATCATCTAGTCATCACTTAGGGAAGCGATGGTGGATCCCTCACACCTTCACAGCGGAGAGGGATCCTGTCACTTGTTTAGATTCTTCCTCCTCCTCCTCCTCCTCCCTCTCTCCACGGGAAGCAGTGGAAATGACAGCGTTTCATCGCTGTGTTTGAACCGCTGCAGCTTTCAGAGCTGTCTGACTCTGCAGCTGCGTGATTGCATCTGTGTCCAAACGTGCGCGTCAGACTGATCACGTCTGCAGACTTTGGCCCCTTTTGAAGAGGAAAGAGGATTTTTGTTTCTTGTCTCATCCTTAAAATGAACACATTTTTTTTAGAAATAGTTTTCTACATTTCTGGCACATTTGGTGTTTGTTCATTTAAACAGTTGATAACATTATTAATCTTTACTGAATCCATTCAACTTTAACAGTATAAGGTTATTATTATTATTATTATTATTATTATTATTATTATTATTATTATTATTATTATTATTATTATTATTATAAATTGTGACTTGTCAAGATGGAAAAAAAGACTGAAAACGCTTCTAAAGAGGAATAAAACCCTGTTTTACAGCATGTTTAAAACTCCATCGTTGATTTCTGTAATCCAAACTAATGTGTACCTGCTTCATCTCTTCATCATTCCAGTTGTGTTCACAACTGGATAATCAGAATTTCCCACCATTAACCTGTGGCTCTTGTGGTACGGTTGCTATGGAGACAACTCCCTTCCCACAAAGACGATGCAGCACATCCACCAGTTTATTAGATCTTCCCTCTGATCACACCGCTCCCTCCGCATGGCCTTCAGGGAAAAATAAAACAGTAAATGCATGCCCCCAATTTTACCATCAGCAGAGCGGGTTGGGTTTTTGATTTTTTTTTTTATGTTTTTGGCAGTATGACACCCTGAGGAGAGGAGGGGAGATTGAACAAGCCTTACATGTAAGGTAAGGCTTGTAATTTTTGCTTTTTTAACAAATGTGCAGCGATAACCGGAACAAACAGGGCATCAGTCAGGACAGAGCTGGAGAAAATCCCCTCTGTGTCGACTCAGCAGCTTCCGTCTCAACACAAATTGCACATTATGAGCCCAGTGTAGGCAGATTTATTGCAGAGAAGCTCTGTTAGGTCGCGGTGGGGTTTGCTCTGCCGTTATAGCTTCATCAGGCTAGTTCATGTGCAAAATCCCAGTGGGGCAAAGAACGTTACTGCATGTGTTAATGAGGAAACCTGAGGTACACACCCACGCCCTCTCCGCCGTGGCCATCCTGCTTTAGCTTTAACGCGCAAACATGACTCTCATCCCTCAGTAGGAAACCTTAACCATCAGGTCTCGATCCATCTTGAAGGATAAGGTTGGCCCCAACTAGAGCCAGACTGGTCTTAATAGACAGGGAGGTCACACACGAGGTCCTGATTTCCGTTAATTGCATCCCCGTCCACATCAGGGTCTGTCGCTTGGCAACCAGTCAGAGCCACTTAACGGCCAAATCAACAGATCCTCCTATAATTGCTCCTGAGGAGAGCAATTAAACTGAGGCTCTTGAGGATTGATTTTCATTTAGGTTTGTTAAACTAGCCTTACCTGATTTGTTTTAGTTCTGTTAAAAATCAAGAGGTGCATGTGCGTGTGTGTGTGTGTGTGTGTGTGTGTGAGAGAGAGAGAGAGAGATGGATTTTACTATGTATTATAAAGAAACACACCTCCTGACGAGATATTTCCTTTCGAGAAAACATTGATTGGAACCTTTTACATCACTGATGAGACCTTTGTGACCAATGTGCCTTTGCCAAAGATATATGTGGAATTTTTATAACAAAAGAATAATCAGAAAGACAATAATGACCTGGCAATGGCAATTTCATCATTATCTGAAAAAAAACTCAATGTTCTTATTTTTTAGATCCAATATTAGATTTCTAGTTCAAAAATATAGTGAGAAAGACATGACCTAAAAAGTAAATCAGCGGTGGGACTTTGTGCTTGACTTTCATAATCACTAACAGCTTGGTTGGAGTTAGAGGCATCGTCCTAACAGCAACACTGCATCTGCCCAAAGATTAGCCTTGTTTTGCCAACACTGCAAGTTCAGGAGCAACATTGTCCAGTTGTGGCTCTTTGCTGGTCTGCAGGGCAACATTTCGGATCAGATATTGATTTGACAAAACAGGAGTGTGTTTCACCCCATCCTCCATTCCTCATCCCTCCGAGTTCACCCCTCCCTCCTCTGCTCCAGCTGAACAAAGACGACTGCTCTTTGTTGGCGATGCTTTCCGTCTGGCTCCAGAATGTGTCTTCTCACTGACTCTGGTGGCTGGGACACCGCTGCGTTATCTGCCGCGGCACAGACGACGGTTCGGGGGGGTCTGACCCTGAGGATATCGCTGTGGCCCCGTGCCTGCTGGGCCCTCTGTGCAGAGACTCAGCACCTTTTTCAGTCACTTTCATGGAGACAGCACAAGCAGAGAAGCGTCTCTGGGTGAAATTTGTTTTTTTTTTCTTCAGAAAAAAGACCTGTTTTGCAGGTCTGTGCGCTGCCACTCGAGAAATAGCTCTTCTTGTCAAAAGCTGAGCTGCACTTTTCCTGTCAGAGATGAGATTCGAGGATTCAGCATCCACAGATAAAAAAGAGAGAAAAGAAGACAGCTGGCGTGCATGTGGTTTGGGTTCAACAGCAGCCCCAGCTGTGAAGGAGCAAGGTGAAGGAGAAGTATTAAAGAGCAAAGAGCAAGCGGATTTGTTTCTTAGAGATGTGAAAAGAGTGATGGAATGTTTTTTCTTCTGCTCCTCCCACTCTTCTCCGTATATGGCACAAAAGCGCCTGGGGAGTGTCGAGTTCACTCCTCTTTTCTCTGAGGGTCTTATTTTGGCGGGGGAAAGAAAGTGGGGTTGGCTGGCCTACTTTACATTTCCCCCTGTTTTTCACCTTATTTGGGAAACGCCTGGAAAAAAGAAACCCATATTTACATAAATTAAAGCTTGTGTGCACATAATTATGTTGGAACATGGACTGAGGACCAAGTGAGACTCATCAGCGATGAACAGCTGTCATGAAATGACATGGCCTCCTGACCGCAACGTTACCCGACTCTCCTCGTGCAAGAGCAGGTTTTTTTTTGTTCCTCATCTCATTAAAGCAAACATGAAATTTAAAAATTAACCAGCCACTCAGCCAAGAAGCAGAGTCAGCAGCTGAGGCTCGATGGCGTTCAGCTACACAGGTGGAACCGCGGTCGTCTCAGCTGAGATTTACGGTCCAGTGTCGCTGGAACTGTGACAAGCTGATGACAACAACAACAACAAAGCTTGAGAATGTTGATCCTTCCAGAGGGACTGGAGAATCATATCAGTGTAGGAGAACAGCACGTGTGGGCCTTCAGTACAAGTTTCAATTAAAAATTGATGTTCCCTTTCAAATTCAAAGTGCTCTAGTTGGCTTACAGGTGTGTGTGTGTGTGTGTGTGTGTGTGTGTGTGTGTGTGTGTAAGTGTGTGTGTGTGGGGGGGTCAGCACTCAAGGCTCCAGGAGTTTAACTCATCTCAGGGTCACAGTGTGATGTCCTGCTCTCACCTATGGGGTCAGAGCGGCGGCCTCCATCAGCCTCGCTGCGCCTTCTCCTCCCCTCATGGAAATAAGTCTGTGTGTTCAAGCATGCCAGTTGTTCCCCAGTGGTGAGCATGGTTCCATTTGGCATTTAAATGGGTCAAACTGTGTTGATTTATTCATGCTCTGAGTCTTTAGTGCCGCTCAGACTGACAGACAAGTTTTAGGTTTAATCCCACTTTCAGGATTTACGTATATAGAAATACATATATGTGGTTTTGTTTTGGTTTTTTTTTTTTTTTTTTTTAAACACAGCTTCACTGCACATTTTAGGAGAATTGTAAGATAATAAACTATATAAAATCCAATTAAAATGCAAGCCATTACTCAATGAAAGATGAAATCTAATTATCACACAAATAAAATTAATTATTCTCTGCACAGTTTTGTCTTTAGAGTGTTTTATAGGCTGAGGAATATTGCAGAGTGACACACTTTGAGGATAAGCAATCATGTGCCTTGAGACTCTGATTTCAGTTGATTATTCATGTCACATGGATATGAGGATTTCATTGTTTTTCATTATTTCTTACCAAATTAGTTTTGTGGCCGTCGGCGATGACGGGGCAAGAAGGATGCTGGAGGATGTACGTCCGGCGAGATTTCAGACGATGTTTTTTCCAACACAGAGAATTCTGCAGGTTTGTGCTCCCGCTTGAGGACCCCAGCAACACCAGAGAAAGGAAGTGCTGCTCACTGTGCTCATACATGAAAGAATACCCATGAGACAAGCTTATCCTTCCACTGGCTTCCACTGATAAAAAGAAAAAAAAGGTTGCATTGCGGTTTTGAGTCCTGTGAGGTGTGGATGATAGAAATGGAAACAGCGGGGGGAGGCCAGCCCTGCTCTATCTGTGGTGAATAAACCAGCCTTAAGAAAAGACTCTTCTGCTGGTCACCGGCCTGGTTGGTCTGTTTCTGTTTCTTCACATTCATAGAATATCGCAAGATCGCGTCTGCAACGCTCACCTCACAACAAAGGTGTCAAAAAGGTGCAAATTCTGTTGTTAAAGTGGTTTAAATGAGGTGCACAGATGTGTTTTTTTTATTTTTACATTGTTCTTATGTAAAAATGACATAAAGTATCCTAAATATTTTAGCTTTTCCAGTGGAAAGTGTGAAGGGGATAGATGGAGTTGCACCTGCTGACGTGCTGAACTGGCATGAGCAAACATTTCTTTGTGTCCTGGGAAATCCACAGTAATGCGGCTAATCTGGCCCCTCTCAGCAGGCTCATTTGTTTGGGTTCCAATAAGTTTGACCAGATGGTCCCCTGAGAGCGGCGCTCCTCCATATTCATCAGATGAAGTTTGACCCTGAGACCTCTGAAGGGCTGACCTCTGACCCAGGCCCTTTACAACATCAATGGGAGGTGGAAGAGAGCGGAGGGAAAAGTGTTGCACGGAGCCAGCAGACACGGGTTCGCCCCTTTTCCTCCTCCAACAGTCCCGATGTCTCTGAGCGAGGCATTTGAACGGAGGAATATCTATAGTGGAGCCCTCGAACCAGTTCCCAGGCTCTGGAGGACGTCGTCCCTGGAAACAAACATCTGTTAGTCTCAGAGCAGTTGGCAGTGAACTATGACCTCTGCAAGATTTCATGTGCAGACTCAGGAATCCTATGTGTAGTGTAAAAATTCTCTAATAAACCTGTCGGCAGAATCTTTCTGGACAGGTTTGAAGCTGGTCTGGAGCAACACTTCCGTCTTTAAAATACTATGAAAGCAATAAAATTGTTGTTCCTCCTCTGGTCTCCTCCCTCGCTTTGAACACGTGCACATTAGGCTGATTGGAAGCCGAGGGCTGACAACCTATCCGGAGCCCGCTCTTGCCTCCAGGACTCCCAAACCCAATTTCATCTTATCACAATACAGCCTTTATTCGTCCCCCCACCACCAAAAAAAGGAAGAGGAAAAATTCGTGGGCCAACAACTTTGTCTAAAACAACAAAGGACTTTTTAAACTTAAACCAGTAATCACACAGTTATAAAACTTCGGATTTATGAAAAAAAAAAAAAGACTTTTTTTTTCAAACTCATATTCTGAAGTCTGTTCACCTCTTTTCTTCTTTAAAACTCCTCGTTATCTTTATTTCTTTCTTGCATTTCCCTACAGTCTCTCCCTCTATAAAACAAATCCGTAAAGTCAGGGGCTAAAATTTTTCAAAGAACCTGGGGTAAAACACATCTGTAATTGAGGATTATTTCTTCTTGTATGCTTTAAAATACGCAAAAAGCTGTCATTTATTACTTTTAAAATGTGAAATGCACAGAATACCTCTAGGAGGAGTGGTCCATTAGTGCACAGGTCAAACTAAGGTACACAGAGTCTAGAAAGCACAGAAGCGGTTTATATTTAATAATGTTTACATTCTGAGGGCCACTAAGTGATATGATTTAATCAGGGTATCCAGCATATGGCACCGCACACGCTAACCGCTCTTTTCTCTCGCTTCTGCTGCAGTGAAGGAGGAATAGCAGCGGGGCTGCTTCTTTATTACTGATCTTATCTGAGCCTGTGGGCAGCGTTATTTTCAAGGAGATGTGTGCCTGTAGAGTGGAAATGAGCCAGAATGGAGATAACGCCGTACATCCATCTGACTAATTGGCTCTACAACACTTGGAGGGGGGGAGAAGGACTGATTTATGGGACTCAAGAAAGAAGAGAACTGCACTTTAAAGAAGCTTCCCTTATTATCAGCTCCATCTCTGTTGCGAATTTATCGTCCATTTGCCAAATAAAGCTCTAAGTCCATTATCCTGTCACGGACATTCTGTGTGGTACAACCGCTCAGTGAATGCACTTGACAGAGATTTGAAACATGCAAGCTCGCAGCTGTGGAGCTGAATTAAAGTATAAATATGTTCCACAGACTTTTGGTGAAGGGCTGTACGAGAGATGCCGCTGCATCGGCAGATTGTGCATCAGCAAATTACTGTCCAGTTATTCTAACGATAATTGACAAATCATTCATAATTCATGGCCTCTCTCATCCTGAACAGAGTGACACAAACAGAACCCCCAGGAGAGCGTCACACGGCAGATCCGTGTTAACTCTCAGCCTCGGCGTACTCGCCGCGCAGATACGCATCAAACCTGCCGCGCTCATCAGAGGAGCTGCCGCCGCTCTCGGCACGTCCTCGTCGCAGCCAACCCAAGAAGTGACAGCAGGTTTCTGGGGAAGTGACAGTCAAAAGTGACGCATAAGCCAAAGTGGCAGTCTTCTGACAGCCAGAATGGCAGTTAGTGCTTGTGGAAGACTGGAACATCTCCATCTGTTAAAAATCTACCTCAAAGGTACAGAAAGCATCAGGCTCTTCTTTTAATTCCCAGTTTTTGCACGTTCCTGAAAAAAAAGAACAAAAAAAAAACAAACTGACCATGAAATGAGAAGGAGTTGACCTTTGACATTAGAGCTCCAGTATTTATTCTGTTCAGTTTTTACTCAAAGATGAGGTCCCCGTCCCATTAGCAAAAAAGCCCTCCATCCTTCCTTTGAAATACAGAGGTGACCTTGATTTTGACCTATGACATTGAATAAATGAAGATATTTAAAGCAATGTCATGAAAGGCTTGAGATTCAAAACCTAATTACAGATATTAGAAATTAAAAAAAGGCTTTATTTGCCAGGACAGACTTGTCCTAAATCCTGAACTTGTCTTAAATCCGGAGTAGGATATGATTAAAGCCGCCACCAGAACAGAATCTGAAGGTGTAAAAGTAGCCTCCTAATTATGTTTGTCTGTTGCTACTAACCACATTCTGGCAGCAAAAGCAGCCGTTAACCGCAGAAGCCTTGCTTTAAGAATCAGGTCAGAGTTCCAGAAAATCCACTTTGTCCACTGCGAACTTACTGTGACTTTTAGTGCGGCGAAAACATGTTGTGATTACAGCTCTGATTCACTTTTCGCTTCTAGGAAACGCACCGCCGGGGCCCCACAGATGGTGAGGAGCGATACGATCTGCTCGTCCCATGACCGGCTTGTCCGTGGGCGGACATGTGGTGACCCGAGGTAACAAGAATGTAATTGTAAAGCCTTAGAACCTGGATGGTGTGATCAGAACACATTAAAAAGCTGTATAGGTGCCGGTTTAGGCCGATCAAATCAAAATGGCCTATTTAGGGCTGAGACAGTGCCAACTCAAAGGGCAACATGGAAGAATTCCCATTTTATAACCAAATAGTCTCAGATTTGCTCTCGTTAATAAACATTTGCAGTGCAAAGAGCTGCCTGCCAATCATGCGGATTGAAATGCGTCGATTGATTGGTTTCACTGGCGCCCCCCCACACCAGCAGTGGGAGGGTGAAGAACCCTTCATCAATATTCATTTTACCCCCCTCATCTATATTCGCACCCTAATTCATATTCATCAGTGCTCACACAGCAGATTAAAAAGTTTGGCGTGCATTTCCGCACGTCATTGTGGGAGATGAAGAGGTGGGGGGCTGTCAGGGTCAGGGTCTCTTTGCCTCGAACGGCGAACCATCCGGTCAAACCAGTCATGAAACACACACACACACACACCTGGTTGATCTAGCCTGCTTGATCTACACACATTTGCTGCCCTCTGCTACAGTGTGTTGGCCTCATGATTAGGTCTAATTTACTTTAACTTCTGGTTTCAAATCTCAAGTATACTCAAAATAAGCCTTTTTAGTTACGGTAGTTATGGTGATGGTCTTTATTAAACAAATCTGCATTTTCCAACTTATCAAAAAAAAAAAAGAAAAAATTAAAAATCCCCTATAGAAAGCGAGCTCTTGTCCTTCTTAAGTTCTCCTTCGTTTTGGCATCAGCTGCTGCCTGCTGTCAGGAGACCTGTCATCCTGGTAATTTTGAAATCCAGACTTAAGACAAATTTATTCACACTGTCGGGAGACGCTGCATAACTTTCAGAATTTGATGGGATTAAATTGCCTTGACGGGACCACTCCTCAGCTCGCGTCAGTTTGTGCTGATGCGCTGGATGGGGTGTAGAACCCAACAGCTTTTCAGTAAGACGTCTAAAAATGTAAGACTCTTCTTTTGCCTTTCATTTTTAGACACTAATGTTGCTTTAAAGGCCACGTTGAGTCCAGTATGGGCCGCGCTGACCTCCCTACTCTGTCCTTCAGTAATGGAAGCAGATGTAATGACAGATCTCAGCATGTAAAGCTGCCGAATCCTCTTGTTTGGGTGGAAAAAACAGCAGTTGTCATGACGACTGCCGAGGAACAGTCTCTGATGTACCTGGGAACTGCATCTCCGTATCCTGTGGAATAAACAAGTCCTCTCTGCTTCTGAAAGTCTAGAGCTTCAGCTGATGAATTTCTGCTTTTGGTTTCTAGCTAATGAGAGATTCACAGCTGCAGCAGACAAGCAGCACTGGGAAAAAAAAAGCCAATCCATTCTTCTCCGCTGTCTTAATACCAAAAGCAATTTCAAATCTTCCACTTTTGTGAAAAAAGCAATCACTTCTGCTGGTCAGCTTGTTTTCCTTTTATTTGCAGGAAGCAGCCGATTAGAGACACAATTAGCAGAACTGCCAGACTTCCCACCAAATCGCAAAGAGAGTTTAGCACGCCGCCTACCAGGACAGCAATGACTTTCCATCTGCCGTCCCCACGTCCTTCCATTTTTGTTTGTTTGGACCACCGAGGTGGCACAGTAAGCAGAGAACCTGTCCTCCATCCAACACACACCGTCCCGCTGAGGTGTCCTTGAGCAAAAGTGAATCAGAAACACCAACATGGGCACATGAGGAGCAGCTGAAAACAGACTGAAATAGAAAACAAAAGAACAATCACCAACACAGTTTTTACAAAGGGGCAGATTTTTCAGCAGCACTCTGAAAATGAGACAGAACATGCACATAGAAGATATCACAGAGGGAAAAAAACATTCGCATAACCAGATGACGGGACCTTCATGCTACAACAGGCTTCTGCAGCAAAACTGAGCTGCATCGTCCGGCACAGCGAGCGTGCAGCAGAACGCGCTTTTGCAATCAATCGAAGACACACGTTGGAGACATGTGACCAAAATGCCCCCTGAAGCAGAGGCTGGCGAAAGTGTATGAGCTCAGAGCAGAAGTGGAAACAAAAATGGATTAATAATTGATTTTTTCACTCTAAGGGGGCGTGTTTCCTGAGCATGAGCGCGCACTCTAGCTTTGCATTAGCTGGCCCTCGCTCAGCTGAAGTGAGAAAACGCTGGTGCTATTTGCTTAGAGCCATCTCACACACTGCTGAGCTAATTGTTGGTTTTTCAGGAAGAAGGCCACCCCCACCAAACTAAGAAAAAGCCCCCCAAAAAACCTGAAAAAGTCATCACTTCTGCATGTCAGCCTGTCTTCATGTGCTGCAGATGTTCGTCCTGAAAACATCATTAACAGCATCCTGCCATCAGCTCCAATAGTTTGAAAGCCTGACAAGATGGAAGCGAGGGTGCCAGTATTAATATTTATGGCTCTGTTCCATAGTAAAGAGAGAAATGGACTGCATTAGCAAGTCTAATGCAGTGCTCTAATCTATTGCTGGCTGTGGAAGAGGGGGGGGTTGTTATGTGTCTGTCTGTCTGTCCGTCTGTCTGTCTGTCACCACCCCAAACTCTCCGTCCTGCAAACTGTTAATCTGTATGTCGATGACGGGCTTTAATGAGGTGCCAGCCCTAGGTTGACTTTAGGTTAGGCAACACGAGCTAATTAAAGTGCAGCTGAGCTTTGGATACACGAGATAGATGATAAATCTGTACTCCTCTTTTTTATTATTATTATTTTTATAGTATATTTAAATACATTTCTGTCAAATGTCATGCCTGGAATTCTGTAGTTCATTATCTTTTACAGTTCTTATTTTTAACTTGATCATAGCCAATCATAACTATCTAATCACCCAGTGTTAAACGATGACACTTAAGGGGCCCCTGCGTGTTTACAGGGGACAGCGAACCTCCAGTAGTAGCTCATCATCATCATCATCATCATCATAATGATCATCATCATCACCATCATCTTGGGCAGTCAGCTGGTGTTTGTGGTGATATTTGTATATTTATCATATATTCATCATTAATGAGCAGATCAGTTCTAATGTTTTCAATAGGAGGTACACACACACATACCCACCCACACACACATGCTCACACACACACACACACGCCCTACCACCTTCTCACCGTCCTTGATCTGGGTCACACTCTCAGCAGTGCTTTGTTTGGTCCAAGCGCGCTCACCTCGTGCACCGGCTATCTCCGGTAGCCGCAGGCAGACTGCATTCTGCCATGTCCTGAGGTGCAGCAGCATTTATTCCGTCACAAGCAGTTTTTAAATTCTACACAACTAAAAATGTCAGTTAAAGATTAAAAGATTGGGAAAATGGAAACAGCTTTACATTTATTGGGCCTCATGTAAATCACAAACAGCCTCACCTGCAGGAGGGATTTAATGCCCATTAAAGGAGATCTGAATGGAAAACAACATAAAGTGAAGCTTGAAGCAGTAAAAAAAACACTTGCAATAAGAAAAGTGCAACATTTATTTTCTGTCCAAATCTTCTGTACTATACTAGTAAAAAAAATAATGAAATGCGGAAAAAAATTATGTAGCTATGGGCAAAGTAAAGTGGATTTAGGAACAAAATCACCCTAAGAGATGGTTCCTTCATCCTTTAAAAAAGAGGCAGAAAAGTCATTTATTTGTTTGTGAGAACATTCAGATGAAGAAAAGCTGTCAGCAACCATCTGGTAAATGGGCAGTCCAACGACAGGAGAGCTTGCCATCTGTTGCAGTGAGTCAACATTCTTTTACTGCAGCCAAGTGTGTGGGAGCTGTGTTATTGGGATGGATTAAAAACACTCTCCGCGGCGCACGTTTATGTGACCTCCTCTCCGGCTCTCCTCTCTCTGTGTGAGATGCGAGTACGAGTCCGCACCCTCCTGCTGAATGTGTTTTAACAAACCAAAGCCAGGCCGGAGGAGAGGAACACCAGCTAGAGGATTCTCCAACAGATATTCCCAAAGCCAAACAGCACCAGCGCAGCATGCCCTTGCTGCCATGTCCTTGCCGGAGTAGACAGACTCCCTGATTGATGATCCAGGCCAGGAAGCACACGGAAAGGCCAGCAGGTAGTTCGGAGAATCGATTTATCACACTTTATTTTGTGTGACCCCTCCCCCCTCCCAACCACCCCAGCTCTTGTGGCTGAAGAGCAGTACAATACACTCTCTGCACAAAGGGTGTGAATGTTGTACAAAATGCTTTGCGCACACGCACACACACAGACGAGTAAAGCAAGGAACCCGAATCAGTTCTGCAGCAGCCTTACTGGCTGAGAGACATTCTAAACTCCAGTTTTACTTTAATTTCACTATTCAAAACTGATTTATTTTGATCAGTGATGAAGATATTTGGCTTCATCGGTGCTGCAGTTACATGTACTGAGGATGCTGAATTAGGCTAGAGGTCTCTAGGCCATCCCTCTGAAGGCCTGCAGCTGACGGTTGAACTGGTCAGCGTTTTCTTTAGCTGTGAGAAGCTGTTTTTCACATAACTGTACCAGAGCCTGCTGCAACATCTCCACCCTTGCACCCTGGAGTCGAGTAATCTGTGGGGAAAAGAACATGTCGCATCTATTCCTGCAGCCATTGAACTGGATGCTACAGGAGACGTTTGAAATTGGATATTTCACCTCTTTTTTAGCCACACTGGAAATTTGTTCGAAGTCAGTCTGTGCTGCTTTTAGCACTTCTTCCATCTGATAAACATAAAGAGTGTGTTATAATCTTAATAATGCCCTTTAAAACACACACAGCAATTTTGCGTTTATATTTTCAACAGTTGCGTTATACTGACACCTGCTGGTCATGCGGCAAAACACACAAGATGACGCTGTTTTTTCAGAAAAATCTTTATAAACCAAGTCATTTTGAGAAATAAACATACTCACAGCGGTCTTTTTTATAGGTTTGGCCTTCTCGACATTCTTTCTGGCTGTTTCCACCTCCACAAGTTTACAGGTTCTCCGAAAGAGCATTTCCTACAATCATATATCATATACTAGAACATGAATAATCTTGATGAAATGTTTTTGTGAAATGGGAGAAAAAACAGTTTCGATCCAGGAATGAAGCACCTTTTCTGCCTCCTGGTAGCGATAGTCCAGGTCCAGGCTGAGCCCTAGGGTGCTCGCGTTGTTCTCCGCGACACTGGCCATATTTCTCTGCACACATAAGCACACACAAACAGCTGCCAGAGTAATGAGATTTTACACAAATCAACCAAAGTTGAGGGAACAGCTTACCTTCATACATTCAAAGACTTGGGACAGTTTCACACAAGCGCTAAAGAAAAAGAGGTCCTGTGTTTGTTACCGTGACAACGAGCTTTTGCGATGAGAGGAGCTTGCAATAGACCGATGTTCTTGTCTTACTGAGTGAAAGCCTGTTTATCAGGGTCCTCGCCCGGTTCCACACAGAGCTGCAGAGCGGCCGCAAAGTGTCCACAGGCCACAGCTATCTCTGCAACCAAAACAAGATGGATCCTGTCAGGCAAAAGGTCAAAACACCCCTGGAATTAGACCATGTACACGGGTCCTCACTTTGCTCAGTTTGCACCACATCCAGGAATTTCTGCAGGGAAAAGCAACGATTGCGTGGGTTTGATACTCCGAACAGATCTCTGACAAATGAGGAAAGAGTTTCCGGGTTTACCTCTGCAGCAGTCTTACAGCAGCCGGTTAGAAGGTGGTTGTGTTCGCGTTCGGTCTGAAAGAATTCATCCACATCCTGGGGACACAGACACCCAACACACATGTGGACACCTGTGACCTTCTGTTCCCGTGTGAGCGCATGTGAGTCTCCTTGCTCCCAATTCTGCATTCTACTACCAAAGTGAGGACTTTTTTTGAGGAAGTAAGGACATTTTATCTAGTAGTTACAACTGCAAAAGGTTGGGGTAAGGGGCTGGCAAATTCATTATGTCTGTTAGTTCACAAAGGTAGAAGTACAAGAGTGTGCATGTGTGTGTGTGTTGTTGACCTTGTGGCCTTCCTTCCTCATCTCTTCCACAGCTTGGCTCAGGCGGTTGAAGATGTTTTTCTTTGTTCTCTGCCCGCCTGGAGGCTACACACAGCGGCAGAAATAGATGTGAATCTGTTGTGCAGCGCCTTGACACCCTATACGACACATTCATGGAGAAAAATCACACCCTCCCTATCTCTCTCTCTCTCTCTCTCTCTCTCTCTCTCTCTCTCTCTCTCTCTCTCTCTCTCTCTCTCTGTGTGTGTGTGTGTGTCTGTCTGTCTGTCTGTCTGTCTGTCAGAAAGTCCATCAATAACAGTTCTGTGTGCTACCGGCCTCTTCACTGGCAGCCACATTGAAATATAACTGCCAAAAAAAAAGGCCAATTCCTGAGGTTCTGTATCATTCAGCCTGACTCAGCTCATCCACTGCGCCTCCACCTTGTTCAGATGAAGGAGTCGGTGACCTCGGAGTTATGTTATTGTTCACCCACAAGGAGCTGAGCGGCTCCAAGTGCACAAGGCTCACAGTGGGTGTTTTTGTTCAGAACAGGATGAATGAGCTGTGCGTCACACCCTGAGCAGCTCATGAGGCCCACGGGCATTTTGGGGAAAGACACTGTTATTTATCTGACTTACCATAATTAGAATTTTTTTAAAAATCTGAATTACATCAGCTGTTTCTGATCAAGATTTTGAAAGTGGGCTTTTTTTCCTGTACAACTCAAATGCTGTTTAACTTTTAAAACGTCCGCTGTATCTTTAAACACACCCTAGAGAATAGAAACAGGATGAACTTAGACAGGAATTGTGCACAAACTATGAGCTTGAATATCATTTAAAAGGCTGATTCATGCATGGTCACTAGGAGGTACGGCACAGCAGCTGCTCCGTGGTTCTGTGTCTGCTTGAAGCTGATATCAGTGGGTGTGAAATGTGCCACCCTCTGCCGTTGAAGACAGTCAGTCTGACAACAGGAACATCCGTTTTCTTGTGTCCATTTTAATTTTGAAAGTGCCCACTCATGTGGAGGACAAGTCACAAGACTGAGGGCTGTAACTGTCAAAGTTTAACCAATATGTCCCTCATAAGGTGTCTCCTCTTTACAATCTTCATAAAAAAAAGTGGTTTTGATATCAGGTCAAAGGATTGTTTGTTTTCTGTCCACTCACTTCTGAACTGGTCAGGAAGATCTCCACGGCCTTGTTCTTGCCGAGTATGGTGTGTGTAGCGATCTGCCGCAGGAAGGTCTCCAGTGCTCGGCAGTAGAGCCGCCACTCTCCTAAACCCAGGAAACCTGCAGGGACCCAACCAAAGGGACATCAGATCAGGAGAGACACCAAACGGCGCCAGCTGACCAAACTCACCCAGCTGTTTCAGAACCTTAGCAGGGGTGTTCACCTGAGCCTTCCCAGGGAGGGGAGGAAACTTGGACGAAACACAAAGATTTTATTATTCTCTTTCAACTGGCACCCAGAACTGGTCTTTCCAGACTGTTCCTGGAATAAAAATGAAGTGTGGATGAAATGAAGTCCTGACTATGACTCCCTGAATGCCCAGCTCTTCTTCTTGTGAGAACAGATGCTGCTGCAGCCATTCAAAGTCATCGTAGGTCCGGTGAACGTGGTACTCCCCCGTACCAGTCAGCTACAGACACAACAGACACGTCAACATGGCTGTCTCGTGACCCGTTAGATCTTTAACCCTCAAAAAAGTCCGGCTCCTCGTAGCAGACGACTGTTCTCACCTTTTGAGATACAATCAGGAAGGTGAGCACATCCCCGTCTTTCACCACCTCCGTGACCTTCACGTTATGGCCGTGGACGCTCAGGGCGGACCCCACGGCTTTTACTTCCTCCTGGAATCACACATTCATCATCCGTATAACTGATGCAACTGCAAAAGTCCACTTACTTCTCACTGTGTGAAGTGGAAACCTGTCACATGACACACACCAGCTTGTCACACTGAGAACTTACCATCATTTTCAGGCTTCTATTAAGTCCTGTCTGCTCTTTATCTGCTTTCCAGTGACTTTGAATCTGCTTTTATCTCGAGTTGTTCAACAATTGTGTAAAGCTCCAGAGATCCTCTGCCTTGTGTTGGCTACGGTGCATTTATGCTTTGGTTGCTGAGCTTGCACAGGATATCCTCTAGGTCAAAGTGCACATTCTTCCTGGAGTAATACAGTGCCAGACCTAAAGTGCTTGCACATGAAAAAAACGATGAGCGACTGTTCATCATGACACTTTGACACACCCACACAGGAAAAGGGGGTGCAACGGCCCAATCAGATCTCTCCGCTGTCAGCATTACAAACCTCTAAACAACTGCTGGACTGGGTGAACGATTTGTCTTGTAAAAGTGGTGGAAGGAACTCAACAGGATCAAACGCTTCTTCTGATTGGGGAGCACTTACTGGATTATAAAAAGGAGGAAACAATGGAAATAATTCTGGAATATAGGCTAATTTTGTTTGTAACATTTTATCCTCCGTCTGATTTATACCAATACCAGCGGGCTGAATTTGCCATCCCGAACAAGCAAGTCTTGCAGACATGTGCATCACTGCAGCATCTGCTAAAGCACAGAAAACAGACAGTCTTTGTGGATATTTCTCACCACTTTATTTGAATGGCTGGGATTTTATCTACCTTACAACCATTAAAACAAAAAACACAGTTATTCTCTTTACCTTCCATGGTTACTGTGAGCCAAACTAGAGCTTTTAGTTTTCCCTTGGCGAGTTTCCTCGTTTTTCCACCAGGGGGCGCAAACGTGTGACAACAATAGGAAGAGGAAGACGGCCGTCTCTTTCTTTGCGTTGGTCCTCCAGAGATCAGCGCACAGTCAAGGCACTAATATGATAAACAGCCCTGAGGCCTCGTGAGTTTACCAAAATAACACGAATTTAGTGGGTTTTGGTAGCAGGTATTGTGTAAAGTTCTCCGGTTTGGAGCGTCGTGTTTCTACCAGAAGATTCTTTATCTATTCTTTGGACTCTGCACATTGTTTCAATTTGGTATGACAACATTAGCTTTTAGCTAGTAGACGCAGTAGTAACCAAGACTCGTAGCTAAGATTAGCATCAGGTTGTGCGACAAGCACGGTAGCCTTCTTGCATTACATTTACTCACCGTGCGTTTATTGGATGTTGGTTATTATCATGCATGTAACCGTGTAAGTAGTATTTTAAATTGTGGTATAAATAACAGTATTGTAGTAACGCGATGGGAGCGACACAAGCACAACACCGATTTAGTTCACCGTGGTGTTTAGGGTAATTGCAGAACTTAATTAAATCACTGTTACGTTTTTGTGTGCATGTTTGCAGGTTACGTCGGTCCCCCATAGACACATGAGTGCCGTCTTCTTTTCGCGCTGGGTCGAGCGCCATGCCTGACCGGGACAGTTCCTACCTGTCAGGTGGTGGTGGGAGTGCTGCTAATCTGGGTGAGGAAGGAGGACCGGGATCTGGTTTGATAGTGGGGTCGTCAGAGGCCAGGGGTAGTTCAGGAGCAAGTACTTCTGGGTCTGGGAGCATGGGGGGAGGAGGGGCACTAGGCAATGGCAACAGTTGTGGTAATAGCGGAGGTGGTGGACAAGGTGCTGGACTGGCTCTGGATGGTGTCTGCCGGGACTTCATACGGAACGTCTGCAAGAGAGGGAAGCGCTGCCGCTTCCGACATCCAGATTTTAATGAGGTACCAGACTTGGGGGGTGCAAAAGAATGAATTCATCTTCTGTCATGACCACCAGAACAAGGAGTGCATGCGCTCTAACTGTCGCTTTGTCCATGGCTCCAAAGAGGATGAGGACTATTACAAGAAAACTGGAGAGCTACCTCTCAGACTAAGAGGGAAGGTGGCCGCACGGCTCGGCCTGTCTCCTATGGATCTCCCACATAGTCGCGGTGAAGTCCCCATCTGCAGAGACTTTCTGAAGGGAGAGTGTCAAAGAGGAAATAAATGTAAATTTCGCCACGTCGAAAAAGGCTACGAATACGATTCTTCCAGGGTTGGAGTAGGGGGAGTAGTGGGGCAGGGTGTGAGCGGAATGGTTAATGCTGGTGCAGGCATCGGTGGTGGCGGAGGAGGCCCGTGCGGAGGAATGCAAGGACTTATAGGAGGTGGGAGTAATATGGTGGGAATGGGTTGCCCCAGCTTGGGTGGCTGCAGAGATCCAACTGTAGTTGGGGGAGTAGGCGGGGGTGGCTTTAGTGGTTGTCCTTCTTTAGGCACTGCCAGTCAGCGGCGCTACGACAGAAGCTCAATCTACGACCCTCTGCTCGAAAGTGGACTGTTTGACGCTGGCTCTCTGGAGACTTCACTGGACCACACAGCGCTGCAGCTGAAAAGGCGGCGGCTGGAGGGGCTACGCCTGGCAGATGGCACGGGTTCTGGGCACTACGACACGGGAGTCCAGGCAGCCTTCCCACCACGCCCCCTGGAGTACAGGTTTTTGGAGGAAGAGAACTCGCTTCTGCGGAAACGGGTGGAAGAACTGAAAAAGCAGGTTAGAAAAATGACAAAACACTTTTATGCTCACTAAAGCATATACAACTATGCGGTTAAACCTGCTTTTATGTCATTGTTTTCAGTGGTATTGCATTTAATTGCCAAGTATTTTTGCGACAGTACTTTAAACTCTGGTAAACCAAATGGCCCTTTCACATGACGTGTCACGTGCGTCGGTATATTAGAACAAATAGAAGTGTAGCTACTTTATGAATCTTGCATCTCTGTGCCTAATAAAAGGTTAAATATTAGCCTAATATTAACTAACTAATGTATTAGAGGACTGTGATGCATAAAATTTAACTCCAGCACAAAGATTTCTTTGTTTAGTAATACCAATAATGTTACATCTGCAGAAAGTCAGCATATGCTTGTTATCATGCTTGATTGATTGAGTATTTATTGCAGGTATATAGTAGTTTGTGAAATTTTTCCATTTCATTTAGGTGTGTTTCACTATTTCTTTTAAATTTGAAAATGTACCCATCTCATCACACTAACAAGTAAAATATTTCTGCACAGAATCAGCACAAGAGTCTTTGAATGAGCTCAAAATGTTAAATGTTATATTACTTTTTTAGTTCATTTTTGGTCACTTTATCTCTTGCATATCTTCTCATCCTTTTGTTTTCCTCAGGTTTCAAATCTCATTGCCACAAATGAGGTCCTGCTGGAGCAGAATGCCCAGTTCCGGAGCCAGGCCAAAGTAATGACGCTCTCCTCCACTCCTGCACCCACCGAGCAGAGCCTGGCGCCCCCCGTGGGTGCTGTAAGCTCCTACAATCATGGCATAGCACAGACTCACACAACCCTGAGCAGCGCTGGACTGCAGCCTCGGCCTGTGACACAGCAAGATCTGGTAGCTCCCACCGGAGCCCCTGCGGCTCCACCAACTAACGCTGCCCCACCGACTGCACCTCCACCCCACCTCAACCCTGAGATCACTCCCCTGTCAGCTGCACTCGCACAGACTATTGCACAGGGGATGGCGCCGCCTGTTTCTATGGCACCGGTAGCAGTTTCTGTTGCACCAGTGGCCGTGTCCATGACGCAGCCTCTGCCAGGGATCACGATGAGCCATGCCACGACCCCCATGGTGTCATACCCCATTGCCAGTCAAAGCATGAGGATCACCACTCTGCCTCACTAAATGAATAATTAATAAACTGCAGAAGTGTCGTGCTGTAGTATCCATAGCCTAGATGTTGCCCTTTTTGGTGTTGTAAATTGTGAGAGTAGGTACACCGGATCAGCAACCGTCAGTCTTTGAGGATTTTCCTGTAGTGCCGTTTCGCCACCAGGGGGCGTCGCCGAGCCTCTTCTCTGCTTTGACAGCAATACGCATTCTTTCCCTTCACAACAGCCTTCGTGCGAATGGCAGCGTTGCAAACAGACCAAAAATAGCCACAAACTGCAAATATGTGAGGTCGTCTACCGAGCTGGAGCCGTTTTAAGGACAGCTGTGGCGCTCTAGTTATCTCAGCATGTCAAGAACTTTTTGGATTTCTATTTTAGTGTAGATAATCTTTGGTAATTTGTGCAGATAAACGTCGAAAGAAAAAACACTTAAGACTTTTGTCTTTGTTAACCACTACTATCCTCATTTGTTTTATTTGTCGTCTCCACAGTTACACGTCAGACGCTGCATCTCGTCCCTTGAGTTGTTTGGGTGGGGCCACTTTATGTAAACTGCCTTTTTTTCATCACCTCTGCGTCCTCGTATGTCTTTCAAACAGGAACTGCATTTTGTAGGCGACAATCTTTGCAGGCATGTCCCAGGTGTGTGTGTGTGTGTGTGCACCGGATTTGGCAGAAAGTCGGGATCGCCCAGTCTGCTGTTTTAAAACGAACTCCAGAACCCTGATGAAGCAACATTTTTTAAAGATTCAGTTCAGATATTTCTTTCTGCAGTGTTTAGACGGGTCTAAAACGTTTCGACAGACTTTGCTGCAGATTTTTCCTGTTGCAACCGCCGAAGAGTCGGACGCTTTATACGTCACGCGGTGGGCGTGGCCTCGCAGATAACGGGACTCGGCGAGGAGCAGAACTGGCGTCGATTTCATTTTCAAGAATTTACCAAGAAAAAAAAGTCCTGCGAGGCTAACAAAACACCTTTGTGTAGCCCTAAATGAGGAGCCAAGCCTGAAAAGAACGTCGCTTCCTGAACTGCGTGCTTCCACGTTAATGGTAAGCCCTCAGCAACGCTTTCTGACGGCCACCATGCAAAACGACAAATCCGAGCCGAGCGGGTCCGACAGCGCCGACCGTCCCGGCACCGGCGACGCCGACCAAAGGCTCCAGACCGCTGCCCAGGCAGAAGCTCCGAAGCCGAAGGGAATAAGCGCCGTCGCTGTCCTCTGGACCTTTGGCAAATGTCTGGGAGCCCTGCTGCCCGTCTACCTGGCAGGGTACTACCGGGTCAGCACCAGCCTGCTGGTGTGCGGCATGATGGTCTACACCGGCTGGAAACACGCCCGGGACGCCAAGGAGGCCCGCCTGAGGTCGGCCATCCAGCTGGAGGACAGCGAGGATGGGGGCGCCTCCAGACAAATGTCCCGGATCAAGCGAGAGCTGCCAGCCTGGGTGAGGAACGAGCCCACCACTGGGCCCACACACTTCCAAATAACAATAAAGAACACATTTGCCTTGGTCAACCCGACACTGGCCCAGAGTAACCCTCTTACAACAAGACAGAACCCGTGAATCCTGAAGGCACTATCAGAGAGAGATGTTTAATCTGCGGTGTTTTCAATCTGGTCCTCTTCTAACCTTTATTCCTGACCATTGATGATATTACAGCGTCCACTAATGCCACTCCCCCTTATTATAAAAGATGCAACGCTATAGATCTATAGGCGCCGTTTTTAGCTCTGTTTTTAAGCTTGAAAAAGTTGTGTCCTGATATCAGACGCGCAATCTTGAGAAATCTTTGTTTAGTTGCGGCTTGATCTCCGCTGCAGCAGTTGCAAAACATCAATATTTGTATTTCAAAATTACACTCGCCCGAAAGCTCAAGGGCAGTTCTGAGTGCAGGGCAATAGTGCATAAGCATGTTTCCTTGCTGCAAATATAATCACATTTCAATGAGGGAAAAACATGTAAAAGGGCAGCTGTAATTTGCACGCATTCAACCTGTGACTGCGCCAAAATAGACGTGCTGAAACCCACATGGGTCTGTTTTGACTTGGAGTTCTTCGCCACACCCTGTCCCTGTGTTACTCACAGCAGGTTATTATAATAATTGCCTGTAAAAGTATTAGCATGCTCTAGGATTTCTAAAGGATGTCATTTTATACTATTTACTTTAAATATTACAGTGGAAAAAGTGTTTATCTACTTCCCATTGCTCATCCAGGAAAACTTGTGTAATACATGTGACTTTTGTCATTTATAGTCTTGAATCAGATCTTTTCTTATCTTGTATTAAATAGCCTCTAGCCACATTTTAACTTTGTTTTTATTCCCTTTAGGTGAATTTCCCAGACGTGGAGAAGGTTGAGTGGCTGAATAAGGTAAAAACACAACTCTTCTCTTTGTTTAACACAACGGTGCTAGTTTTTCCACCTTCATTATTAGCGAGCACACACACACACACACACACACATCTGTTTGTCTGGTCTGTCTCCCAGCTGTTGCGTGGATTGATGTTTTTTAAAGTCTGTCGTACTAATGCCTTGTGTTAGCTCGGTTGCTATTGCTACCATGTTGCATAAAAGGGCCACACCTCCACTGGCGGAGCAGCCACATTGTCTGCACTGCAGAGATCAGGCCCAGGGCCAGGCAGCCCACTAAACATTTCCATTTCAACGCTGGCTAGGAGAGAGGAGGGACTACACAGTCTAAAAAAAAAGCTGTCGGCGTATGCCCCTCCCTCGCATTTGCCATTCTAGCCTCAAGAAAGCAATGCCATTTTTATAAAGGCGGAGAAAAAAAGACTATTGACTTTAACCAGCACCACGAGATTTAAGCTAGGCAAAGTCAGACAAAGCTGTGATTTAGCATGGGTTCCTGGAGGGGGAGGTTATCAGATTCCCCGCTTGTTCGGGTTTCATCCTGGATAGGAGAAGGAGGCTGATGACTCACCCTGCACTTATGTGGGACTGTAAAGCCAGTAAACCGTGGGACTGGTTTTTTCCGCATTTGCACTGGCATACGAGGAAACAGTGCCTCTGCTACTGGAGCTCACCCAGTACAAATGAAATCTTTTGCATTTTTTTTACAGAAGTAATATGTAGTTCAATACGAGCGCATGAAGGCGCCGGAATCAGAAATAGATGAACAACAGCTGTAGAGATTCAGCTGGCAGCAGTGGCCGTTGTCATTCCTCAGTTATTACTTTATAGATGCCAGAGCTTTAAACCAACAGTGCTGTCGGCACATTTCTGCAAAATGCATAATAAAGTTGAAGTTTAGAGCAAGTGTTGTTATTTACTAGTTTATAATACAGAGTTCTTCTTGTAGGTGCTGCAGCAGGTGTGGCCGTTTGTTGGTCAGTACTTGGAGAAGCTGCTGGTGGAAACCATCGCTCCGTCCATCCGCGCCTCAAGCACCCACCTCCAAACGTTTGGCTTCACCAAAGTGGACATGGGAGACAAGGTGCTGCTCCCGATATCTCGTCTTATCATCCCTGGGTGTGTGTTACCTAATCAAAATGTGTTCTGCCTGCTTCAGGCCATGAAAGTTGTTGGGATCAAGGCACACACGGAGAACGACAAAGGCCAAGTCCTGTTGGATCTTTACATCAGGTGAGCTTTCATTCCTGAGCTTTTGGGTCTGAAAACCATCTCTGTATTGTTGCTTTTGAGAAGGCGCTATAATAGTCCTTTTTTGTCTTTTTAGCTTTGTTGGCAACGTGGAGATCAACGTTGAGGTGAAGAGATACTTCTGCAAAGCTGGAGTCAAAGGGATGCAGGTCCGGTATGCTGAGTCTGGCCCTCTAAAAGCCTCCAGTCCACAGTTCTCATGCTGTCCTCTCCTGTGTCTCCAGCTTCATGGGATGATGCGGGTGATTCTGGAACCCCTGATTGGAGACGTACCAATAGTCGGGGCAGTCAGCATGTTTTTCATCAAGCGGCCTGTGTGTCTCTCAGTCCTCCCCTCTGCTCGTCCTTACAGTCCCATCAATATCACACATCCAAATATAGTCCTCTTTGCCTTCCGTGCTATTGATTTCTCCCACATCCTGATCACTTTGCAACTATCTTTCTTGTCTCTTCCCAGAAACTAGACATCAATTGGACTGGTTTGACTAATTTGTTGGATATTCCTGGACTTAAGTGAGTCATGCTGGAACTATCCTTTATGGGGTTATCAGGCCCATAAATAGACAGAACGTGAGGACTCTGTTTAACTATTTTCTGCTTGTCTCAGTGTCATGTCCGACAGCATGATTATGGATGCCATTGCCTCCTGCTTGGTGTTGCCAAATCGCTTGGTTGTCCCTCTGGTCCAGGGTCTGCATGTGGCCCAACTGCGCTCTCCTCTGCCCAGGGTAACACCCGAAATACAGTTACCGTAATATCGTTTATATGCTGCCCAGTCTCAGTATATCGAGGTTGTTCTTTTATAGGGAGTGGTGCGAATTTACCTGCTGGAGGCCCAGAACCTGGCAGCTAAGGACAACTATGTGAAAGGGGTGATGGCTGGCTTGTCTGACCCTTACGCCATCATGAGGGTCGGCCCCCAGCATTTTACCTCCAAACACGTGGACAACACCAACTCCCCCAAGTGGAACGAGACGTACGAGGTGAGAGGCGGGTTTCTTCCCGCTGTCACCAGCGTAGGGAGATGACCATTTTCATTTCATTTTGCTTTTTTCTGTTTGATCAAATCGAGCCGCACAGCGTTGGGAATGTCTGTTTTTTGTTCGTGGGGACATGGGGCCAGTGCCAGTGTCCTCTCAGGTCCCCTTCAGTTTTCATGTCCTTGTGTGTGTCTGGTGCATCAGGTCATTGTCCATGAAGTGCCTGGTCAGGAGTTGGAGGTGGAGGTTTATGACAAAGACCCAGACCAGGATGATTTCCTGGGCAGGTACATATGCACATGGACACTTCATGCGTCCAAACTTGTATCATTGTGTTTCATCTGTCATCCTTCACGGAAAGGTGGAATCAAACTCTTATTTAGACAGAAGTTAAAGCGCCTGCTGTTATGATATAAGCTTTTATCCCAACATCAAAATCAGTGATTTCATTAACCCCTGTCTTCTATTTCCCCTTCTAGGACCACACTAGATCTGGGAACAGTGAAGAAGTCCATTGTTGTTGATGAAGTAAGCAGCAAACTGAGGTCTCAGTCACTTTATGTGCAGTGTATGCATTGCTCTCATCTCTGCATGGCTGCTGCTGTTTTCACAGTGGTTCACTTTGAAAGACACCGAGTCGGGACGCGTTCATTTCAGACTGGAGTGGTTGTCCCTGCTGCCCGGCACCGACCACCTGGAGCAGGTTTGAGTCACTCAGCACGCAGTTTTTTTTACCCTCCAGCATGTTCCCACTCTAACATTTTGGCCGTCCTCCCCAGATCCTGAAGAGAAATGAAAGCATTACGAGCAAAGCTGGTGATCCACCTTCTTCAGCCATCTTGGTCGTTTATGTGGACAAGGCCGAGGAACTTCCTGTGAGTAATACATCTACCCGCTGTGCCAACAGTGTTGTTTTATGTGTCTGTGGTTAAGCTGAGCAATAGCTTTAAGTTCCACTTGTCTGTTAATCCTCAAAACCATTGTCCTGCCCCCAGTGCTATGTGGAGATTAGCTTAATTCAGTTCATTTTGGAAACTTCCATCTAAATTAAGACTGTCAGGTGTGAGTCATGATAACGTTTTTTTTGTTTTATTTTTTAGTGCAGATTTTAACTTCCACATTTGGGCATGTGGTATGCAGCCTGCTGACTATTATTCATGCTGTTGCTATGGTGGCATTACACATTGTTATTTATATCACCACACATTAGACTTAAGAAGGAGTGTTTTTTTCTCTTTGGTTACAGAATGCTATTGCTCATATACCTAAGTTGCTTTTTGCAAATTTTTATAATTTATTATGTGCAAAAGACACCATTCTCTGACCCCATTTGTAACCTAAGCAGTGCTTTGTAACCTAAACTGTTTTGTTACAATTCCATTTTTGTCTTTTTTCTATCTTTTAGACAAAGAAGGGAAATAAAGAGCCCAATCCCTTGGTGCAGTTGTCTGTGCAGGACACTAAGAGGGAGAGCAAGGTATTGCTAACACAAGACAGACTATAATTATAAAGAATATCTGATAATTGTATTTATAAAACTTTTATTTGTTTTAGATTTGTTACACTACCACTAATCCAGCGTGGAGGAAGCGCTGACCGTGTGCAGGGGCTGGGCAGTCTGACCATCCCTTTGTCCCGCCTGCTGTCCACGTCTGACCTTTCTCTGGACCAGTGGTTCCAGTTGGACAAGTCTGGATCAGCCAGTCGCATTTATGTCAAGGCAGTCCTCAGGGTAAATGGCAGCAACACACATGCTTTAATCCTGCTAAATCGACTGACAGGGTACCGACAAAAACATTTAAAAGAAGAACAATCCTTAGCGATCAAGACAATGTCTATTTCGATTATACCACAGGTCCTGTGGTTGGATGAGGAACGTGTTTCTTCAAATGTGGCATCTGATCTGGAGGCAGGAGTGTCCAAACAGCTGCCCCAGCAGACCTCCCCGCATCCTAGCTTTGCCACAGAGGTAACACAGGACAGCTCAAAGCGGACCTACAGCGTACTTAGCCTAAATGTCTGTCTGTGTTTTTCAGGGGCTGCTTCGCATTCATCTGTTGGCAGGGCAGAATCTGATTCCCAAAGATAACTTCATGGGGGGCATGGTGAAAGGGAAGAGTGACCCCTATGTAAAGATCAACATTGGGGGGGAAACCTTTACCAGTCAGGTTATTAAGGGTAATCTTAACCCCACATGGAATGAAATGTATGAGGTAAAAAACAGCATTTGTACAAATTTCCAATAGCTTTATAGTTCTTTGACATTTTAGTTTGTGTCCTCCTGAAGGTGATTCTTACTCAGCTGCCTGGCCAGGAGCTACACCTGGAGGTGTTTGATTATGATATGGACATGAAGGATGATTTCATGGGCAGGTACAGTTACAAAGAATTCACTGGAAATATTAAATTCAACAAGGTATTAAAGATGACTTTCACTCTCACACATCCTGAAAAATACAGGCTTAAGATCAGTCTAAAGGACATCATCGACTCGCAGTACAATGATCAGGTCTTTGCTCACACAAATACACAAACACACATGTGATCAAAAAACAGACATTTATCAGCATACAGACAAATTCAGCAACTGATTAAAGAACACTAAAGTTAAAAATTGTCTGTTTTTTAGTGGTTTTCCCTCAATGATGTGAAGTCCGGTCGAGTTCACCTGACACTCGAGTGGGTTCCAACAGTTTCTGAATCACAGTTTTTAGACCAGGTTGGTATTTTTAAAATTGAGCAGAGAACAATCTTTTTTCCAAATGGGCGAGATTAATGGATTTTTTTTCTCTTTCGTGTCCACAGGTCCTTCAGTTCTATTCCAAACAGTCCTTCCAAAACAAGGCAGTTCCCTCTGCAGGTTTACTGTTTGTCTTGGTTGAGCAAGCAAATGGTCTACCGGTTAGTCTTCACACATGACCTTAACGAGACAGCCAGTCTATGTGTGCTGCGTCTGCATTCATTATGATCTGCTTTTGTGCTGGAAGCTTAAGAAGAGTGGCAAGGAACCAAAAGTGGGTGCTGAGATTACTCTCGGAAAGCTCTCCCACAAAACAACAGTAAGAAATGGACAGTTGTTGTTGTCATAGTTACATAAAACCTCGTATGAAAACAAGCTGGTTTCTGTGCTGAAGGTGAGTGATCGGACCACTTCCCCCCAGTGGAATGAGGCTTTCTGTTTTCCAGTTCGAGACCCCACAAAAGATGTCCTGGTTGTGAAGGTAAGCTGGGTTCAGTTCATGGTCGTACTGGAACATGTCAGTCATGTGTGTGTAAAGTGTGTGGTTGCTCACGCAGAATGCGCTGTAATGCATCTATACTGCTGTTCTCTAGCTCTCCCACAACTGGGCGTTGCCTGTTGGTTCTTTGGTGGTTCCTGTCAAGCAGCTGCTCTCAGAACCAGAGCTGATCCTGGACCAGTGGCTCAATCTGGATGGAGCTTCACCTGAGAGTCAGATTCTTCTCAGGGCTGAGCTCAAGGTGCTACAGCTTATGTTTAACTTTTATTTTTTTAATAGTTTCTTACTGTACTATTTTGTGATTCTTTCTTTTTCATTCGTCTGCATATCTTTCACTTTTTGATCCCACCTTTCATTTAGTCCTTTGGCCGTTTCAGGCAACATTTTCATCCTTTACTCACCAATATTGATAATATTATTCACCACAGCAATTCATAATATTATTCACCACAGCAACAAAAAGCTAATGAACAAACTGGACTAATGATGATATCAACACAACTGCAGATGCTGGTTCCCAGTAAATGTCCAGGGGTTGATCAGGTTAAAGTAATGTCTCCATCAGAGCCTTCTGCCGCTCAGCAAAAACAGGAGATGACCACACAGCACACGTGAGATTTATACAAAATTGTCATCTCTGTGTGTTTCTTTTTGTTTCATCGCGCAACTTTCTTGTTTTTTCAGGTCAGCTGCAGTAGACACCCCTCCTGTGGAGACTGTGGCATCTTCGAAAAACTTGCCTGAAGATCTTGATATAAAAGAAATGACACCAGCTGTGATTGAGGAAACGGCCAAGGAAGCACCAACGCCTGTTGTAGTTCAGCCTCCACACACTTCACCAAAACCCAGCTTCGCCAGCGAAGTGAGGGTTCACAGTAAAGCCCCTAAACTAAAAAAGAAATAAAGAAAACTTTTGTATGTACCCATACAATCTCTGCGTTTGCCAGGGACTGGTGAGAATCATCCTGCTGGAGGCCCAGAGTCTGATTGCTAAAGACAACATGATGGGTGGTATGGTGAAAGGAAAAAGTGACCCCTATGCCAAAATCAGTGTTGGAGAGTTTACTTTTAAGAGTAGCGTGATCAAAGAGAATCTCAACCCTGTGTGGAATGAGATGTATGAGGTGCGTATAGGGAAACATTTGATCAAACAGGGTAAGATGATTTTTTAAATGAACTGAATGGTTTTCTTAGGTGGTGCTGAAACCCGAGTCTGAACAGGTGCAAGTGAAAATCGAGCTGTTTGACAAAGATGTGGACAAAGATGACTTCTTGGGCAGGTATCAGACTTCTCTAACGGTGCAGCAAGTGGGCTTTTATTGGGTTAAAATGATGTTTACCTAACCTGCTGTGTTTTCAACATGATAGAGTTAGTGTCAGTGTGGAAGATATCATCAATTCCCAGTACACAGACCAGGTTAGTATTCCATGATTTATTAGCTCTCTGCAGCATAATCAGACTTTAATTCAATAAGTGTGTATCTCTGGTTCAGTGGTACACTCTAAATGACGTGAAGTCCGGACGGGTGCGCCTCATACTGGAATGGGTACAGACGATCTCCCATAATGCCACTCTGGAACAAGTGATGCAGATGCAGTCCCTCCAGTCTTTCCATAACAAGGCTGTTCCTGCTGCAGCCCTCCTCTTCGTCTTGGTGGAGCAAGCAAACTCTTTGCCTGTGAGTTCTGGGTATTTTGTTACTCTGAGGTGTAGGTGTACACACAAAGTCATATTTCCTTCCAGAACACTGTTGCTGTACAGCAATCATGTTAAAATGACTTTGACTTGCTTGACTTTCTTTGTCCAGTTAAAGAAAAGTGGGAAGGAGCCCAAGGCTGGGGCGGAACTGGTGTGTGGTAACACCACCTACAGAACCAAGGTAGAGTACAATTCTACAAGCAATTTCTGCAAAGTAACAAATTCAGTAAATCATTTCCATTATATTAATGTTTGCTGAGGTCTGTTTGACAAATTCCCATGACCACGCCTAAATATCTTTATTCAAACAACTGGACTTTGGCTCCATCTACTGGTTTTGTTTAAAATAACGAATCTTAATAATGGAACGTGGAAAGAAATCTATTCACCTCTGTCCCAGAATATAGAAATATGAACTGTCAGTCCGTGAGCTAACAGTCACGCCTCCTGTTTGTGTCCCCTTCTCTCTTCTTTGAAGGTGTGTGATCGCTCGAGATCACCTATCTGGAGCGAGGCGTTCCACTTCTTGGTTCATGATCCCAGAGAGGAGATGCTCATCATAAAGGTTAGTGCTGTTTGGTTTTCAGTGTCTGTTCACTGCAGTGATGAAAACAAACACATTCACCAAGTCAAGTCAAGTCAAGTCAAGTGAGCTTTATTGTCATTTTCGAACACATATAGCTGGTGCGATACATATTGAAAACGAAACAACGTTTCTCCAGGACCTGGTGCTGGTAGGACAATACAAAAGGGGCACAGAAAGGACAGCAGGGCTACACAGAGACAACATGGGTCAACACAACATGCAACAGGACGCGTACATAGACAGGCAGGAATGAGGGGTGGAGTAGGGTGGAGTAAAGTGGAGTAGAGTGCAGTATATATCAGAATAAGGTGCAGACAGATATGTCAGAATAAAGTGCAGTACAGTAGCGTGCGTGCTACCGCCGCGCCGCCATTTACCTTTACTGTGTTCTTGTAGCTTTCAAGTGCATGGGATCAGCCAATGGGATCGCTCGTAGTCCCTGTGAGGCAGCTGCTTTCCAAACCTCAGCTGGTCCTGGATGAGTGGATGCCTCTGGATGGAGCCTCACCCGACAGTGAGATTCTCTTGAGGGCTGAACTCAAGGTAAGACAAAGGCTACTCTCATCATTGGTATGAATTACTAGCATCAGCAACACGCTGCAAATGTTTACAGATCCTGAACACGATGATGATTGAAGCTCCACAGCCAGCCATGACCGATTCAAAGAAGGAAGAGGTGAAGTTTTCCCCCGATCGGACTCTTAAAACTCCCAATGAGGACAAGTCAGAGCCGCCATCACATGAGTAAGTGACTGATTTAATAAATCACTCTGCAAACCTCTTGACAGGTCAACTCTGAATTGCAGCTATGTTTTGTAACAGAGTCAGTTGTGATTTTCAGATTATTCAAAGCAGCAGGAGACACTGTGACCTTCACAGGCGACTGTACCCCTGCTCAGCCTGCAGACACCCATGTGGTACCTACTGCACCCACAGCTCCAGTTTCAGTGAGTACAGACGCACCTGAACTAGCTGTTATGCCTATATCTGCTGTTGGTCTCTGCTCCTAATATTCACTTGTATTTGATTAGCTGTTGGAAGAAATAAAACCTGTCCAAGAGCCTCCCTCACAAGCAGGAAAAAAAGGAGATCTGAGGGATCTGCAGGTCAAAGAGTGAGTTCTTCAGCTGTTCCCTAAATCCAAAAAACCACAAATATTAATACAACAAAAATCTTAAATTTAAAATCTTAATTTTAAATAAATAGCAGTGGTGTAAAATGCCTGTTTGTTGGTTTAGTTCTGATTTGAGCAACCTCGCCCACGCCACGGTGACGGGTCTGCCTGCTGAGACAGTAGGTCCAGCTGAAATCCCCCAGGCTGGTGAAGTTCTGCCACGGCGCACAGCTCCCGGGCTGAACTTTGGGAAAGAGGTGGGTTAGCGGCAACAGTAGCCATGAAGAAGCGAGAAACTCATAATTAATAGCTTTAGTGTTTGTCCCGTAGGGGGTGCTCAGGATTCACCTGCTGGAAGCTCAGAACCTGGTGGCCAAGGATAACCTGATGGGGGGCATGGTGAAGGGCAAGAGTGACCCCTACGTTAAGATCAGCATCGGTGGCGCTGTATTCAAAAGTCACGTTATCAAGGAAAACCTGAACCCAACATGGAACGAGATGTATGAGGTAAGATGTGTTTTCAGACGGACTCAAGAGAATTATAAAGATTTATCCGCCTGTGTAACATTTAATATTACTGTTCTTCTTTGTCTGTTTTTGGATGGTGACAGTTGGTTTTGAATGGGCACACGGACCACGAGATCAAGATTGAAGCATACGACAAGGACTTAGACAACGACGACTTCCTCGGCAGGTCGGTGTCACATCATTCCTCTTGTTTATAAGATCTAATCAGTAACTTGTGGTGATTTGTGTCACGAGTTTACAGCCCTCAATTTCTGACCTGCCAGTGAGAGTAAACACATGAAAATACATCTTGTGCTTGACATAACTATCTTTTACACAAGAAGAAGTGTGCATATTAGTGCTTATTTTTTATTTTTTTTTTTTAATCTCCACAGGTTCAGTGTTAGGTTAAATGAGGTGATCAGATCCCAGTACACTGATCAGGTGAGTGGGGAATCAGCTGTGCTCTGAGAGATTATCCCAGCACAGAGGGTGTTTTGTTCTCTCCGGTTTGACTTGGTCTGCGTCGCAGTGGTACACTCTGAACGACGTGAAGTCCGGGAAGGTTCACTTGATCCTGGAATGGGTCCCAGCAGTGTCACATCCAGCCAGGCTTGACCAGGTTGGTCCAAAATGTTTAATCCAGCCCACACGTGATGTGTGTGAAGCTAATTAAAGGTCTGTCTGTCTGTATCCAGGTGCTGCAGCTTCAGGCTCTTCAGTCATTTCAGAACAAAGCTGCTCCTGCTGCAGCGCTGCTCTTTGTCTATGTGGATCGAGCACATTCGCTCCCTGTAAGTCCCCTGTCGAAATCTGACTCCACGTAAAAGAGAATTTAGCCTTCTCCTGCAATGAAACTTTAACGACGATGTCATCCTTCTCAGTTAAAGAAGAGTGGAAAGGAACCTAAAGCAGGAGCTGAGCTGGTTCTGGGTGAAACAGCTACAAAACCCAAGTGAGCCCCTGACACTGGTGCTGTAATCCCTCCGTTACTGTCACGAGCATTCTGTCACATCTCCATTCTGTCTTTGAAGCTGTGTGACCGCAGCACCAGTCCTCAGTGGAACGAGTCTTTCTACTTTCTGGTCCATGACCCGAAACATCAGATGCTGATAGTGAAGGTCGGATGATGAGAGCTACATTTATGCACTTGAGGGACATCAAACTCTGAACCTCTTCTCTCCTGCATGCACAGCTGTCCAGCGGCTGGGACCAGCCAATGGGATCACTGGTCATTTCTGTTAAGAGCCTGCTTGCAGAGCCACAGCTGCTGACGGACCAGTGGTTCCGCCTAGACGGAGCTTTACCTGACAGTCAGGTCCTGTTGAGGGCTGAACTGAAGGTGGGTCGAGGGTGTTCTTCGATCTTTAACCAAGCATCAGCCCGGACAGACGTTTTTATTGCCTTTCCTGTAGATTCTAGATTCCAAAATGGTGGATATGATCAGCTCTGGGACTCTGCCCTGCACTGCCCCCATCTGGGGATCCGGAAATGGTCGAGGTAGAAGTGACGCTTTCATACTCGCCCCAGGAGAGACAGCTGATGGTCGTGGTCCACGCCTGCAGGTTTAGTGTCCTCAGATGTCTCTGATGCTCACCAGTTTGTAAATGGATTTAAAGCCAAAGGCTAAAACTGTCATCGTTACTGTTTGTGTGACACAATGGTACCTGTGAAACAGAAGATATTTTAAAGGTTTTTGCTGCGTTGTCTCCTGCAGAGGTCTGCTGCCTCAAAGCAAAGACGGCGTGGACAGCTACGTCTCGCTCCTGCTGCTGCCAGACAAAAACAAGGCCACCAAAAAGAAAACGGCAGTGAAGAAGCGAGACCATAACCCCGAGTACAACGAGAGGTGACCTGAAGTGTCTGCGCGTCTGTCTGCAGTTATCTGACCTACTGACTCGCTGCCTCTTTCGCGTCCTGCCAGGTTCAGGTACGACCTGCCTCCGGACGAGCTCAGATTCAGGCGCCTCAGCGTGACGGTGAAGAATAACTCGGCCTCGTTCAGGAGCCGCGACGTCATCGGCCAGGTCAGTCTGGACCTTTACTTCCACCAACATTGCACAACACAGAGCTGCGCACTCCTGCAGGTCTACTGTAACCTCATACTCTCATCAGATACTCCTCCCACATGTGTGAATATACACCTCCTCTTTTCAGGTGCAGATCGAGTTGGCTCAGGTCGACCTGACTGCTGGTGTCACAGACTGGTGAGTCAACAGGGATGGAATATAGGTGTATCAGGCAGAATCGTGGCTGCATGTGTGGGATGGCTGTTAGCCTTGGCCCACCGACAAGCACAGCAGACCAGTTCGTAAGCTGCCTTTTCCTCTGTCCCCTCCAGGTTCACTCTGAGAGATGACGATGAATAATCCTGCTTGCTGGAGATGATGATGACAACGATCATGAATATGCTGTCATCTTTGGACTTATCGCTGCTTCTCACACGGATGCCTTCTTCCGCCAACACTTGCATACAGATCTGTATCGCCGTAGCAACCTGACTCACATATACTCAGCTGTCTGTGTATTCACGCGCGGACCGCAGGGTTCGCCGCTGCTCGTCAATAGTTTCACCAAAGATGAATTTGAGAGTTTATATATGTTGTACTGACTAAATATCTGGTTACAGAAGGTGGTTTGTTTCAGTAACAACCAGAAGTCATATTTATCACTGCTCCTTTGATCGCTTTATTGCTGCAATCATCTCAGAAAACGAGCGACCATTTCAGACCGAAGGTTTTTTCTGTGTCTGTTTAGACCATTTCAGTATTGTAGTTTGTTTGTCACTGGCAATCAATCTATCTATCTCTGTTTCTGCATTCCGATGCAACTTGCTATATTTGTTCAGAGATTTTGTTGAAGATCAGTTTTGTATGTTTCCACAAGGCGTGTTTTCTAATAGGCCTCAGCCACCTTCATCTTGGGTTGCATTAATATATGCATAGCTTTTAGAGCAGACATCATGGACGTTGTTACCAGGAGAAAAAAACAATAAAAGGTTGCATTTGCACATCTCATCTTACTGCTGTTTTTCTTGGTTACGTTTTTTCATGCTTTTATTAAATCTTCTCCCCAGTCCTGATCATGAGCGCCATAATAATGTATTAAGGTAACATTTTTTTTTGGATTATCCAGGTTATAATTTCATCAAAAAAGATGACTTGTATTATATTCTTCTATTATTCATTTTTTCATCTTCTGTACCTGCTGTACCCACTCTTGGTCGCAGGTGTCCGCTGGAGCCTAATATCATATTTATTCTGTTATCATTTGAGGTCCGTGAAGTGCCCATGATGCGTTCAGGAACACGCGTCTGACGAAACGACGTTAGTTTCACTTTTATTTTCCAGGACATTCGGGACTAAAAGACGAACGATCGCCTCAGGTAAACCCTCTACGTTGTAATAAAATTATTAAACATGTACAAGACACCGATTCGTAAGTTTATGCCTAAAAGCGATTTCTAAAAGGCAAAGCAATTTTCACTGTGACGAAGTTAAAATCTGTTAATAGCTTGTTGTCAACGAAAGTACAGACTCGATCAAACGAGTTTGTACATGGTGTTATTTTAACTTCCATAAAATTGGTTGATTTCTGTCTGTATTTGTGTTTTTAAGGTAACATGTCGAACAGCGACGAGCCGAAGACGTGAGTTTTAATCTGATAAATCCCTCAGACATTTAAACTGAAGAAATCTCAATGTTTTAGCTCTAAACCTTTTTTAAAAATGTATTTATCTCTCAAACATTAGTGCTCACAGCCGCAGACAGCGTCCCAAAAGGTGACCATTTACTCTCTATTGCAACTATCTGGTTTCCAATTCCTTCTAGAGGTTTGGTGGAAAGTTTGCATGGAATTTTAACATGGCTGCAGGGTGCTCTCCAGAAACGAAAGTAAGAAAATAAAATGTAATCCTTCATAAAGGTCATGTTTTTCAGCCTTTACTGTCCAGCTGAGTGAAATTAGCTACTGTTTTGAAACAGTCGTCTGTTTCTAAAGATACAGTAACAAATTTTACCTTTTTGCTCCGTATTAAATTGGCATTTTCTCTCTACGAAGAATTTAGAGGAGGACAAGAAGGCCCTCAGCGTCACTCTCTTAATCCAGTGGTCCCGGGATGACAACCGAAGGAGATTTATCCTGGAGACAACTCTCCAGACCTGGGCCAGCAACCTCAAGGACAACGGCAGTCTCACCTCTGAAGTCCTGAATTTGTCTGAGGACGGGACTCGGGTGGACCTGTCCATCAAACCTCCTCCAGGTGTTTGGTGACCGTTTGAACCGTTTAACTTTGTCACATTGCTGCTTTTGCTTTATCACTAATTTCTCCCCCTCTTCAAGACTTGTCCCAGCTTAAGGCCCTGTGCGGACAGACGTTTAAGAAAAAGGAAGCAGAGTTTACAGTGACGTCTGTTAGCTGGGACGGAGGTGACACACAGACTCTACAGGATGGTGTCGTGAAGGCTCCTTCCCCACCGCCGCCAGAGCCGCAACACGCACGTGCCACTACGGTAAAGTAGGCGGCAATCACGTGGTTTTTGTTTTGGTTTTTCCCTAAATGAACGCATGTGTATATTTCAGGAACGAGCACCAGTGAATGAAGAAGGCTGCACAGGTCCCCCAGACGTTTTCATTGCAGAAATGAAAGGATCACCTTATCATGGTTCTGAAACACACCTACAGTAAGGAAGTCAAAAGCATCGAGAAGAGAAACAACTGCGTCAAGAAAGTTCAAGTGATAGTGACATTTGAGAAAGCCAAGGGAAGAAGGAGATCCGCAGAAAGCCCTTTCTGAGTTCAAGACCTACATGCAGCGTTTGGAAGGTGCACCCCAGGGCCCCGTGGTTCCCCCCGCAACAAGAACCCACAAACCTGAGGAGAACTTTCAGCTCGATCAGTCCTTTTTGGAACAACACCAGCCAAGTCAAAACATGAAGACGGTAGAGGTTTTCAGCGGCGGCGCCCGTTCGGTTGCGGTTCCCGAAGCGTCCTCGTGCACATCTCAGCAGACGACAGGGTGACGTGAAAAACGGACATTGATGATTCCTGTGTTTAGTTGGTGGAATAACCATCGAGGAGGACGTATGGTTGCTGATGACTGTATCCCAACTTGAGTACTTGTTAAAAGTTCAGAAGATGTTCAATGTGCAGTTCCAAATGGAGCCAAGCAGCCCAGGCAAAGTCAGGATCCGAGCGGTGTCGGGCAGAAATGCGGCGTTGGCGAGCCACGCCATCAGAGCGCTCTCTCGTCTGTACACGAGGATCGTCACCTCGCCCTTTCCCACCAACCAGCCCGGTGGTGCCACAGGCTTCACCGGTGGTGCCACAGGCTTCACCGGTCCAGACCCGCCAAAGCCGAACGGCTGGGGAGCCCCTGCTGAACGGCCAGGCAGGGGACAGCGCGGTCGCAAAACAAACCATGCTGGAGGCAGCGGCAGGAGGAGGAGGAGGAGGTGGAGGAGGAGGAGCAGGAGGAGGAGGAGGAGGAGGTGGAGGTGGAGGAGGAGGAGCAGGAGGAGGTGGAGGAGCAGGAGGAGGTGGAGGAGGAGGAGGGGGTGGAGGAGGAGGGGGTGGAGGTGGAGGAGGAGCAGGAGGAGGTGGAGGAGGAGCAGGAGGAGGTGGAGGAGGAGGTGGTGGAGGTGGAGGTGACCACAAGGAAGATAACTGTCCCATATGTTTGGATCTACTCAAAGACAAAATGCAGCTGCGCTGTAAGCATGAATTCTGCCGAGGCTGCGGGGGATAGGTCGGTGGAGGCCCTGGGCCCGTGCTGCCCGGTCTGCAAACACGTCTTTGGTACCATGGTGGGCAACCAGCCAGACGGAACAATGAGGGCAGACATAATCCCCACGCCGCTGCCCGGATTTCCAAACTGTGGCACTATCGTGATCACCTACACTGTTCCAGACGGAATACAGACGGTAAATGTCCAGAACATCTGGAAACGCTTCATTTTGAACTTTGTTTCCACCTTCTTCGTTTCTCCTTTGGCAGGAAAAACACCCGAATCCAGGAATGCCGTTTTGCGGGATTCAGAGAAAGGCATACCTGCCAAACAACAAAGAGGGTAAAGAGGTGCTGCAGCTGCTGCAGAGAGCGTTCGATCAGAAGCTCATTTTCACCGTTGGACAATCCAGGACAACTAACGCAGAAAACCAGGTGACCTGGAACGACATTCACCACAAGACCGCGATTCGGAGCGGACCAACAGGGTACGGCAGCTCGGTTCTAGGTCCGCCCAACCTGCTCCTGCAACATGTTCACTTTTTTCCCTCCTCCGCCTTTCCAGTTTTGGATACCCCGATCCCGACTACCTGAGGAGAGTCCGGGACGAGCTGAAGGCCAAAGGCATCGAGTGACGGATCGGAAAGCTGTTGCTCCTAACCGGCCGATATATTTATATTCATGCTTTTAAGATTTGCTTTTGAATATTTGAAAACAGAAATACCACAAAGACGCTCCTAAATTTAATTCTCCGGGTAGAAACCAGCAAGCTTCCAATCAGAAAGAAGTGATGTACAGAGAACAGATGGATGGAAAATAATAAACGAATTCAGATTGGTCCGTTCTTCATTTACCATGCAAAAAATAACACACAGCATGACAATATTCTGTACAGTTTTTCAGAACTTTATTTATAACAATGTCTGTTTATTAGTCTGTAAAGTACTCTGGCAAAAATTTAACATTATTCTCTTTCCAGAAGAAAGTCCGAGTCTCCATGCATCGTGTACTATAAAAGCTATGTCATTTCTCAGAAAAGAAAAAAAAAAAATCAAAAATCTGTATAGTTGTGTATGATCCTGCAAAAGTGTTGTAAAATGATTGTACTTTTATCAAAGTAGACGAGACAGAACGACATTAAGAGAAATGAAAACACTTGCTGACGAAAAGCAAAACAAAACCTGGTTATTGTTTCAGGTCGGCGTTACGTCTGGCATGCATTACAATATGGCTGACGCGGTTTTTGACTAGAAAGCAGCATCGTAGGACAGAGGCCGAGCGCAAGGACGCGTCAGAGACCCCAGCAGTGGCAATAGCAGCAGCAGGGTACGAGGAGAGGACCAAATGGACACTTTGTTAGCATGGACACCGCCTGGCTCTAAACCGGCTGGAGTAACTCAAACCGAGAGATTCTTCCGAATTCGTTTTTCCCTACGTTTTTGCCGCCCTTCCACAGTTTGAGAGGAGAAAAGACACCTCAAGTCCACCGGCCAGGGCTCCGCAATCACATCTGTCCATCCTGACCCCCGGTGACCTCGAAAAACAAACACGGTTCACGTCCCGACGGCACACATTCTCACACACTCTATTCTTCTGTGCAAGGAAGACACACAATCGTTTTGTGGACATTGTTGTGAGGAAAAAGAAAAGAAGGAAATCCAGGAGACACCGTCTTTGTCATTTACGCTCTCAAATGCATCGATTCAGAAGACATGAAGTGTTGCTTCCCCCCATCAAAGTCGACAAAAAACTAACTGCTGGCACTGGTGGAATGAAACAATTTCTCTTTCTTTCTCTCTACAGTTCATACAAAAATAAAAAATTAAGTCGGTCCAACAGCGGCTTTTTTTTTTTTAATTATATATTTTTTTTCCTTCCAATTTTTCTCATTTCCGTTTCGCTTTGCACAGAGGTAGTGGCTCTCTGGGGGAAGGGCGAGGGACAGAGTGTAAATTAAAAACCTCTCGTAGAAAATGTAACTCGTTTGTGACCAGAGAAATCTCAAAAGAACAAAATATAATACTGCAATCACATACAAAAGTAGTCCTTCATTTTTGTACATTTTATACAGTGTTCACACTTTTTTTAAGCTATTTTCGCTAGCTCGTTTTGATTTGTTTGAAAGGCAAGAAAAGGGGCGCGTCTGGGTTTCAGGGTGCGGTCTATGCCAGGGGGTCCACGAGGGGCTCCTCGTCTCCACGAGACAGCAGCTCTTTGTTCTCGTCTGTGCTGGCCAGCGAGTTGCGGCTGTTGTGAGCTCCCATGTACAGCGTAGCATACACGGGGTTTGTGAAGTTGGTGGGCTGGAAAACAGAACAAATTCATCCAAACCGGTTTTATTCTGCCCGACAGAAAGCACATGTGGTGGTTCTGTAGCTTTTACCTTGTCTGGGTCCAGAGTGAAGTCCGCATCCAGCAGCTCCCCGGCGTCGTCGTCGGGCTCGCCCTCATAGATCTTGTAGGCGGGGTTTCCGATCTCTACGTTCATGGCTCCGTTGGTCATCCTCTGGTGCTGGAAGCCCTTGGCCCTGCACCAGATATTGAGGGTGCTGTCAGACCTTAAATCAGCCTTGGGAGGGGTGGAAAGCCCGAGCGGTGCACGAGGTCCGAGCCAGGCCGAGGGAAACGCAAAGGTAACATTCACGTACGTGCGCATGTGCGTACGCCTGGATTAAAATCCTGCAGACTGATTTTGGATAAATCATAGGAATACGACTGTGAGCTCTCGGGTGGCATCTACCAGTGTTCAGGTACCAATTTGGCAACCAAGAAAACGTCACTGAAGACTTCAATCTGTCAACAAACAGACAGTTTAAAAAAGGAATTCTTTAGCTTCCCAGAGTAGCTCAGCAGGACTTGGCTTGACCTCTGACCTCCAGTCAGTGCTGGATGCTTAACCTTGCATTTTCCAATGTGAGCTTGGAAGAATGCTGCTACGTTGCCCTTAGTACACGACCGAGAACACAACAGTACAGAACAGACACGTATGGAGCGATGACGGAGGACGGATCTACGGTTCTGGCTGAAATCCGTCGTTACCAACAGGTCTTCCCCGGAGTTGCACCCAGAGAGCAACTGCAACAGGGGAGACACTGTTGGAGCAGGATGAGCTGCAACACCCATGAACATCAGCAAACCACCACAGGACCAAACACCACATAGCAACTGGGAGGGAGGAGAAATCAAGAGAGAGATGGAGAAGTGAATGAGCGGGTGGAGGAAAAGCCTGGCTGATGTTACCGCAAACGCTTGGAGCCGGTTTTGCTCGGCTGGCTAGACCTGAGAAGCAGAAAAGATGCCATTACAGAGAGGAGAGGATAAGTGCAAAGGAAAGGAGAGAGCGAAGAGGAGGAGGGAGAGAGAGTGTAAAAAGAGGGTGGCTCACCCTCTCATCCTTCTCCTGTACCAGAACAAAGTTCCTGCAGCCAGCAGAATCAGCAACAGCAGCAGGAGAACCACAGGGATGACAATAGATGCTGTGCCTACACACACACACACACACACACACACACACACACACACACACACACACAGAGTCATCAATACAGCTGAAAGTCAGCGTTTATCTTCTGTCATTGGTGTTAGACGTGTGTCTACCTGAGCCTGAGGTGCTTTCGCTGGTGGCCACAGACTCACAGCGATGCCCCGCCCACCCAGGTGAACACCTACACAGGCAGGGAGAGAGAGAATCAGGGTCTCCAGGTGGGCGTGCTACCAGTCGTGAAAGCCCTCCCTGCTCCTCACTTGCACTGCGGGAGGCGAGTGGTGGGGTTCACCGAGCACTGGCCGTTGGCACAGTACTCGTTTGTGTCACACGTGTAACAGCTGGGTTGGACTCTTCCATTGGTGCAGCTGCGGGGGGGCACAGCCGTTACCAAAAAGAAGCAGCCGATCGTCTCAGCAAGCCAAAGGTGTGTACCTACCGGCAGGTAAAATCCCCCCTGGATGTGAAACTGTTGCTGGGGATACACTCGCCGTCACGACAGTAGTGACATTTATCAATCTCGCACGTGGCGCCCGTGTACTGAGGGAGGCAACGGCACAGCTTGGAGCCATTTTCAGTCTGCAGACATTTACCTTTGTTGAGGCAGTGGCCTTCACAGCTCCCTGCACACACACACACACACACACACACACACAAAATGAGCACTGTACCGTCCACCTCTCATTTCCTGGCTCTCACGAGCATGAACGGGCACTCACTGTACTGGCACTGATCACCCAGGAAGTCATGGGAGCACTGGCAGGTCGGCTGGTTGCCGCTGCTGACCGTGCAGTTGCCTCCGTTCTTGCAGTAATTCTTACAGGTGTGCAGGTTACAGTTCCGCCCTGTAAAGCCTGTCAGGCATCGGCACGTAGGCGAACCTGTGGACCGCCGGCAACAGAAGAATAAAACCGGATTTGAATCGCACAGTAAAGGTTTTCATCAGAAAAAACAGAAAAAAACCTAGGTTTTTCAGGGTCAAACCTCATCCTTACTTTTGTAAGGACACCAATAATCTAAGCATAGTTCTTGAATTGGCTGGTGCAGGGGTTGGCTGTAAAACATCACCGGATGCAGCCTAACCTGTGGGGGAGGGCGTGCATGTGCCTCCGTTCTTGCAGTAGTCTCTGCACTGGTCGATCTCGCACCGATCTCCCCCGTAGTTGGGCTGGCAGCGGCACTTGGCCTGCTTGTGGGCGTTCAGGAAACAGCTCCCGCCGTTCAGACACTGGACCAAGCAGGGGCCGCTGGGAGGACCTGCAGGCGACCGCAGTCAGGCAGGAGCAGGAGGCTGAGGCGAAAGGCGTGTCTTTACTCACCGATGGGCGACAGCGTGGGAGTGGGCGTCTCCACACAGGTGCCGTTGTTCAGCATATGCCCATTGGGACAGGTGCAGACGGGTCCGCTGGGGCTCAGCAGGCAGAGCCACTCACATTTCTTGCTGTCACATGGATTGTTCACTAAAATCACAGGCAGACAGAGTGAGTCCTCACCCCGTGTGTCCTCTCTGTGCTCACAATTTTTGGCCTTTCTCCTCACCCTCAGGCTGCTTGTAACGATGGTACAAAACTATATCTGTGGCGTGATTCATCCCCGTTGTCAGGTTCTCGATCGGGCCTTTGCCGAACTTATTCACCCGGAACACGTAGTTGTTGATGTAGGTGACGCCGTAGACGTAGTCCTCAAAGACGTCGATACTGAAGGGCTGACGGAGCTCTGCGGAGAGGACACGTTATGGCGGTGGGGGCGGAGCACCTGCGGGGATGAAAGCAGGGCGTTGACACTCAACTGTTCCTAAGGCTGTTCACAGCCACCACAGCATCGCTGCCATTCAGCCTCACGCTGCAGATCAGGGAGAGCTTGGCATCGGCCCAGTACAGGCGCTCGTTGAAGTAGTCCACAGCCAGACCTGGAGGGAAGCGGACGGGTTCAGGAAGAGTGGGAATACCGCTCGGTGGCCTTACGGGAAGGTTTTACCAGTCGGCCACTGGATGTTTTTCTCCACCAGAGTCTCCCTCATGGTTCCGTCCATCGCGGCGGTTTCAATCTTGGGATGGTTCCCCCAGTCGGCCCAGTACATCCGCCTAATGAACAGGGCAGAAAACCTTTCTTTTCACCACTCTTACAAGAAAGAGAGCTTTTTTGCTCCATGTTTTCCTCAGAGCCACTCACCCTCTCTGTGGGTCGACCACAATTGCGTAAGGCTCGTCGATCATGCCAGAGATGAGTGTTTTCCGGTGATGCGTCTTGCTGATTTGGGCCACCTCAATGACGTCTCGACCAGAGTCGGTCCAGTAGAGGTTTCCCGCCACCCAGTCCACAGCAATCCCACGAGGCATCTTCAGATCAGGAATCTGAACGCAAATAATAATTAAAAAAACCATCAAGACGGCTCCTTTGACTGTGTTCCACACGTGCACACCCACCTCCACGTTTGTCACCCTCGAGTCGGTCTGTCGACGGTTGCGATTGTTGTTGGGAGAGAGAGAGGCGGAGGGCAAATCGTAGGAAGAAATGCGCCCCGTGTGCCAGTTGGTCCAGTAGATGCGGTTTGTTTTGACGTGGATGTCCATGGCGTCGATGCGCACGTTAGCGTCGCCCTGGAAAATCTGCTCATAACGCCAGTTTGGTATGGACGGGTCCAGGCTGCGGATTTCGTTGTCATCGGCGATATACAGAAGCTGTCTCTGAGCTAAAAAGAAAAAAAACAACAACCCACATTGTAGTAGAAAACAAGCAGGCTGGGAAAGAGAGCATCCTTCAGGTCTCACCATCGGCCTTGCAGGTGTCGTTGATTTTGGTGAAATATTTGTGGCAGCCGCACTTGTAGGATCCTTTGGTGTTGTTGCACATGTGGGAGCAGACTCCAAACTGCAGACACTCGTTCTTATCTGCGAGATAAGACGGCCCGGATCACGAGCTGCCTTTACTTCCAACCTGCGCCACAGCAAAGCCGAGACAACCGCACCTTCGCATCTGTTGCGACCGTTGGTCTGGAAGCCAGGCCTGCAGGAGCAGAAGGAGTCGGTGCCGTTCACCACGCAGTGAGCCTCGTCGCCGTCTCCGCACACCGTCCTGTTGCTGCGGCAGTCGTTCAGCGCCGTGTCTGCGGACGCAGGAATGACCGGCATTCAATCAAACCGGAATCAAAGCACGTGGACGTTGCGTTGCGGCGGTGCGACGCACCTTTCTTATTGCAGTTGATCTCATCCGAGCCGTAGTCTTCGCAGTCATTGAAGTAGTTGCAGCGGAAGATGGAGCTGATGCAGCGTCCGTTGGAGCACTGGAACTCGTGTTTTTGGCATACAGGTATGGGAGGTGGCACTTCTGGAAACAGGCCCAGACTGGTGTGATTTTTGCTTGGTTTTTGTTTTTTGCTAATAGGACTTTAGAAAAACTTACGACAGTCGAGTTCATCGCTGTTGTCGCCGCAGTTGTTGACTCCGTCGCAACGTTTCGAGAGCGGCAAACACACGCGATCGTTGAGGCAGCGGAACTGCCTGGTGGGCGGACACTGGAATATAACTGAGAGGCACACGAGAAGTTCAGAGTGAATAAGAACGTACCTGTGGAAAAGTACCGCCTGCCTGAAGGCTGAACCATAAAAATCCTCACCGCACTCTTCGGGATTCTCATCCGAGTTGTCGCCACAGTCGTCCTCGCCGTCACACTTCCAGCCCTGGGGCTTACAAAGCGTGTTGTTGCACTGGAACTCATCCTTCGGGCAGTGTCTCACCACTGAACCAAAAAGAGACACCTAGTGCTACAAGCATCCTACATTGGCAGTATCTTTCACCAGGCGTTTCTCTCTTACCACCACTGTCACATTTCTCCTCATCGCTGCCGTCCAAACAGTCGGGGTCAGCGTCACAGTGCCACCGGAGTGGGATGCAGTGGCTGTTTTTGCACTGGTACTGGTCGCTGTCACACTTCACCTCGCAGCCGTTCTGCGCAGATGTCAAGAACTGTGTTTTAGCGCCATGGCGACAGTTTACCACTCAGGGAAAAGGAGTGGTACCTCGTCCGAGCCGTCAGCACAGTCGTGGTCTCCATCACACTTCCAGCGGCCGGCAATGCAACGGCCGTTCGTGCAGGCAAACTCGCTCTCCGAACACTGCCGAGGCACTGAGGAGCACAGGGGGAAGTGTTAAGGAGATGGTCCCAGCAGGAAGCCAGCGGGAAAAAGGTAGGGAAGAAGCAAGGAGAGGTGTAAAGGAAGAGAAGAGAAAGCAGGGAGCAGAGCAGACTGCAGGTCCGTGAATTAAAAAAAATATACATTGATACGCCAGATCGCAGGATTCACTCAGGACGCAGAGGCAGGAATGGAATACAGTGGAAAAGCGGGAAAAGCTAGTGGGATCAAAAAGGGTAGAAAAGAAGCTGAGGTTGTGGATGAGTGAGCTCAAAGTGTGAAAACACCTACCTCTGACTCACATCGACAGGCCAGTGTGAAATGCAAAATAGACATGAGATGATGTGAGATGTGAAAATGGTTCCAGAACAGTGCAAAACGAAGCAACGTCTCATCCGTGCACGTAGTCGAGTAAATACAACGTACAAACAGGCAGCAGGTGGTAGTTTGTGCTGATTTTACAGGATAACTGTCACCCCTGCAGAAAGACGGCGAACCTACCACACTTGTCTTCATCGGAGTTGTCTCCACAGTCGTTGTCATAGTCACACTGCCAGCGCCCGGGGACACACCGGTTGTTTTTGCAGCGGAACTGGTACGGCTCGCACGTTCGCTCGTCTGGGCGTCAGATAGATACAGCAGACGCGGGACCGTCAGCCCTGACCGCCTCCTTTCCGTTCCTTCTCCATCTTTCAGCTGTTCCTTACCGCACTCTTCTTTCGGCTCATCGGAAGCGTCGCCGCAGTCGTCTTCGCCGTCGCATTTCCAGCGCGCGGGGATGCAGCGGCCGGAGTCTTTGCAGCGGAACTCGTCCACGCCGCATGTCATTTGGGCTGCAATAAACACGATGGACGACGGATGATCAGTCGCGCTGTTTTACAACCATATTGATCTCAAGAAGGGCAACATAATGCAGACACTAGTGATAATAGTGAAAAGCTCCCTGCCGTGGGGCTGATGGAGCTGACGTCTGCACCCTTCCATCAACATAATCAGCTTTTGTTAGAGTGGAGCCAAAGAACAGGTTTTTCTTCTTGATGTTTGCCAACAAAGACGAGGCGTGACTCACTGCAGTTGGCCGGCTCGTCAGATCCGTCCACGCAGTCGTTGTCTCTGTCACACACCCACACCCGCGGGATGCAGCGCTTGGTGATGGCACACTGGAACTGGTTGGGGGCGCAGGTCACCTCAGCTGCCAACAGAGACATTCCACTGAGAACGGAATCAGGGCTTCCAAACAGGCTAACGCCACACGCCTTGAACGCGATACCGGGCTCCAGGGGGAACCGTCAGACTTACGACAGTCTTTCTCATCCTCGCCCTCGCCACAGTTGTCCTGGCTGTTGCAGCGGAAGATGCCAGGGATGCAGCGACTCGGACTGGTGCATTTAAACTGGCTCGGAAGGCATACGTGGATGTCTGGTTATGAAAAAGAAGCGGGAGAAAGATGGAAAAGATTGAAAGTGCACACTGGGAGTATTGGGACTACTACTACTGTCTACTGGGGTGGGGGGGGGCTTGTACCGCAATTGGCCTCATCGGAGTTGTCATGGCAGTCGTTGTCTCCGTCGCAGATGTAGGCCGGGTTGGTGCAGATGCCTGTGCCGCACTGGAACTGGCCGGGTCTGCACTTGAACTCAGCTGCATTAAGAAAACGTGTGTTTAACCACAGACACAAGCAGGAAACACCTCCTTCTGACACCTCCTGGTAGTTTAACACTCACGGCAGTCGGCGGGTTCATCAGAGCGGTCCCCGCAGTCGTCCTCAGTGTCGCACTTCCACCAGAACGGAATGCACTTGTCGTTTTTACACACAAACTGGAACGGAAATGTAAAACATGATTTTTATTTAACATCTCATAACCAAACGTTGGTGGAAAAAAAAGGATAAATTTGGCTCACCTGGCTTGCGGTGCAGTTAGACAAGCACTGTTTGCCGTCGGCCGCGAGGTAGAAGTTAGTGGGGCAGGCACACTGGTATCCGCCGCCGGGTGAGATCAGGCACAGGTTGCTGCAGCCTCCGTTGTTCATTTGACACGGGTGGTTTTCAACTGAATGTGCACACACGCAGAGTTAAACAGAGACCGACAGAGATGATCTGTCGGTCGAGCGTGACGCCGGACGTGGTTTCACCTTCGGGCTGGCGGTACGGATGGTAAATGTGGATGTCCATCGGTCGGTGTAAAGTGCTGATCAGCACGGTCTTGTTGGTTCCCAGTGTTTTATGAGCTCTGTTGATGGACTTTGTCTCCCAGTCTGTCCAGTAGATGTACTCCTCAAAGAGGGACATGGCAAAGATGTGGGGGATGTCTTTCACCAGGACTGTGCAGCGAACCCAAAGACAGCAGTCAGGAGCAACATTAGAGTATCTATCATTTTTTAATTCAAATGTGTGTGTGTGTGTGTGTGTTTTACTTGTATGTCTTCTGGTTCCATCCAGGCTGGCAAATGCGATATAGTCCTCTCGTGCATCTGCCCAGTAGATGCGATCGTTGACAAAGTCCAGGGTCAGGCCGTTAGGCCAGGTGATCTTCTCCTCTATGATAATACTCCTGTTGGTGCCGTCCATCCCAATCCTCCCTATGTGCGGGTTGTCGCCCCAGTCGGACCAGTATAAGTACCTGCCAATGAATTTAAATTTAAAATGCTGACGCTGCGTCTGCAATGATAAAAATCTTGTGCATCCCTATTACCCATAGCGCACGTCCACCGCCACAGCACGCGGCTCCCTCAAGCCGCTGTTCACCAGAACCGTCCGGTATGCTCCATTTAACTTCGACACCTCAATGGTGTCTCGTCCCTTGTCGCACCAGTACAGGTTCCCGCCCACCCAGTCAACTGCCAGGCCGTCTGGGTTGCTTAGCGATGTGCGATGCAGGACCTAACAAATGAGGGACCAGCGTTGAGTTGATATTTTGACGCCCTCTTAACAAGGAATTTTTTTTTTTTAAATCCTACCCACCTGAACGTCGCTGCCGTTGATGTACATCCGGCGGATCATGCTGCCCTGGGTGGTCACATCCGTCCAGTAGATCATCTGCTGGCGATAGTCAAAGTCCAAAGCCACCGCATTGTTCAAGCCCTGTTGGAGAACATGAAGCTCAGTCAATCTGGGCCCGCAGCAAACCCGACGTGTGTCTTTCAGCGCTACACCTGAAAACAAAGTGAACGCAAGTCTCACCTGTTTCAGCAGGGTGTAGTTGGAGCCGTCCAAATTGAGCTTGCGTAGATAATAGCGGTTGGCAAAGATTAAGAAAGGCTCCTCATCTGCAGGGAGAGGCAAAGCAGTGTGAGTGGATTTGACCTGAAAACGTTTTTTCTAAATAATATCTGACTCACCGGAGGTGGATTTGCATATGGTGGGGTTTTCGGGGCTGAGATGGTAGCCCTCCACGCACAGACAGTGGAAGCTGCCGTGCGTGTTGATGCAGCGCTGCGTGCACGGGTAGGTGGTGGTGCACTCGTCTATGTCGATGCAGGTCTTCCTGTCGTCTTTCAGGCGGAAGCCCGGGTGGCATCGGCACTGCAAGAAGGCAGGGCAGGTAAATTTTTCCCACGTTTGTTACCGGAAGCTGCGGAACGCAGATTTTCTGTTGTTTACCTTAAAGCCTATTTTCAGGTCCTCGCAGAGCTGCGAGCAGCCGCTCAGTTTGCTGTTCAGGCATTCGTTAATGAAGCAGTTCAGCTCATCGGAGCCATCGCCGCAGTCGTCCTTGCGGTCGCAGAGCAACGTCTCGTTCACGCAGTTGCCGTTGCTGCAGGCGTACGCGGTGTTGTTGCACTTGTTCGCTGAGGAACGACAGAGACGACATCACAGTCAGAACACAGTCAGCGCTGATTTCTGCTGCAATCATTTTTCCTGGATCTCACCCGGCCCGCCGCAGCGGGGGTTCAGGGGGGCTTCGTCAGACTGGTCGTGGCAGTCAAAGTCTCCGTCACACTCCCAGGAACTCTGGATGAGACAGCGTCCGTTGGCGCAGCGGAACTCCTTGGGCCCACACGTGGGGTATTCTGCAGCAGGCAAGAGACCCAAATGATGAGGAAGGCGAGCAGATGGAAAGCAGGAGGAAGCGAAGCTTCACTCACCGCACTCCTGAGACTCGTCGGAGCCGTCGCCGCAGTCGTTGTCGTGGTCGCACACAAAGTGTTTGGGGATGCACTGTCGGTTCTGGCACATGAACTCGTTGCTGCTGCACGTGTTGTTGAACACTGAGCGGAGCAAATGTATTTAATGGACACAGAAGAGAAAGGGAGCGTCATCAAATCTTCATCTCGAGCGTGCTCTCACCGCAGCCCGCCTTCACGCTCTCGTCAGTGCCGTCGGGACAGTCTTTGTCTCCATCACACTTCCAACGCTGAGGGATGCACATGTGTGATCCGGGACACTGGAACGCCTCTGGGCTGCAGGTTTTGGTCTCTGACACAGAAACAGTTCACCAATGTTTGCAACCCCATTAAACGCCGCAGTCCAGTGTTTTTCGGTGCTCTGCACTCACTGCACTGGCTGTCCTCGTCGCTGCTGTCACCGCAGTCGTCAGCTCCATCACACACCCAGCGTTGGGGGATGCAGCGGTTGTTGGCACACTGAAACTGGGTGGCCGAGCAGAACTTATCTACAAGCGGACCAGAAGGCACAAACTGAAACCCGAACCTTCGAAAAAACAAATTAGGGGAAGTTTCTTTGCGCCTAAGCACGTGATCTCACCGCAGTGGGCCTCGTCAGCGCCGTTTTCACAGTCGTTCTCCTTATCGCAGGTCCAGCTCTTGGGTATGCAGCGTCCACTTGGACAAGCGAAGAAGGGGGTCGGACACTTTTCTTTGCTGCTTCCTGAGCAACAGAAAGGGTCCAGTAAAATAATTAGCATGTTGCTAACGCTTTTGTAAGACAAAAAGTGTAGAAAATAGCAGAAAACTTAAGAAACTACAAATTTTTAAAGGACTTAAAGTACCAGGACAGTTTCGCTCATCTGAGAAGTCTCCACAGTCGTTAGCCCCGTCACACAGCCAGGAAGGTGCATAGCAGAGGGTGGTGAACTCACACTTCTGAAATGTCACTCCCTTCACTCCCAGATGGAAGTAACTGGAACAGTCCGTGGCAGCTTAACAAAGAGAGCAGCACTCCTTCACACCACAGCAGCACATATTGACTATTTTTTGGTTCTTTTAATTGGAGCCCTTACTGCAGTTCATCTCGTCACCGGCGTCCTCGCAGTCCACTTTCTGGTCACACTTGCTGGAGTTAGAGATGCAGCTTCCGTCTCGGCACTGGAACTGATCGGCCGTGCATAGCGTGGCTGATGATGCAGCAGGAGACGGAGTTACCTGTGTGAAAATGTCGCGCCTGCAGGCAGGAACGACTCACTAAGCAGAGTTGGTCTTACTATTGCAGAAGATCTCATCAGAGTTGTCCCCACAGTCGTCCCGGCCGTTGCACCAGGAACCGTGTCCCACGCAGCGCCCATTCACACACCGTCTGTAGCCCTTTTTACACACACGGTTGGCTGGGACACAAAACGAAGCACGATCATATGACGGATGTTGGTCAATCTGCAAATCTTTTAGGAAAAAAAACACGTACCACAGTAGGACTGCTTCTCATCAGACTTGTCCTTGCAGTGGGCCATGCCGTCACAAGTCAGGGTGTAGTTGATGCAGTCGCCATTTCCACACTCAAACCCATCAACGACGTTACAAGTGGTGTTGAGAGCTGTGCAAGAGGATGCATTTAGAAACGCTGCTGTCTGACACTTCCAGGTCAGGAGGAAAAAAAAACTAGTTGTGTAACCTGAGCAGGTGCTGTCTTCCAGAAGCTTCCGGTCGCCCCGGCAACTGCAGTTGACCCTTCCCTCGGAGGTCAGCAAGCACAGGTCCTGACATCCTCCGTTGTTAACACGGCACATGGAGAACTCACCTTTGAAGAGAAGAGGAAGTTCGGGGAGGTTTACCACACTTTCATCTGTGCTTCTGACGACACGCACGGCCTCACACGCAGAAACCTACAGCTGTTGGTGTCGTTGGCCACCGCGACAATGCCCATCGGCTGCTGAGGAATGTCTGCACGCAGCAGCTTCATGTCGCCACCGGTGTACTTGTTGGCCCGAAGCACGGCCCTCCTCACCCAGTCGGTCCAAAAGATGTAGTCGCCGTACACGGCCAGGCCAAACGGGTGCACCGGCTCGTTTTTTAGCACCACCTGTAGGAGGCACAGAGGGTCCGAACGTCAAAACCATAGGCTCTGATGAAATTTATACGTGTTATCAAAGAGTAAACTCCAAACATGGACTTTACATTGTGTGTTTAGCGGACTTACGTAGCGCCGAGTGCCGTCGTATTCGCAGCGCTCTATCTTATCTAGAGTGGCATCAGAGAAGTAGAGTTTCTCAGCGCGGTGATCGATGGCCAGCCCGTTGGGGGTTCGGATATCGCTGCCGATGATCACAATTACGTTGGAGCCAGTCAACGTGGCACGCATGATGCTGGGAGACTGCTCGTTCCAGTTGGTCCAAAACATGAGGCTGCGGGCAGAGTAAGCGGGAGCGGCTCGGTTTGCAGCATTCAGAACACATTTCGTGAGCGAAATGAGAAGCCGCGTATTATTTCCGACCTCTGACACTCGTCCAGAACAAAAGCTCTGGGGTGATCTTCTCCCGACATGGTCACGACGGTGTGCCTGTCGACGGCACCCCATCGGCTCTGATCCACTGTGTGTCGAGTGATGGTTGAGGTGGTGTAGCTGGTCCAGTACAGCATATCCCAGCCTCTGTGGTAGGCCAAACCCTCCACTGAGCCCACATCTGAGAAGGAAGTGAAGAGTAATCAAAGATGGAAGGAGAACCAGACGGCCATCGACCAGCACTGAAAGGCTGAGGAGAAGTACAGCCATCTCGAATAGGTGTTAAAAAGTCAAGTGTGGTGTCTGGCCGCAGCTCAGCATTGACCTGCGACAGCCTGGGGATTTAAGGCAAATAGCAGACGGTAAAGGTCACCGGTGAATGGATTATTTTCTGTATTCAGCACCTGAAGCTACATGCCATCTCAGTTATCAGCAGTCAAGGGATGGGTTCAGCTCACCACTGAAAGACGCACTTAACGCTGCAACCTCAGCGTCTCCAGGGCAACGGCGTGCACACGCTTCAAGCTTCATTGGTCTCAAAGGAAGGAGGATTGCCAGGCTGGTTAAGCAACCAGAGAGCAAAGGAATGAGGTGTAATAAGTGCCATCAAATGTTGACTGGCTCTTATTTTCTCATTCTTTTGTGCTGTTAATGAAAAGCACAGCTTCATCCTGCTGCTCTGTCTGTTCCGGCTGCTAAAGTTCTGTTTATCTTTTTTGACAGGGGCCTATCTGGGCTTCTGGACATCTTCACTTGTTGTTTACATAAATACTGATGAGCTGAAATTACAGCTCTTCAGCTCAGATGGGCTGACAAAGACAGCTTTTTATTGCAATTATCTCCAGCGGCAGCGATAGCAGTTCGGACCGGCTGTCAATAATTACCCTGATTCCTCGAGACAAACTGTATTTTACTCTGCTTGCCTCTGTTTATACAACTTATCTGCATGTGTACTGTATATGTATGTGAACAGACAAATAGCAGATGAACAGATCCTTTCAGAAAACGTTCCGAAACACAGTAGCCTGGGAAAAAGTCATGCCTGGCCTTCATTAGCCCCTCCCACAGACAGCGGTCCGGCCCATCGCTTGCCTGTTGTATGATAATCAGTCCAGAGTTCACCTGACGTTACTCTTTGTTTCACTCAGAGCTCCAGTTATTCGCCAGCATTTCACCTCTGCTGCTGCAGCGAGGACCCATACTCATGGCAGCAGGGCTGATTGCGGACTGTTGCGAGCAGTCTAGATTGCAAAAACGTGGAGTGGAACGATCTTAAGCCTCAGAGTCACCCGAGCAGGAAAGGAATCTGAAGTGCCACAGCCAGACAAGGTGAGTTGAATGAAATGACTAAAAAAAGCTCTATTTTCACCTACAATATGTCACATATTAAACTCAAATTTGTTCGTTTGTTATTTCGAAGCAGATCGTAAATGACTGGACGTGTGTTATCGGTCGTTTTACAATGTGGAGCACCTTTAACCCAACCCTAAAGTCAGCTGTGTTTTCACAGTGAGGGTATGACGGAGCACTGTGTGTGTGTGAGGACAGCATGCTGCTGAGGAACGCCACAGATGAGCTGCTGGGGAACAACAGTGACACTAGGCTGGGAAATGTGGAGAGGGTCCTGGTACCGATCTTAGACGCCCTGGTTCTCACTTTAGGAGTGGTGGGGCACACCATGGTGATGGTGATCCTATGCGGGAGGCGGAGAAGAGGCTCGCCACTGATGGGACAGGCAGCACAACACTCCACAACAGGCACAGGAACGGACGTCCTCATCCTGGCTCTGAGCGCCGCAGACCTGCTTCTGCTGTCCATACTCCCCTTCCACACCATCGCCATCGCCCTGCAGCACTGGCCCTTCGGGGACGTCATGTGTCGCCTGGTTGGCTTCATGGGATCCGCCTGCGCCTCGACCAGCTCCTTCACCCTCGCCACGCTGGCCGTGTCTCGCTATCTGACCGTGGTGCGGCCAACAACCGCCTTCACCCTCCTCTCCCCTCGCCGGGTGACTGCTGTTGCCGCAGCCCTCTGGGTCCCTGCCTGCGGCCTGGCTGCTCCACAGCTGGCTTTCCGCCTAGTCGGGACGCAGCACCAAGCTCACGATGGTCACGCTTGCTTTTCTGTCTTATCTCACACGGACCAGCTCATCTACAGTCTGTGCCACTTCCTGGTGGCCTTCTTGTTCCCACTGGTCACCATTGCGGTGGCATACATCAGGATCTACATGTTCCTGTGGGGGAGTCGGCGTGCCGGCCGGATGCCCCAAGTTGAGCGTTACCAGAGGAAAGTGACTCACACCTCAGCGATGCTGGTGCTGGCTTTCACCATATGCTGGTTGCCATCATACGGCCTGACTTTAGCTTTGGTGGCAGAAAAAAGCTCCATGGCCACGGGCTTCTCACCGCGCTACGGTGCCTTCAATGTGTTTGCACGCCTCATGGCCACCTCCTCTACCGTGATGAATCCTATTCTCTACGTGCTGATGTCTCAAAAGTTCAGACAGGACCTGATTAAAGTGTTCAGAAAAGAAAGGAAAAATGGCAGGGCGGAGGTGGCTATGGCAGCTACCTGACAGTATAATTACCCCAAACGCTGAGCAAAGGTCACCGGGAATTACAATAAAACAATTATAATCTCGGTTTTTGTCAGTTTAACTTGAATAAACGATTGACAGAGCACTAAAAGAAAAGTTTTTGCATCTTCTCCAGGAGGCCGAGAGGCAGAACTTGAATTTAAAATGTAACGAAAGTGTTTCAGCGCTCTGTGGAAATCCATCTGTCAAACCAGATGACCTCAAAACGAATAAATAAAAATAGCACTCGCATGCTCGATATAATTTTCGACTTAGAATTCACACAAATACTCACTCTCCACCACCGTCTTGCGGTCCGAGCCGTCATCACTGATCTGCTGGATGTTGCCAAAGTGGATGTCGCTGAAGAAGACCCGGTTCGCGCCCTTCCCTCCGCCCCCCCTGTAATCGAAAGTGAGCGCGATGACGTTCTTCATGTGCTCGGGGTCCTCGAACGGTTTGATGGGCGCGTTCAGGTTGTTCTCGTCAGACAGGTGGACGCTCTTCAGGATGGTGCGCTCCGAGTAGAGGAGGTAGCCGTCGTAGTCGCGGCAGCTGCACCCGTCTTCGGCCAGCATCCCGTGGGCGCAGGCGCACGTCCGCTGTCCGTTGCCGCGGAAAAGGCAGAGCTGCTCACAGCCGCCGTTGTTGACTTTGCACACGTTTGTTCCTGCAAAAGAAAATGAAAGGTATCATTCATGAATGGTTGACTGTTTATTTCCCATTTCCGCTCATCAGCAGAGATTTAAAAGACCCACGCGGAGCTCACCCTGCTGCCTGGCCCTGTTGAAAACCTTAATGTCCTTCAGCTGGACCCCAATACCGGTCCTCAGGGACACAGAGTCTGTGGCGTTGTCCTTGCTCCCTCTCTTAATGGAGCCATTAGCATGTGTCCTGTTTAAAACCAAACGCATTTAAAAGCGTTCTGAAGCGAGCCGACCACTTCTCCCCCAGCGAAACCAGTATCTGACCTGTCACTCCAGTAGATGTAGCTCTCAAAAACCGACACGGAGAACATGTCCATGTTGTTGCTGGCCAGCACCACCTCTCTGTTCTCACCCGTCTCCAGGTTGATGCGCTCGATCTTGTCTGTCCTGGCGTCGCACCAGTACAGCAGATTCTCCTGCACGTGCACAGATAATAAAACGGTTGATGCAAAGCCGTCTGCACCATTGAAAAGAGGGGGGGAATGAGAGAAAAGTCCAGTCTGTCGCACCTCGTAGTCGATAGAGATGCCATTGGGCCAGCTGATGCTGACGTTGACCAAGACGGCTCGCTCTGAGCCATCCAGGCGAGATCGCTCGATACGGGGATACTGGCCCCACTCGGTCCAGAACAGGTATCTACACACACAAAAACAGAGCTCAGTGACTTAGGCAAAGGGAGGAAGCAGCGACAGGAGGACGGCTCCGCTCACCCTCTCTCAGGATGGACGGTTATGGCGCGGGGTTTGTCCAGACCCTGGGAGATGACCACATAGCGGAAAGAGCCGTTCAATCTCGCCACCTCTATCACATCAAAGCCTTGATCGGTCCAGTAGATGTTTCCTGCAGAGAGCGGAGGAGGAGGTTGATTCTGACAGATTTTGTCGGAGTTGCTGACTAATCAAGCTAAAAATGTCTTCTTTGTTAGGCTTTATTGATTGATATCTTGCCTAAAACTATCACAATGACAACACAGGGATGTTTGGGTTTTGAGATTCTTCTGATATCTACTATCAAAGGCAACATTCTGAGACAATTTTGTCTCGGCTCCGGCTCCCTGACGATGCCAGCATGTAATGACACAGTCCTTGACAGCCGGTGGGGGATGCGGTTTGTGATTGGGTCTGATTGTTGCTGCTGTGCCCTTATCGTTTTCCCGTCTGAGCCGTCACTCACCGGCTATCCAGTCCACGGCAATACCCTCCACCCTGCCGATGCCATTAGTGACCACGTCCTCCCGCCAGGTCTGGTCTCTCTTAGCCCGGCTAATGGTGCTCAGGCCCATGTCCACCCAATAGATGGTGTCATTTTCTGGGAAAATTGAGAAATGACGTTGTTATATTTGCCACATCAAAGAAACAAAGCCCCCTATCCGTCTGTAAAACTACTTGCCAGCATGGAAATCTATGCCCACAGCCAAGGATGTGCCCGACACCGGTACCAGAGCGTCGGATTTGTCTGATGGGTCTAAAGGAATACCACGGATGCCTTCGTGCACAGAATAGAGCAGGAACGAGCCGACGCCTGCAGCAAACACACAGAAGTCACAGTTTTAAACGGGAGCTTTCTTTGGTCTGGTCACCCGTTCCTCGGTCCAAAATCTGAAGGGACGGATCCTGTACCCTCGCAAGACTGCTGCCCTGTGCGCAGACTGTATCCTGCCGTGCACATGCAGGCCCTGGTGGTCGGGGAGGTGGGGAGGCACAGCTGGGAACAGTCTCCATTGTTGATACTGCAGAGATTGGTGCCTGGGAACACAAAAACAGAGACAAAATAAAATCCACGGGACTGGATCGGAATTGGACCAACATAAAGCAAAGCAGGCCGTCGCACCTTCCTGCACAGTTTCATTGTAGATCTTCATGTGCATCATAGGGGACGTGCTGTTTCTCAGGACTTTCCAGTTTCCGCCATCCGTCTTGTCGCAGGTTCCTATCTGGTCAGTTCCTTGGTCAGCCCACCACAACGTGTTCCCTAAAAGATGCAAAATAAACCATCCGGCAAAGGCCTCAGTGCCACAAATCCTGGATAAAACCCGACGCTTTTTTTTTCCACACCCACCCATGATGGCCAGAGCTGTAGCCTTGGTCAGCTTTCCTTTCGTTCCCTCCAGCACTTCCAGACCAGACCCGTCCAGTTTGCAGCGGTTGATGGTGCTGTTTCCTGAGCTGATCCAGTACAGCGCCTCGGTGTCAAAGTCAATGGAAAGACCTACAAAAGCCACAGAGCCTTCTTAGCCTATTGCCCCGACTCTGCCGCTAGGGTGCGCTGCAGCACGGAGGAGCACAGCTGCCCTCACCAACGGGGCCTTTCTGGTTGGTGAACAGGATGCTGCGATTGCTGCCATCCGTGTTGGCCATATTGATGGTGTCGCCATCGGTCCAGTAGAGTTTCCTGAAGCAGGCAGAGAGGAGTGTGTCAGTGGAGAAGCGATTAGGGTTAATGAGTACAGCAACAATACAGCTCTTACTTATATCATGTTATATTTTTCTATCTCGTAATATGTTTGTTCAGATCTGTTAACACTTGGTTTGGCAGGTGACCTTTTGGATGTAGGTTACGAAAGCTTTTTACTCAGTCAGGGGAAACATGTGACTTAATCACTCTGTTGAAGAGTGACTTTGGCAAGAGTTTAAACATTAAACGAGCAATTATCAAACAAACAAAAACAGATGCTGGAGAACTACGTCCATCATTGCTCACTCACACGCACGCAGGATCTCTTTTTCTTTTTTACTTTGCCTTTAAGAGTAGTGCTGTATAAATCTTTGCTGAACACCCGCCAAGCGTGACGACAATGTAAGCGTGTCTCTGTGTTTAGACTGCCTGCGGTCTAAATTTAAAGTGTATCTGTCCTTTGCCTCATCACCCATTTCCTGCTAAATCCCACCACATCCACCACACCCTTCATTTGTTTGTTAACATGCTTTTAAATAAAGTTTCAGAGTATCGGTTGCATCTAGACACCCACATTCTTGAGCTTTTGCGCTTGAATACACCCGTTTGACTCCGTCCCTCCTTAAATCTCTTGCCCTCCGCCCACTCTTTTACGTATTACGGGTAAAGTGTTTGTGTGCCGGAGTGAGGAGACAGCTTCGGCACATGTATCCAACATCTGTTTCTCATTCCACCCCCCACACACCCCCCTGCCAGCAGTGCTTGGATCGGAAACATTCCACTGCTTGAGCAAGCCGAGAGGAAAGAGTATGCAAAAAACAGAAGGGAAAAAAAATCAAGAAGACAGAGACATTCCTTAGAAAAATCTTTCCTTTATCCACCTTCAAACATTTATCCCAGCAGTTTGAAAGTGAATGTATAAATACAGACGGTCTGTCCCCTCTCTGCTGGGCTGTTCTAGAGGTGACCTTTTGCTCAAACAAGTCAGAAATGAAATGTAGGATTAAACACAGGAAATGAAATATAACAGTATGTGACAGAGGCAGGCGCGGTAAATATTTCATGGATGTGAGATCTGAAAAACAAATGGAAAAATGGAACAAAATGGTGGAGGGTGGTGACAGACGGAGAAATATAACGGAGGGAGAAAAATTTGGAAGGACATCCTGAACAGAGGGACAGTCAGTAACCATTCAGTGACAGCAAAATGCTGTTCCAATCATGTGTGTGCGCGCACATGTGTGTGTGTGTGTGTGTGTGTGGGCGACCAACCCTAGCACTGGATGTAGCACCAGACAGTGCGGTTTGTCCAAGCCCTGGATGACAGCATTTTTGAAGGAACCGTCAAGTCTGGCGACGTTAATTTGTTTCTTATTGGCATCGTAGCTGGTCCAGAACAGGTTTCTGGACACCCAGTCCACAGCCAGGCCATGGGCATTGGGCAGATCTAAAACCAAACAAACACGACATTAATTATCTTTCTATTGTCACAATTTAAAACTCAATTGACATGTACATAAAATGCCAACTGGCGCAATCCAGTAGCCTGAAAAGCCTGAAAGTGTGACAGAGCAGACGTCTTCTTACCAGCTGACACAACTGTCTCCACTCCGGTGCCGTTGATGAACGCCCTCTTGATGGTCTGCGTGCGGACGTCAGACCAGTAGATCCGGTGCTCCAGAGCATCATAGTCCACCACGGTCACGTTGTCGATGTCAGGCACGGTGAAGGAAATGATGTAATTGTAGTAGGGGTTGTCGATGTCCACTCCTCTGATTTCAATCTGGCGTGCATACAGCAGGAACTGGCGAAACTCTGGAGGGTAAGGAAATTTGGCATGAATCCTCCACTAATTTCCTTTAGATAGGTGCTAAACGCGGCTAAACCGGAACGCATGCGTGCACACCGCCAGCAGAGACGCATCCGAGCGTGGATGTGAGCGTGGATTGCTGCTGCCACTTTAATGCCAATAATCCAACTGCATGTTTGGCTCTAACAATCCTGTCTGCTCAGCTGGCCGTAAATTCAATCAGCACAGATGTGTTCCAGCTCCAGCAGCCAGGCCTGGGTGGCTGCTGGCTGGTGAGCACGGCGACTGGTGCCTGAATCTGACCGATTGTGGGCTCTGGTTTCATTAGCCCTGAAGATGACAGCACACGCTCCTCTGAATGCTAAACTCACTGAGTAAACAGCGCCCATCCCACTTTTCCCAGGCTGCTGCTTTGAGCTGTCGCAGCGAAAGCGTCTCTGGGCAAAAAGTCTCAATTGTTTAATCCCCACTCCTCTCTCTCTCTCTCTCTCTCTCTCTCTCTCTCTCTCTCTCTCTCACTCAGACACACACACATAAATGCACACGCGCACAAATATAATAGATGAGTCTGCAAGGCTGGGGATTACACCGTGGCTTTAGGCGACAACAACAAGTAGGGGACAAACTGTTTACTGACTTGTACCAGTGTTTTCTGCTGCAAATTGCACTCAAGTCTGCATACCGTAGCAGTTGCGCCTGTCGGGACCCAGCTTCATGAGGTGAGGGCAGGCACACGAAAAGGTCTGGTTGTAGTTAATGAGACACAGATGGGAGCAGGGCTTCTTGCCATCTTTAGCAGCGCACGGGTTCGGAGCTAGAAAGGCAAAGACAAATAAAATTATACAATCAAGTCGAATCGTGTGAGGTTTCAAGCTGGTTCCAGCCAGTCTGTGACTCTCACCCTGCGGCTGCCTGGATGGATGGTAAACCTGGAGGTCGAAGGGCTGCGTGTTGGTTCTCTGCACCACGGTCACGTTGCTGCCCGTCCACTTGTTTGCCTTGGCCAGAGTGTTGGTCCTCCAGTCGGTCCAGTAAACCTCTCCGCCGTACATGGTGACGGCGAAGGGGTGCGACAGATACTCGTGTCCCCTCAGAACCTCAATCAGCCCAGAGCCGTCGTACTTGGCTGAATATATGGCGTCAGACCTGCAGAATCATGTGGCCAATGAGTCTCTGAACACACCAGATAAACACACGAGCGCTTTGGCATCCTTACCTGGCATCGATCCAGAGGATGCGGCGCTCCAGATAATCCACGGTGAGTCCGTTGGGCCAGCCGCCGTTACCAGTTTCCTTGTGAATGGTCTTCCGGCCTTCTCCACTCATGGAGGCCGCTTCAATTCTGGGCATACTGGCATCCCAGTCGGTCCAGAAGAGGATCCTGCACCAACATGGACGTGCACGTTTCCAGTATCGCTCCCCCAGTAGACAAACGGTTGACACACATTTGCTTCGTGACGCTCACCCATCCCGTGGATCCAGGGCAATAGCTCGGGGGTGCTCCACCTCTCCAGCCAACAGAGTGGTGCGCATGGTGCCGTCCAGCTTGGCCACCTCAATCTGATCCAGGTTGCTTTCCACCCAGTAAATGTTTCCTGCTATCCAGTCTACCGCCAAACCCTCGGGGGTGGCCAGGCCGTACTGGATGACCACGTCAAAACTGGTTAAAGCTACAGGGAAACATTAGGAACAGTCAGCGTCGGTTACTACACAGCCAAGAGAAAAGAAAGACTGAGCACCCAAAAATCTAATAATTTCTTATCAGCCCTCTTTGTTGACAAATGCTTGAGCAATCAGATGTAACAGAAAATTCACATTCCGGAGGCTCCTCGCTCTCTGAATGAACTAATTCGCCATTTGCCGATGTGTAGACACAGGCTTTGAAGGCTGCTTATGGCAACACTTCTGGTTCGTGCTACATCCTGAGGCGCTCAATAGCTCCCACATTTACAAATTACCTCAATGCATTCGGGATATTGCGCTACTAATGTCACATCAAGTGCAATTTCTTTAATCAAATGTTGAGACGACATCGGGGAAATACACGAGGCCTCGATTAATGAGGACAACTAGACTCCCAGCTCACCAGCAGCTTTTTCAAAACTGTAGCTGATTTTTTTGCAAAAACAACAACACACATATCAACTCTCTGTTTTTTGGGGGGTTTCTTTCCAGTAGGTTCCTAATAAGAGGAAGGATTTAAATAGATTGCGTTTGTGCACAAATGCTTGCAGGCAGGTGATTTGTACAGGAGTTCAGTGGTTTTACAGCTGCGCTAATGGCGAAATGTGCTCACCAAATGGAAATAATTTGACTGATAGTCTATTAAACAAAATATGCTCCATGCATGATGTGAATATAATGTGTTCCGCTATGATGTCGTCTGCATCCCCGCTAGCTTCTACTACTAGCCACACCTTCCTATGTTTTTATTAAACACCTTGGTTCCTCTTGCCATAGTGAAATACAGATTTAAGTAAACCTTTGATAAACGTGTCAAAAGCCATGTCAGGCGGTTTCCCGAGTGCTCACCGCCGTTCTCAGACAGTTTCCCACGATAGATCTTATCCTCCACCACATCCGTCCAATAGAGGGCGCTCTGGTTGAGATGGAAGTCCAGGGCAATGGTGTTCCTCAAACCAGGCACCAACACGCTGAACTCTCCCTTGTTTAGATCGATGCGGCGGATCTCGTGGCGGTTGGAGAAGATGATAAATGGCTTGAAAGGATCTGTAGAAGGAGACGTACCAGTAAGAGGTGGGGGCCAGTAGAGGGTAAAAACCACCAGCGCTGGTCACACTGGCTCTCGGAAGCTCTAATCCTGGATAATTTAAACTCTGTGTAAATAAGTCAGGAGGTCTATGAACTGAACAGCCATCATGGCCCCTAGACCTAACAGAGACCACCACAGTCATAAACTATAATCCTCTCTGCCTCTTTGCTATGGGCAAAAAAAAAAAAAAAGCATTTTTCTGCTCCAATTTAACATGAATAAACATTTTTTTCCAGTACCTTTTTCCTGCTTCTCCTCTCTTTTCCTGAATTGCTTCCGACTTTATCCTTTAATCTTTCAGATTCCTTCTATTCATAAAATAATAATCACGCGTAGCAAGCAAAGCGCAGGCCTTTAATGGCTTTCCTGTGAACCTTTCCCAACCTTTATTAAAAGCCATTTAATATCAATCTCTTTCCTCTCCACCGCTGCTCCAGAACAGTATCACATTATTGCCGAGTGCGTCTCCACCCACCCCACGGTTTCCTGTGCAGACACCTCAGATTCCACAATCTCAAATCCGACACAGTCCAGAGACGCTGTTCGCCCGCCTCCGCCTAGCATCAGACCCCCTCGGCTCAGCCCTCTTACCCGTGCTCTTGCAGTTCTCCATGTCGGGCTCCAGCTCCCAACCCTCGTAGCAGGAACATTTCACGCTGAACTTGTCCTGTTGGCAGCGTTGGCTGCACTTGAGGTGTTTGGCGCAGAAGCTCTGGATCTGACAGGTCTTGTTGTTGGGCCCCAGCTCCATGCCTAGTGGGCAGGAACAGATCACTCCCTCTCCAGGGGCCACTGTACAGTTGTGGCTACAGTCGCCATTCTCCAGGGAGCACAGGTCTGCAGAAGACAGACAATCAAAGAAGAATGCGGCATGGTGCCTTTAAAACTTTGATCTGAGGCGTTCATGTTGCACGTCGTACCGCACAGTTTCTCGTCAGAGCCATCTGGGCAGTCATCGGCCCCGTTGCAAAGTTTCTCCGGAGGCAGGCAGATGGTGGAGTCATTGGCGCACACGTGGTGGGAGAGTTTGCAGGCGTCGCAGTTGTCCTCATCGGAGTTGTCCTCGCAGTCGCTGTCCCCGTCGCACACCCAGGCCTTGCTGATGCAACGTGCTGCGAACAGAGGACGCAGTTAGCCCCACGGTGATCATTAAACCGGCTGTTCCGCTCAGAGCTGCCTCACCGGAGTCCCTGCAGCCAAACTTGACGGCCGGGTCGCACATGTGTGTCACGCCCTCGCAGTTCTTCTCGTCGCTCAGGTCCATGCAGTCGGTGTCCCCGTCGCAGCGCCAGCGCAAGGGGATGCACAGGCTGTCCATCCGGCACTGGAACTCATCGGTGTGGCACCCCCCGGGAGGGCGAGTGGCTGCAGGAGAAGATGTAACAAAAACAGGTGTTATAAGTGGTGAGACAACCTGGTGGTGCCATTTAGACCCATCCCAGGACTCGAGAGCGCAGAGCCAATAACCCCAGACCCTTCAGCCACTGACCCTGGTTGGTGCAGTTTGCGTGGGTCTCATCGCTGTAGTCGCCGCAGTCGTTGTCCCCGTCGCAGGTCCAGTAATCCGGGATGCAGCGGCCGCTGTTACACTTGAACTGGGCGCTTGAGCAGGAGTGACTGCAGCCCGCTTCATCACTGTTGTCGCCGCAGTCGTTGTCTGAAAAACAAAGGTAGTCGAAGAACAGCCGCTTTCTTCCATCATGAGGCTCCGGTGACTCATTGCAACAACACCATAAAAGTATGTCTGCAAAAGAGACAGCAGCTACTTTTCATTTTTTCCAGTTAATGCATTCAGTGGTTACTATGGAACAACAAATATGAGAGGAGAGAGAATAAATGTTGACAGAAACTGCATAGATCAGACCATGCACCATGAAGGAATGTACCAAGTGCTGATACATTGAGCTTGGCAGCAACTGCTAATGAGGCTCATTTGAAAACGGCAAAGCTTGTGTTGACGAGCTTGCTAACATGACTGGACTTTTCTAATGAGCACGGAATCGGGGGACTGAAAAATCCATTATCAGGCAGCAATACTGGCTGCAGCTCAAGGCCATTTTTGTTCTGTGAAGTGACCCTGAGTGTTCCTGAACTAGAATTGCATTTAAAAAAAAAAAAAAGAGGTCTAAGCTAGCGTCATGGCTGTTACGGCGCATGTTGATCTATGCACTAACCGGTCGGGTTCGGACAATTCAACTCATCAGAGCCGTCGCCACAATCCTTTTCTGAAAGACAGAACCAACGGAAGACAGCAGAGTGGGCAAACAGCACAACACAGGAAAACAAAAACCAACAACACAGAGCAACGGAACACAAAAAAGCACAAAAAACAACAAATAAAGGGCTGGAGGAGATGGTGGCCGAAACATGCAAATTACACAGACGTACAGAAGGTGGACACAGAGTTTCGAGCAGACTCTCACCATTGTCGCAGCGCCAGTTTATGTTGATGCAGCGGCCATTGTTGCAGGTAAACTGAGTGAGGGGGAAACATGTGGGGTACGCTGGGGAGAGAGGTCAGTGACAGGTTGGTGCCCAATACCGTACCCTTTACCGGCCAACTAAGGGAAAGGGAAACCAACCACATGAAGCGGGCTCATCTGACCGATCGCCACAGTCATCATCCAGGTCGCATGTCCAGGAAATGGGGATGCAGCGTCCGCTAGCACACGAGTACTGGTTAGGAGGGCAGGTCCGAGCTGCAAAGGCGAAAGAGTGTGAAAGTCTCGCTAGCAGCAAGAGGACAATGGAGACAAACAGAGTTTGTTTTCTCTACCAGAGCAGGTGGTGTTGGACTCATCTTCATCGTTCCCGCAGTCATTGTCGCCGTCGCACAGCCAGCGCAGAGGAATGCAGCGGTTGTTCTTGCACTTAAATCTGTCCGTTGGGCAGGTGTGCTGGTCTGGAGCAACCGCGGGACAGAGTTACACATGAGCCATAAAAGAGGGAAGGAAAAAGCAGAGATATTCCTTTATTTTGTGACCTTTTTCAGTGTTTTTTTTTTTTCTTTTTTTTTTTGGCAGGGCTTTTATTTTGTCTGGTAACACGTCTGCAGCGCAACCACAGATGAACCGACCAGCCTGGCCAGAAAGGTTTTCCACATCCAGTCATTGCTACATTCCCTCACACACACACACACACACACACACACACACACACACACGTGTGCTCACATGCAGCTAAAATTAAAACAGACATAAAAACAAACCCACTCAATTCGGGTGTGTGTGTGTGTGTGTGTGTGTGTTTGTGCGCGCGCAGTAACTCACGACACAGCTCAGGAGCCTCGTCGCTGTTGTCTAGACAGTCGTTGTCTCCGTCGCACTTCCAGCGCTCCTGGATGCAACGACTGTTCTTGCAGGCAAACTCCCCAGCCTGGCACTGAGGGGGGGGTTTGTAGGACGGGTTGGCTGTGGAGAGAGATGCCAAGGAAATTAGAGAAAAATGGAGCATGAAAAAGAAGTAATCAAGGCCAGGGAGGTCAACCAGTATGTTTTATAGTTAAATAGGTGTAGCACTTAAATAACAGCGCGTGTTCAGGAGAAAAAACCTTAACAAATACAGATATTCTGCAGTCTATGCACCTCCACAGGGTCTGATCTCCATAGCAACCTGCCACAAAGACCACAATGAACTGCACAAAGAGTTCAAAACATTATTTAACATGAGCTAAAGCAAACAGAAGGATGTCAGACCAGGCCCTACAGCAGCAAAGCGTTCCAGTCCAGCCTTCCTCGCGATGAGAAATGACATTAACACATCTCAAAATGGTAAAAGTGCAACATTGGTATATCTGTCGTGGTCACCAGTCTGCAAAAGCTCTGCCCAACCTGCATCTAAGGCCTGAAAATTGGGAGCTTGTCTTTCCGCCTGGCTTGGTCCTGCTCACCTTTCCGGCAGGCTGAAAATACCACCTTTTATGGCGAGAGCAGAGAGCAGAGAGCACCCACCTTTGCAGCTGGTGTTGTTAGCTGGGTCCAGTATCTGATCATCCGCGCAGCCGCACTGCCTGCCTCCCGGCGTGGCGAGGCACAGGCTGCTGCATCCGCCGTTGTTGACGCGGCACGCGTTGGAGCCTGCGGGCAGACGGACAGCACCAGCGCACCGATTCCCGGTCAAAGCGGGGACTGACGCACACGGACAAACAAACAGTGTCTTGCGTGTGTTTTTAGGCACCTTGCTGCTGCTGAGCGTCATACATGCGGATTTCGAAGATGGGTGGCCTCTCGCTTCTCAGCAGCGTGACGGTGCCGGTGGTGGAGTCCAGCTTGTAAATGCTGCCACTGCGATACTCGTTCCAGAACAAGAAGTGTTTATAATGGCACAGGCCGAAGGCGTGAATCAGCTCCTGGCCCTCGTACACGGTCTGCAGGAGCGAAAACAGCAAAAGTACATTTGAAACAATTTAAAACCCTTAAAAAAAATGAAAATGGTGAACGTGTGCTGACCTTGCGTTCGGAGCTGTTGAGGTAGACCATCTCAATGCGGTCGTAGAAGGCGTCCACCCAGTAGAGGATGCCCTGCGGGACGTCCAGGCTCAGGCCGTTGGGCCACAGAACCGTTTTGCTGCTGAGGAACATGTTCCTGTTGGAGCCGTCCATCCAAGCCCGCTCAATTCTGCCCCGTTTGCTCTCTTTGGGGTCCTCCTCCCAGTCTGTCCAGTACATCCACCTAGGGAAAACCAAAAGAAACCTTTAAGTAGGAAGGGGCTGTCTAAATCGAAACACAATCGCAGGACGATTGATTTTTTGCTTTCATGCATTTTTATTGCCAAAGAAACAGCAGCAAAACGAGAAACGTCAAACATGATTCATCTGCAGCTGCCCCGTGATTAAGCTCGCTGAAATGAAATCATTTGACAGCCTAACTCAAAATTAATATTTAAATGCGTCCGGTGCTCTATCAAGTCAGATTTCCCAGTTTTGAATCGATGGACAGCGCAGTCTAACCGTGGGTTGCTCTGTCTACCCACATCAACCCCTCCACCCTCCTGTGGGAGAGTGTGAGGCGTTGAATAAAAGAATCTCCTCTGAAGTGGTGAGTACAAAGAAACGCAGCGGCACGGGGGGCTGAGCCGTGATCGGATGAGTCACCGGTGAGGGATCATCAAGCATGGTGTCACGTGCCCAAACACAACAACACAACCATCAAATCCACCTTTCCACCCACTCCCTACCCATTTAGAGGGTCCACCACGATGGCGCGGGGGTGAGTAATTTTGCCCTCGATGAGCGTTTTGCGGGTCTGTGAGGCCTTTTCCAGACGAGCCACGCTGATGGTTTTCTTGGGTCCGTCGTCTGTCCAGTACAGGTTGTCGGCCATCCAGTCCACGGCGATTCCCTCCACGATGTGGATCCCTGAGGAGGGGAGACCACAGTGATGGTCAGAAACCTGCTGCACAAACAGATGCACGCACGCACACACACACACACACACACACACTCTCACCTTCCTTCACGATGGTGTCTCTTTCACTTCCATCAATCTTCTGCCGTCCGATGATGTAGCTGGTGGCATCGGCGAAGTAAATGAACTCGCTCTCGGCGTGAAAGTCCAAAGCTCTGGGGTTCATCAGATTCTCTATGGGGATCATGTACTCGTCTGGCACCTTGGCGTTCATGTCCATGCCTCTAATGACCCCTGGGCGACCTTTCCCGTAGACCAGGAAAAGCTCGTGCTCGGGTTCTGTAGCCGAACAGAAGGTGGACAAGGGGAGACCATCAACAGACTGCACTTATCGCCAGATCAAATTCACCGCTCAGGAAAAGCCGAGCCAGCCTGACATCTGGAGTGAGGTCGGAGCCAAGCTGGCGCCCAGCGTGGAGCCCAGGACAGAACCTCATCCTGGTCCCACCTCAGCTGTCCAAAGCGGCTGAATCTCTTCATCTGAGACCTGAAGCTTGTGCACACGGCTGCACCAGGGCACCAGTAAGTCGACTCCTTCACTTCTACTTAGCTTATTTAAGTGAATTTAAACTCTTTTTATTTACTACTACAGAAAGTCTAAAAATGTGTATTCTGGTTCCTGAACAAAGACCAGCTGGTGCACATGTCTCATACTTCTCAGTCATCTTATAGAGGCGTCATACATGCGCAGCATTACCTGACACTGTAAATGTTGGAAACGTTTTTGTCTCTTTTTACGTGTCACAAAGAACTAAAATATACTCTGCTCTTCTTACTTTTGCAGGACTTTCCGTCGCTGCCCAGACTGAAGCCGGAGCGGCATCGGCAGGTGCGCGTCTTGTGGCCGTTCCCAAGGAGACAGATGTCAGAGCAGCCGCCAGCTTTTCCAAACTGGTCCAGCTCACAAGCATGGCTACGCACTGGAGAACCGAGAAAGACGTCACAGAGCTTCAGCTTGTGTGTGTGTGTGTGTGTGTGTGTGTGTGCGTGTGGGCCACGTACCTGGAGGCTGGCGTCTCTGGTGGTAGACATGAAGCGCTCCCCCCTTGTCCACCCGGGTCACCACTTGGTAATCTGTGCTGTTGAACCGGTTGATCTTGATCACGCTGGTTTTTGGCTGCATGTTTGCGTTGTCCGAGTTGGTGGCGTACAGGTAGTTTTCAAACACCGTCAGCCCGTAGAGGTGCTCAATCTGTTACAAACGTGGACACGGTGAGGGGGCGCTGACCCCACGAAGAAAGTGGCCTTACGGCATCATGATGCCAATCACATGCACTACCACAACATGTGCACAGCAGCAGTAACATTTATAGTTTGTTTTTTGGTTTTTTTTTTCACATAAATACTTAAAGATCTATAGAAAACCTACAGCAATCTAGAGGAAGACGGACCGATGGGAGAAGATTCTAAGAGACAATTTAACAGCCAATTTTCTCTGGCCATTGCAGGAAGCTGGCAGAAGTGTCTGTCTAAAAACTAATCTCTTTCTGACAAACGTGTACAAAAAAAATGGGCGCCGTGGCACCAGAACAGAGAAGAGCCGGTGAGTCAGGGTCCCATTAGTCTGTGTCACAGCCGCCTGTCAAAACAGGCTTTGCAATGCTCAGCGGGTCAAATAGTTTCAGTAAACACTCTTAATAAAACAGCCTAAACTCATCACCATCAATAACACACTTTCTTATAACCTGTAACTCAGGGGGCACTAATAATTTATCACAGGTCGGCACGCACACACAGACACACACACACAGGGTATGCAAGCAGGGAGTTTGTCTGCGCCTACCCGGTGGTGAACTTGGGCATGGCAAGTAAATGAAAGCTATTAGTTCTCCACATATCACAATAAACGCCATGGTAACGCTTTTAAAAGCTGTTGCGCTGCTTTGTCAACGGCCTCGGGACTAGACGCTATTAATCAGCTTCTGTAATGAAAAGGAAAACGTCCGACAGCTCTGCTCCACTCATCGCTCAGAGCCGCAGCACTTTGCAGAGGCCCGCAGGAGAAACGAGGGGAGATGTGAGAGGGATTTTCAGCAGGAGACCACGGCGACTCTAGGTTAGAAAGCAGAAGAACGCCGCCTCTGCGCCTCTCACCAGCAGGCCTTGGATGATGGTGTGTCGGTTTTTGCCCTCGTAGTCCACCACCTCGATGTAGTCCAGGTAGGCGTCGGCCCAGTACACCAGCCTGCTGACCAGGTCCAGCGTGATGCCGTGAGGGAACACGATCTTACTGTCCACCAGCTTGGTTCTGTTCTGGCCATCCATGTCGCACCGCTCCACCTTCGGGATCTGACCGTAATCTGTGAAAAAGACCTTCCTGTGGACAAAAATCAGTCAGGCAAATCAGACAAACAGGCGGCCAGAGGCTGCAAGACAGTTCCATGTAACCAAAAAGATTTTTTTTCTCTAGCTTTGGTTATATTTCTGATTTTCCCAGCATTCTCAGATGGCATGTTTCCACTGTGAGGCGGTTTTATTACCAAACACAACACGGCAGAGTTTCACCGCTGCCAAACAACACCCAGCTCTCATTTAGGGATTCAAAATACAAAGCAGAGCCAAGGTAAACACCTGAAACCAGAACCATTTTCCCCTAAAGGGGAATAAAAAGTGAGGGTATAGCAACATATTCTTTTTTTTATAAAAGATCTGTGTTGTAAGGTAAACAATATTTTAACATTAGTGTTTTTTTGCTGCCTAATAATAGAAATTTGCCTCTCTTTTTGTAATAATTTAATAAAAATATTTGTTAACGCAGGTTAAATGTAATAAAACGTAAAAATATTGGTGTGGAGCAGGTAAATGTGTTCAAAGTTTATCGAAAAACAAGCTTTTTAAATAAACTCCTTACTCTTTGTGAACAGGTGAGATCAGCATGTTGGAGAAATCACTTCCGGTTTTAGTCACATGACTGTCACATGAGCACTACAGCAGGATGTTTAATATATGTGGCTGAGGGACTTAATGGTTCAGGTCAAAGGTCAAGTTTTGGGAATTTAAAACGAATGTCTGATGTGAAATTTATACCTAAATGATCTGTCATTTACCGTCTAAACAAACCCTCACGTGGTAAAACAAAGAAAATGAAATGATTAAAAAAAAAAAAAAAAATCAAGTGTGCTTGCAAGTCCAAGATCATAAAATAGAAAGTCCCAAAATGTTTTCAGCCTGGGTTTCACTCCAGGGCCTTGAGTGGAGAGAAAACAATGCATACAAATCTGGATCACACACTCCACCGCAGACACACACACACACACACACACACACACACACACACACAGGAATTCTGCCTGAAAACTGTGTGGTCATAAACAAAGGAGCTGTAACTAAAACATACTTTTGCACTGGAAAGCCCTGCAGTCAGCATACCGCCACCGCCGCCGTGCAAAAGGAACATCTGTGCCCGATTACTCAAATATTCGAACCTTAAGCCTTTCCCCTTTGTGCCACCCCCAGTTTAACATTAGGTAACAAAGAGAGTCAGAAGGCTGACTCCTCAGAGTCATGAGAGCATGAGTCGCCTAGGATGGGCTTAAAATAGAATATAGATGTGTACGTGTGCGTGTGTGTGTGTGTGTGTGTGTGTGTGTGTGTGTGTAAGGGTTAAAACTGACCCTACAGTGGGGTCCAGGGCAATGCCTTTAGGGTTGTACAGTTCCTGGTCCAGGAGGGTGACGCACGTCTGCCCGTTTTTGTCGCACACAAAGATCCTGTCATCCACGTCGTCCACAAAGTAGAAGTTTCCGGTGAGCCAGTCCACAGCCATCTGCTCCACATCTGGACGGAGAAAAGATGCTCTACATCAGGTTGACCAGAACCAGATAAGTACATGTTAGGGAACATTCAGAAGCTCAGCACCAACGGCTGTTGTGCTTGCACGCAGACCAGCGGTTTTTCCATAAAGTTCTGGTTGAATTTAGAGAAATAAACAAGTTACCGGAGCAACTGTTGGACAGCAACTGCATTTACTACAGTGCTAATGGAAACAGACAACTTTGCAAGTCCTGCCTGTTTTTCTGGGACTTGATCTAATCTATTCTTCCTTGACAGCGTTAGCATTTTCAAGCTAAAAGGCTAAACAGTTCCTTTCAAACCTTTTAAAGGTCGGGAAAAAGCTGCATTAGTCACACAGCGGTATCAGAAACAGAAATGTGAAGCTGCAGAAGGCCTCCCTGAAGACGGTTTAAAAGGGTTGTTGCTGCTTAGACATGTCAGCAAGGCTGTCGGAGGGAAAACAAACGGTGCAGCGTTATGTCTCTAATGGAGCTGGCCTTTGAGTCTCACTGCCCTCACTTATTTTCCCTGGAAAAAGTTTGACAAAACTGCTTTCAAAAGGGAGCGTGACAGCGTTCACAGAGGCTCTCCCTGGCAACCGTTACCATGAGACCCAACTGTCCACTGACATGCTGTTTCCAGAAGATGGGCGAGCTTCTGATGGTTGAGTGCGTAATTTTAAATATCGATCTGGTTGTAGGGAATGAAAAAGTCGGTGTCAGCAAAGGGGGGCGGGGGGGGATGTGTGGAGGGAAGTACTTCTCAAACCACAAGACCAATATTTTCACAGCTGAGACACACACACGCACACACACACACTTCTCCGAGGTGATCAGACCAGTGTAAGGATCGATTATCTCCGAACAGGAAAATAAATTGTTGTGAGGGACAAAAAAAAAACCCTGCAGGGTCGACGCTGCGGCCCTGGAATGTGAGGAGACGTTTGTGTTTAGACAAACTGACACGTTGTGATGAGCCCAGGGAGGACGACCGGGTCAAACGCTTAGGGTCCGGGGACGGGCGGGAGACGGGGGAGAGACCAACGCAGCGGGGCAAAGGAGGAAGCAGGAAGGGGGGGGGGGGCAATCCAGGGAGCCAAGGATCCGATTTCCAGGGAGGAAAGTGGGGCCATTGCGCAGCAGAATTTCTGAAGAACCAGGGGTCGTTTTCCCAGTGGTGCTCTTGCATTTTTAACATGCAGTTCTTTCTTTAAACATTTCCAGCTGCCCCCACAAACACTGATTCACCGATTAAGCAATGGATAAACAGAAGTGGGGAGGACAGAGAGGATTGTGCAATTTTCCCAAAAACATTGCCGAGAGCCTGAAAAAGGTCCAGCCCCGCTCACCACTTTCAGCTGCCCAGTAAAGCCAGTTGCTTCTCTATCTCCTCCCATTCCCCGACTCTCTCGTCCATGCATCATCCAACAGTTCCCTCCCCTTTTGTCTGCTCCCCAGAAGTGGAAAAACAGTCTGGATTCATTAAACGCTGCTCTGTTTGTTTGAAACGATGCTATAAAAAACTGCATAATTGTAAAAACAGAACCGGCTGCCTTCTTCCTCTTCTTCTTTTTCCTCCGTTGTTTTTTCTGTGGATGAGAAAGAGCCGGCTGGGGGATCCGCATCATCGGAGAGGAGCACGATAATGACAATAATGAGTTCTCTGCTAGGTGTCAGTCGGCTGAGCTAATGAGGCTCATGTGGGTTCGACCGTGAGCGTCTGATCTGGGTATGGCTCACCCTCCACCCAAACACCGGCCAAAATGAGACAGAAGAGCCCATTTATAGCTTTGACAGTTAAAATATACGAGCTGGCCCTCAGTACGTGTTAAAAAGGAGAGGAGAGGAGGGCTGAAACTCAAGGAGTTATTAGAGAATAGAGTTTGAAATGTGCTGACCGGCTCCCCGTTTTAACAGCACATGACCTCTTAAGGAGATTCCAAGATGGTGTCTCTGCTGAGCAGCACAGGCCAGCTCGGCCCGCAGACAGAGCAGGTACTTACTCTGGCTCTTTTGGCTTTATTGGCAGCTCTGGGATCAGCCCTCCTGGGAGCAGCGTGCAGAGTTCTGAGCAAAGAGGTTTTTATAAAATACTTTATGAAATGAGACGGTCCTGCACAGCTGTCCCACATCTGGCCCACACGGGTCCATTCTGACACTTTTAAAACCGGAATGTCCCTCAACTCGATTAGTGGCGGACCTCCAAAAATGAGCCAGCCACTGCAGCTTAGGCTATTTTTAAATCAGATTATGGCCTTTGACGTGTTGTAAGATGCTGCACTTGTTTTTAAAAGGGTCTAAATAATGTAGAAACTGTGGTGTGTTTGTTTGGGGAGTTTGGTGAGCCTTGTCTAGCCATTTAAAAAATGGAAGGAACTTGGATAAAGTGTGTCTTATTTGATCATCTGGTCTCCTTCCAAGACTTTTCTGACATCCAGCTTTTTGATAGAGGTGCTTGTGCACTGTTGCTAGCTTGCTAGCATTTGCAAAGTATGAATAAACAAAATTTGAATAAGCACCAGAGGTTTGATTTTCTCTGTTTGACCTCTTAAAACCGGGAAGTGAGAGTAAAGGAAATGGAAAGTAAGAGTGAGGGAGACAGAGAGAAAAAGGGAGTGCAACTATCATCTATGCAGTGTTTGTGTGTGTGGCTGCAGTGACTCATGACCTCAGTATGCCACAGATGACTTGTCCAGATGTGACTCTGCCACACACACACACACACACACACACACACAGACACACACACATACACACACACACACAAATATGCTTCACCACTTCTCCCTGTCTGTAAGGATGAGTGTGCTTCTCTTATCCTGTCAAACACAAACAGCCAGACAGTCAACTAGCCACCACATTTCTGTTTCATTTGTGTCTCTGTACATCATCTCACACACGCAGCGCGCGCGCGCGCGGATGTACTTTCAGGAAGTCCACTTGAATTGCTTCCTTATTTCATAAATAGAGCTGCAAACAACCCAACATTTTGCAAGTCAGCTCGTGCTTTTATACCCATGCAGAGTCCTGACAGTGTGTGAGTGTGTTTGTGTGTGTGTGTGTGTGATCATCAGTAACTGCAAAGATCTCCACATTCTTTCAGGCCAATTAACTACAGGTTCCAGTAAAAGCTACTCGTTTAATTCCCGTCTATACTGTCATCCATTGAATAAACAGAAAGCAGAATATTCTATTATGCTTTGTTGCTGCCTTGAATTCCAGGTCAAATTGCATAATGTGCTGTTAACGAGGCTCAGAACACATGCGCAGGGGGGCATCGGGCTACATCTACATCTTATTTCTGTGACGGAAACCTAAATGCCTCAGGGTTAATCTCCATAATACTGCATCTGCATGGAAACTGGTGCATTTCTAGAGTTCCCTCCATCGGCCATTCATTCCTTTTCCTCTGAAGCGCAGAGCTGGGAATGCGATATCTGTCTAGTTAATGGTTGCTCTATTCACATGGAAGTGCGGGGCTGCGGGCTGAGTGGAGGCAGAATTTTTCAAAACACAGAGAGTAGGTGACATAAAAATGCCATCGTGAGACTATAATGACTGTTGATGGGAATTTCCTGACAGACAGTGTTGCTGCACGTTCCATTCCAGCCTAATTTGTTTGGATAAACATGTTTCTGATTCTCGACTTTCCTTCCAAAACACAGCCAAGGCCAAAGGCAGGACCAGGGTGTTGACGCTGCAGGTCATGGAGGTGCACGTACACACAATGTACCTTTTTACTTTGGTACTTTTTAATAAGACTCCTAGGTATTTTCACTTAAATACCTGTAAGATCAGCTGCTCCTCTTTTTCCTCACAGGGTTTCTGGATAATTCCGGGTGTTTTGTGTCCAGCTGCCAACACTGGCTAAGTGTCAACGCTATGATCGCTGTGTTAGGCTAACGAACTGGTCGGTAACGACGGCCTCCCCCGGGCCTTCACCCCGCCCCCACACACACCTCCCCGGGTTGATGCACTCACGGTGGAGGCTGAGGGAGATGTTGATGATCCGCTCTTCCGTGAAGCTCTTCAGGTTCGGGATCCTGGCGCACTTGAGGTGTGTCGACGGGGGCGCGTCACCCACGTGGATCCAGCAGACCTTCTCCTCGGCGTAGAGAAAGTCCATGGCCGTGGTCTGCTTTGTGGTGGTGGACAGCAGGCTGTGGACGGTGGTGCCGCTCAGGGATGTGGCCTGGATGTTCTGGGAGTTGGCGATCAACAGGACGGGCAGGCGGTCCACTGGCACTGGGGTGTAGACATGAGAATATCAGTCAATCTCATTACCGGTTACAGCATCTTTTTGCAGCACTCTGCATCTGTTTTTCAGCTATGAAACATCACTTATTAGCATTAAGGTCTCTGAAAACCTTCAACACTCAAAAAACAATTAGTTAAAACACCACAGTGATAGAAATTAGCCACAATTATGCTACCACTATGCAAACATAGTGTCACTAGCAGGGTTAGCACGTGTGCTGGACCAAGCTGGTGTGTGTGCAGGTCCGTACCGTTCTTGGCCTTGCAGGAGCGATTGTCCGGCTGGGGCAAATATCCTTCCACGCAGGAGCAGGTGTAGCCGCCGTTAGTGTTGGTACAGGACTGGCTGCAGGTCCCGTACACACTGCACTCATCAAAATCTGAGCCACAGAAACAGCAGATGGTCTCATCCCTCAGGTGAAGCTCATAAAAAATTACGACCGGGCTCGATGACGTTCTAGGTCACACGCTGGTGCGAAACGGAAACAAATAAAAACGTCCTCCGACCTCCTCCTCCGAAGGACGCCTCACCTTTGCAGGCCTTTCCGTCCGGGCCGATCTCATAGCCGCTCTTGCAGTAACAGGCTGACCCCGTCGGCGTGATCCCACAGCTCTCCTGACATCCTCTCAGCGAGCAGTTGGTGATCAACTCTGAGAGAGGACAGAAAATTGGCAGGAAAAACAAAAACAGTTTAATGAGAGGACGCCGGGGAATGATCGTGTTTTAGTGGTCAGGTGAAGCTGGACTCATTCGTCATATTTAGAACTCGGGCAGATGTTCAGAGATTAATACTGGATGAGAGAGGAGAATAATATTTAACGAACACGGAGCCTCATTCTTATGCTTTAATTGCAGGGATATAACGTACGTCATGTGCCACAGATGATGGATGTGCACGTGTCAACAGTGATCCAGAACTGGTTGGAACAGTCAGTTGACTCACCCCCCCCCCCCACCCACCCACCCCCCGGAAGACTACAGAGATATAAAAGAAAGATGAGAGTTCGAGGGAGACGGCGGCGACTCTGATTCATCTCCTCTGCTGATGATAAAGTCAAACCAAATTGCCACAAACTTCCAGAAGCAGAAGTCGTCTGGGTCACCTCAGGTCAGCGCCGTGTTTACTGCATTGGCCCGCCTGTCACGTAGTCACGCTACTTTTCCACTGCATTTGACCTGATCAGCACAATCGCTCCTCACTTCCTTTAACCTCATCAGAAATTGCTTCTCGATTCTTAGTTTCAGGATTTAAAAAGCCTTCTCGCAAAGCAAGCCTTGAATCTGATTGGTCTGACCTCTTCGTCGGCCTGTGAGTGGGGCTTCCTCGCTACATGACAGCGTGAACGTTTCAGGAAAGTGTACCGCGCGAGCGGCGCTACCTCGGCAGTGCGGCCCCTCGTCCCAGCCGTCGGTGCAGTCCGGAACGCCGTTGCACAGTCTGCTCATGTGGATGCAGACTTCGGTCCCTCCGCACCGGTACTCGTTGGGGGGGCAGCGTGCCACGGTGCTGTGGGGACCTGAGGAAGATGATAGGAAATAAAGGAAAAAAGGAGGAATAAATCAATGATCACTTATTTTCCTTTGAAACAACCTGCATCTGTCAGTCTGGCTTTATTAGAGACGCTTTCTCTAAAGGTGCTCTGCTTCCTTCTAAACCTTCTAACCCCCACCAAACAACTGCTGACCCATTTACAGAGTAAAAAAGAGAGGACAGCATGTGGAAAAGAAAACACAGTGATAGAGAAAAGGAGGGGGAGCTGCAAAGATGAGATTGGACAGGAAAGACCACGAGGATCAGCTCGTCTACAGCGAGAGGCCAGCGGAGCCCCACAAGGCCTCGTTCTGGTACCAGCTGGCAGCTGTGGAGTGGAAAAAGCATCGCTAATTTGGAGAGAACAGTCTTTTCTCTGAGTTTCTTCTAGCAGGTTAGCATGCTTGGAATTTTAGAGCTGCTCTCTTTCGCCACACAATGGAGGACGGGCTGGCCGCAGAGTTTTTCTTTAGCAATTAGTGCCCGGCGAGGGAAACGATGCTGGTACTGTCGAGGACCTCAGCGCCAGTAGACTTCGTTTTTCCCAGAGGCTCCTCAGACTCAGAGAAGCTATTTTAGCGTCAATCTTCAAACAAACAAACAAACAAAAAAAGCAAGCATCCAGCATAATTACAGAGCTTCCTGCAAGCTAAACAAAGCCTTTCTTTTCTCCGGGAGCCCATCAAAACTAGTTTGACGGCGTGCCGGATTTCAGACACCTTGCACGAGTGGAATTATTAAGCTGCTGCGCACAAACCTGGGTCACATGTTCCTCTCCAGGCCGAGCGAGTGAGCGAGCGTAGCGGGGTCAGGGACGAGAGAACTTAAGGCCTTTGTTTAGAATCACACAAATCGGCTGTGGCCTTCGACAAAGCAGGCTGAGCTGCGCGGCTGTAAGCGGCGTCACGTGTGGGGCTGATCTGAACGGCGGGGCTGGAATGCTGTTTTGGATTTGACGTTCAAAAATACCAGGGGACCGAAGGGATACCTTGAATAAATAAAGGAATGCAAAGAGAAAGCGAGACAGCAGCGATCCTGCTGATTGTTCACCTAACAGCGGGATTGTTACATTAAGTGGCCCTTTTTTACACACACATTTGCAGGCTAGAACAGAGGGTGAGGGGTTTACATGTTTGTGTGTCTGTGTGTGTGTGTGTGTGTGGGTGGGTGGTTGGTGTAATTTAATGTTTATCCATTTAAAAAGCAGCTTTTGGTGACAGGATAATTCTGGGTTTATGTACTTCCCCATAAACAGACCGGCCCTCTGCCATTTTTGGCTCGTACCGCACATTCTTGGACGGAGCATCTGAACCTTGAACAAGCATGCCCAGAGGCACCCCCCGCCCCCACCCTGTCTGTCTTGACCCCTGTCTCCCCGCCATCGCTGGCCTGCCAAGCAAACACATCTAGGCCGTGTGCTGGTCACTGGGAGGCGTTTATTTCTGACGGCTAACGTACATCTGCTGCTCCCCGAGACCAAAACGCAACGCAAAAAACCTCTGTGAAGGATCTCCAGACTGCTGTCTGAGGCCGCGACCCCGGGGGGAAAAAAAGGTTTTAAGCGAGCAATGACGTCGCACAGCTGCTGTCGTGCGACATCATTGCTCCGTCGGCAGCTCGGATCAGCTCCTCTAGTCTTCCCTCTGGTGATGTCCAACTCAGATCTTCGCTGCTTCCTGGGGAGGCTTTAGGGGCTGGCAGGCTGACAAAAAAAGCAGGAAAACCTAAATCCGGCTCTCGCAAGGACAACAAACAGAGCGTTCTACAAACCCAGCGGCACCACGGCTCCTCCAGGCGGAGGAGCAGAAGGCGGGGTCAAGACGGGTGAGGGGACAGCTCGCCACACTTCTGTCCAAGAGAGCATTTTAATCAGCATACCGACTCATTATCTGATCCATTCCCCTTTTATTTTCCATACGACGCTTTTTAAATCAGCTTAAAAACATCAGCGTTGTGCAAGTTTCTCTTCGAAAGGGCAGAGAGGGGCTTTGCTTCTGGCCTGGTAAACGTTCGACTTAAGGTTCCGCGCCGAGCTCCAACCAGAGTTCTTCCTTTGACAGTGGCCCGTCCTCTGAAACAACTTTCTAATGCACCAATTATCCTGAGGAAGCAACAGCCCAACAAACAACAGGAAAATGGCATCATAAACGCTGCGGTCGGCCTCTGGCTCGCCACCTTCTGGGAAGGGAGCTGCTGGGGTTATTCAAGGTTTTTTCCTGGGTTGTTACCTCCATGACAAGCATTTTCTTGGCAAACACAGTTCAGGCTCTTTCGGTATTAGAAGCCGAATTCCGCTGTCTGCGCTGCCCCCGCCTCGACTTCGCTTCTAAAATAGTCAGAGGATCACATCCGGCTCGCCGCAGCCTCGGCCAGTGTGTGTTTAGACTGTATATTTATCTCTCGACATACATATCTCGGTGTTTATCTGTGATTTATGAGCACCAGATAATCAGACCAGGACTTTCTTCACATTGGGTATAGTCAGAGATGTTGGAGGTCCAGAGGGCCTGGGAGGCGGGGCCAGTGTCACAGCTAATATCAGCCATAGCTGCATCATTTTTAGATTTGGGGTTTTCTTGGGATTTGAAAGTAATGTTCTCGCTGGTTGCCGTGGAAACCAGGTGCAGCGGCGCACCTCTGTCGTGATCGAGCAGCGGTTGCTTTTCTTTCCATGTGTCCCGCTATGTGGACTGGATTCTGGCTCTCGATGAGAGAACTTCATCACTGGCAGTGTGACCGCCAGCCCGGGGGCGGGAACCAAATGTGGCGAACGCCACCGCCGAACGGCTACGCAACAAACAATAAAAGCCTTGTGTGCCGTTACAACTGCGCCGATTTCGGCAGGGTCTTCACGGCGGTCTTTCTCCCTCAGACGCAGATGACATCATGGAAGACGACGTTTTCCACCGTGGCCGTCACAAAGCGCTTCGAGGCTAATTGCAGCCTAGGTGGGAACCGTCTGTAAAACTGTCCTTATTAGAGAGCAGGGCCAGGGGAAGACGTCACTACCAAACTGCACGCTTCCTGTCTTTCCGGGACCTCTCGCTGCACGTGGGACCATTTCTCCACTCTAGTAAAGTCTGATACCTCAGGGGAGAGGGGGAGCCCACAGCAGCCCTACGACCTACCTGAAGGCCACACATCTGGGCAGTGTTTACGCTCATCGTGGCCTTTTTGAGTCCCTGCTGGTTCTGCATGCAGACCAAAGTTTTATATGATGGTCATAGGTCCAGACAAACCCTTTGTTTGCACTCTTTCAGTCCGTCTTTATGCCAGGCTGACCCAGCACACAGCCGCACAAAGAACGGCATTGTGGGGTTACGCAGCGGGGCAAAGCAGCTGCGCCGGACAGCGGCTGACTTCTCTGGCAATAGCCACCACGCTAACAAAGGTCAGACACACGAGTCATTAAATAAACCCCGCTGCTGCCTCCTGCAGCCAGTGGCATCTGCAAACGCATCTCTACAACCTCGAGCACTAACAGCATAGTCCAGAGGAGTCAATCAAACCCCTCACCCTGCAAACCCCTCGTCTCAATCTTAGAACATAATATTTAGTCTAGATCTGCGGACTGTCCACGAGGAGGAAGACCTAGAAGGTCACCACGTCCATAAGCCGCCACAGGATAGTTATTTATTCCCTGGACAGGAGCAGAGAGGCGGTTGGAGGAGGGTGCACCAATGAGGAGAGAGAGAAACGGCAGGTTGTAAAAAAAAAAAAAAGAGAGAACACAAAACTGCAGGTTCTCCACAGCTCTGGGCCACTTTAATGACTTCCAGACGTGCGGTCGTGCTGCACGTCTAGACTGCTGCTCCAGCGGCCTGAACCCTCAGTCCTCATTTACCCCCCAGCAGCACCACCACCATGTCGCCCTTTGCTAAGCCCCGCCTCCTCTTACATATCCTGAACATGCTATTTTCTCAGTCGGCTGCAGGCGGTTTCATTCCACTCGCCACTGACTTGGCCTCCAAACACACCAAAGCTAATAAAAAGTTTGATAAAGCAGCATTTATTTCAGGACTCTGGCGTTTTCGGTCACCCTCTGAAACGCTGGAGGCAATCACATCGATCTTTCCTTCCCAAACATCACAAATTTATAACTGGGCATGACAGGCCCGTTTACACGTGGATTTAACTGGTAATGAGCTCAACAGGCTTTCTTGTTTTTTTAATCGGACTTACAGACATCAGGCTCCTCGTCAGAACCGTCCGGGCAGTCTTTCTCTCGATCGCAGCGCCATCCCTTAGAGATGCACGTCACGCCGTCCTTACACACAAACTGCTTTGGGCTGCAGGTCTTTGGGGCTGAGGAGAAACAAAGAAAAAGTGAATTAATTAGGAGACTCCGGGAGTGTAAAAAAAAGAAAAAAACAGCCACTTTTGTGTCAGCGATCTCCCTTTGCTGAGATCTCATTAGTAAACTGGGCCCGTTCTGTTCGGAGTCAATAATGGGCCTTGCCGGTCCCAATTAGTTTCTGGAAAGTTGCAACTTGACGGAGCGACTGGATAATGGGGCTTCACAAAAGTACAAAACACATGCTTGCGCCTGATATTCAGGTCAGTGTTTCCAGGACATTAGAAAAGCAGTAATGTATCAAAGAATGTCTTTGCAGCACGCACACACACACACACACACACACACACACACACACAAGAAAGACCAGTTGATGAAAACAAACTCTTTTCTGAGATCTAGCAGTACTGAATAATTAAAAAGGATAAAGAGGATATAGGTTGGGTCTGGCTTTACCCGGAAAAAAGCTGCTGTTTTCCTTCTCGCTAATTAAGACTATTTGTCTGTTGTGAGTAGAAGGTCACACAAGGACTAAGCACACAGGACGTGCCTCCATTGATCCACACTCATTCATCCATCTCTTTTCCATTACCTTAAAGACCTAGAGAGTCTTCATTCCCTTGTGAATGGTATGCTTGCTACAGAACAGCTTTAAACTCCTGACCGCCTCCACCTCAACAGCTGCCAACCAGCCACCACCTCAGATAGACGTCCTCGTGCAGCCGCTCCAAACTCTTTGCATGACTCTGGGTTTGTTCTTTTATCACGAGTCAAAAGGTCGCAGGAAAATTCTAAATGATAAAAATTAATTGGAGTTTTTTATTTCATTAATCAGGCCTGCAGCAGCACCCATAATTAAAACTAAACCAGTCTGAATTCAATTACATTTATGCACCTTTTTGCTAAAAAAAAAAAAAAAAGTCTGGTTTCTGAAGTCTGAGTGGGTGGTGGAGGGGGGGACTGAGCTGAAATACTGGGATGGAAGGGAGGAATGTCACACACACTATCAAAGAGCAGACTGTGTGTTTACATAAGTGATGGCTGCGTGAAAATTCTTCTTGGCTGGATTGCAAACTGGTCTGAGACGGTAACGGAGCCAGAGCCAGCACGTTAGCGCCTCAGACTCTACTCTGGAAACAGGAAGGAAGCTAAAACCGCTGGCCGGAGCTTCACCAAGACCGAGTAAAGATGATCATTTAGACCCAAACCGTTCATCCTTCCCGGAGTTACACTAACAGCAAGTGTTTCTAATGACTATTTAGCTGACGGCCAGATTGAGGCACAGTGTTACCGGAGCTTCAAATGCTTATTATACCCTCTGGAGTCGGATGTAAACCGTGGTGGATTTTCTACAGGTTACTGAGCGTCTCCTGTCTAAACCCTCTAACCTTACAAACCATTTAAAACAATACAGTTTGGTTTTCCATTAAATATTCGAACTGTCCCCCACACAAGCACACACACACTTTATCATATTATTGCATTGTGTGGCTCCAGAGGAACGAAAGAGTAGAGAAATGCCCTCAGTTTTCCTGTGATACTCCGGTAAATATAAGTTTTCCACAGGTTGCATGTGGGAATACGACAGAAACAATCTTTCGAGCCTCACAACGGATTCATCTAAAGCTAATAACAGCGTTGCCTGGCCGGGTCAACACTAGCATCAGGTGGGTGCGTTTGTTGGCAGGAGACACTGTCTGCTGCAGTGCATGCTGGGACGCAAAACACTGGCTGCAGTTTAGTCTGCTTCTGATAGCGTGTCCTCGCTCTGAGAGCAAACAAAATAAGAAGGGAATTTTCTCGGACAAATAATAGGGGCAGATGTTGGAACGAGGGCAAAAGTGATTAGGGGACCGACTGTACCTGGAAGAGAATCGATGGACTGGTTCAGAAATGTTTCACTGTCAGCAGTAAACGGGAACCAAAACTGTTTATTGTATCACAGCTCAATATCTGGGCGGAAGGTGCGATAATAGCACACAACTGCCCTCCGCCTAGGCTGGAACAGAACCCGAGAGTGGCAGGAGCTTGTTTATCTGACCTCTGTCCTGACCTCAGTGGGTTCTTTTAAAGGCCAAAAAGGGAGGAGGGCTCTCTACCGCCTTGTACAGCTGCGGCCCGCTGCCTTCATCCTCCTCCTCCTCCTCCTCCGCAGCTCAGGCACAAAAACATCAGAGTCGGACCAAGGGAAAAAAGGGGGATGAAGAAAAAAAACTTTTCCAATTTGTCATGTTACCAGGCAAAGAGAAGGAAGCCCTGCCCGCGGCCCCGGAACGAAGCTTCCCAGCAGGGTTTGGAGGCGCCGTCTGAGAGGTTTCAGTCACTATTGGAGCGCCAATGGGTCCCTGACCCCTACAGGGTGCCAGTCCACCCGCAGCAACACACCGGCTAAAGGAGCCCAATCACGCTGGGACGCTCCGGTGGAGCCGATAAACGGTTTATGTCCTCACAGAGATAGAAGTGCGTGTGCTTTGCGTGCAGGTGCAGGTAGGAATCAAGCGCAGGAATGTGCTGGTGTCTGACGATGTTAACCAGGGACAAACCAGGCCCCGTCAGGGCTGCGCTCCGTTTCCTGTGACCGTTTTACTTCTCCGACCTGAGCCGCTGTGGGGAGGCTGAAGCGCCAAACGCTCGCACAGCCAGGAGGTATTTGGAGATTTCACAGCTCCGAACGTCTCTGCTCCAGACTGGTAGCCAACCCTGACAGCTTTCCAAACCGGAGGCTGCGTCAGCGGTCCGGGGGCGGGGCCAGGGCGCTCCTTTACTTCCACATAAGGATTAAAGGAATTCAGCGGCAATCTGGGAGCCAGGCGGCTAAAAACCCACAAGGTGTGTGATCAAACATTATCGGGCTAGTCAGTTTAGACAAATCCCTCTGCCGAAGCGCCACCGGCGCACACGCGGTGCGCACTGCAGCTGCGCAGGGACAGAAATGACAAGTGAGCCTGCTTATGCCTCCGCTGAGGGAAACATTAAAGAAGATTATATGAAATTCCTTAGCGCCTTCCCATTATACCAGTACAAGTTTCCAGAGACTGGATTCTCCCGAATGGTTATTTTATTTAAAAAAAAGGTGAACCAGGTGCAGAATAAAGCCTGACTAATAATGACCAGGATGATGATGGTATTTTATGCGGAACTAACAGGTGACCTTTGTATCTGGTGTTTGTGGGGTTTTTTCTGTTGCTGTTATCCATCTGCTGATCCCCCCATTTCAGCTGCAGCCTTTCACGTGAAGGCCAGTCGGAGGATTGCTATTGATCCTCTTGTTGAACCTCGAACTCCTCCATTACAGCCCAGCGGTGATTACAACCCACCGGTCGGGTCTTTGGATGCACAAACACAACGGTAGTGAGATTTCTGGCACATCATTCAGGGTGAACGGGGGATGAGTGATCAAGGTTAGCGTCGGGTGCTGGCTGAAAGTCCCATCTTTGTTTTCAGGAGATCCTGTTCTTTAAACATCACCAGGCTGCTAGCGCGGCGAGGAGGTTGCTTACATACTTCTGGAGTTTGTTCCCTGTTTGGAGCTTTGACCATGGTGGTAAAGACAGCTTCGGCTACGACGGCGTGCGTGCGTTCGTGCGTGTGCGCGCCTGTTCCTGATTTCCCTTCATAAGCTGCTCTTTCGAGGGAGGGGACTCCTGGGACTGTGTTCCATCTCCAGTCCTGGAATAGTTCCATCCAGATAACATATCTCACCCACAGCCCTGAAGTGGGTCACAGGGCTGGTCTGGGCACGTGAGCGCGCGCTGCTTTTTGGTGACTTTTAGAAGACCGCAGCTGGGTGGGTTAGTGTAGCCTAGCTTAGCTTAGCATTGGACTGGAAACAGAGATTTCCTTTAATGGGGAAAACCAGTTTCGTGGCAACCCGCCTCATTTTTTTGTTGGGTACCGGAGCACAACCGGGTCACCTCCTGTAGCAGAAACTTCGATGCTAAACGTTTATCTAGGTCCAGTCAGAGGCCGTTAATTAGAAGGTTGCAAAACTGTGGCCCCCGCCCGTCATTGCTAGGCGATATTATATAAAACATTTCAGCCAGAATTACAGAGGATGCAACAATTGGCCTGCAGCCCTGCATTGTGCAAAGTCACATCAGGTAAGCAGCCATGTTTGTCTGCAAGCAAAGACCATTATCAGACGTACTGGAAGGTGGATTCTGAGGATTTCAAAGGGACTAACGCTTCCTGGCTGCTGTCAGGATGCCGATGCTTACCGTCTGACTCTTAAGTTCTTCAAAAATCCACAGGGCAATCTAGAATGTATTGGTGCGTTTTCTAATGGGATTAATCAGGTTTAATCCACGGCTCACAGTGATTAATCAGATTCGATGTTTTAATGGCGTGACAGCGCTGCCACTAGTAAATCTGTGGACTCGGTGGACGCGGTAGATGTGACTGAGCTGAAGAAAAGCAGCTGACCACAATACTGGATTTTATAATTGCTGACTTATGCCGTCCTGCCTGTTTTTAGGCAGCAGCCCCAGCCCTGGTCTCACCCACGCAGCAGCAGCAGAGGCTGACGTTGATCTACAAGCTAACGACTGCCTTTCGTGGTCAGCGAAGTGGGACCCTTTTGGTCGCTTTGGCGTCTCTGTGACGGCGGCGTCGCACCAAAAACGGGCAAATGGTAAAAGGGAGAGTGCCTATGGGGGAAGAGCACCAACCACCGACGTTGGGTCGGTGGTTGGTGCCACCGAGCTGGTCTCACAGCGACACTGGGAACTCTTTCATCGAGGCCTCCTGCACCAGGCGCCCAATTAGCGGGACCTTCTGAACAATTTGCAACTGTTGGTGGAGCCCCCCTCCCCCCGAGGAAACAAAGAGCAGTTTGGACTCATGTTGGCACTGGTGGCCCCTCGACCTCTGTCCCAACCGAAGGAGTCTAGCCTAGCATGCTGTCTAGCTTATATGCCTTTTAGAAGCAAATCATGTTTATTGCCGGAGCAAAAGAGGGAAAAAAGACATTTAGGATCCATTAAAACCAGGCCCGGAGATAAAAACATGACATCATTTTGGTTTCCTCTCATCTCGTGCTCATCTTGGTGAACTCTGTTATGTACCAGTTTATATAACCGAGCCGTCAGCGCCCCTCCGATCGCAGCCGCCAAGTCCTTTCGCTCTGTTTCTGACTTAACGTGCTTTAAGAGAACGCCGTGTGGCGTAATAGGGGTCTCCCGGGTTGTGCTGCGTCTCTTTCAACATCAAGAACAGCGTGACGGCCTCCTTACGTGACTGTGGCCATCTGAAAGCCGTACCACTCGGCTCAAAATGTCAAACGCGTGGTTTGATGGTTTGGAGATGTGGGCGCCACAGATAACCAGCAGTAATCCAGTCACATGACACAGTCAGGCAGGGTTTATTTCTGCCTTTTCCATCACTTTGCGCAGGGTGATATTTAAATAAAGCTTCCTGGATCTCCACTGAACAAGGCTGGCTCCCCAGGTCAAAGCCGAACGTCTGACAGTGAAGGCGCTTTTCACTAAAGACAACATCGACGTTTGGAGGGGATCGGTTTGTTTAAAGCAGACATCAAAGTGCCCCAAAGAGGAAGAAACTGCAGGTGATTGCAGCTTATTCAAATCCATCATCGAGGTGGTAATTTGCTGCACATGCACGAGCCTGGCCGGACTGCCACGTGCAGAGGAACAACTCCAAAATTAAAAAGGAAGAGCTTACTGGATTTGATTATACAGGCGAGATTAGCTTAGCAGCAGCCAGCGTCACGTGCATGGAAACATTTTCTGACAAGGGGGTAAAAAAAAAAACATATTTCAGAGGTGTTTGGCATGATGGAGAGGAAAAGAAACCACTTTAACCTGAAAAGAAGTGAACGACTCTGGAAGAAAGGCCTGTTTCCTCTCATAAAAACACAAGGCTGCGCAAGTGGGGACGGTGGGGGTTAATGGTTTCCAGCAGTCGTTCCAGTTTGTGCTCCTTTGAGTGTGGGGTATTTCTGTGGGGTCCGACCCGATTCCACCAGGTAAAGAGCTGGTCGCCGAATCGATCGGCTCGGTTCCAAGACGACCCCTTTCGGGCCGGGAACTGGGGTCGGGGTCAAGGTTAGGGGTCAACGTCGGGGGCCGCCAACACAGCTGCGGAGGAGAGCGACTTTGACCGCGCAAACTGGTCCATCTCGAGGCAAACACAGCAGTGACGCAGCAGTCCGGCACACGCCTGCTGATGCCAGCACTGGAGGCGCCGCTCGCAAGCGACAGAACCACCACCTAAATGAACACCAACCGCTCCGTCACAACACATCCGCCCCCCAAAGTGACAGGGAAAACCTGCTCCACATGTTTAGGAAGGCCTGGATCGTTGCCAGCCGGTGGAATGACTTAACAAGTAGGTTTTTGGGGCCTTATTGTCAGTGTGAGAGGGAGAATAGAAATGAGATGCTTTAATATTCATATGTGGCCCTGACAGGCTGGGGGACAGGAACAAAAGAGCACTGTATCAGGTTTCATCTCCTCCACGTTTCTCCTGTCCTCTCTTGTCACACGCAATCACGCAGACACGTCCTCGCACCTCTCCCTGCGCAGGAGACGATCCACTCACCGTCTATTGCCCATCCTGGAGCGACCACTCGCCAACTGTGCAACAATCCCAGGAAAAGCAGTCCCGTTGCCAGCGTGCTGGTGCGCAACATCGTCGCCCGTAGCCTGTCTCAGAAGAAGAGCTGTTAGTCATCAATCGCTCCTGTCAAGCTGGAGGTTTGCAGACAGGCGGCGACGCGCGACTCTGCCCCGGCGGTGATGCTGCTCACCGGGGCTGACAGGGATGCTGCTGGCCGCAGACGCGGAGGACGCTCTTCTGTCAAGGCTCGATGGGAAAATCCGAGGCTACTCCCAGCCCCGGCTGTTCAGGGGCTCCGCGGACGCATGGGCAGCCCTGCCACAAAGGCTTAGCAGGCTGAACTGAGCATCCAGCTAGCGGCTCCGAGTCCAGACGAACCGGGCGCCCCGGATCCTGCGCTCGATTCGCCGTCGCCGCTCCAGCGGAGCCAAGTCGCAGCAGGAGGAGCGAGGGGCGCAGATGCTGCCGTCGTTTCCAGCACCTTCTGCTGCTGGTCACAGACTGAACCTGGAGCCTGGAGCTCAGTCACTCAGGCAGCGGCTCTGAGTGACGTCGGCCGACCCTCCCCTCGCTCCAGCATCCGACATCCCCCGATCCACCTCCATCCATCAAAGCGCACCAAACTTACCGCAGCACCCCCTCCGATGTGCAAAAGACATTTTTGCATGACGACATGAATTGGTGGCACAATACTGATCTGAAATCGGGGTGGTTCCTCCTCTAAAACACCTGTAGTCATCACCTGTGAGCGCCTTTAAAGCGAATGTTCACAGGAACAAAATCAGCCTCAAAAGCAGATGACGCACAAATGTGAACACCATGAATATATAAGCCAATGTGAAATGTATTTACAGTGCTCATTATCACAGTATTTACGTGTCAATATCACCTAAAATGTCACAAAAAGACATAAATAGCATGTGCGGATGTATCACTGAATTGTGTGGGTTTTTCTGAATTATTCCTGAAAGCCTTTTACACATCTCCACAGGAGACATCTTATTTTTATGGATTTTTTTTTCTGCTTTCAGCGTGTTTTTTAAATTCTGCCCATCTCTTGGTCTACAGCCACCCAGGTGGTGAGTTACCAAACCTGATCAACATTATCATTAATCCTGATGAGATGGAAAAGGGCTGATTTGGACAGGACTGCCTTCCTCATCGGGTTTTAATGTTCCTCAAAGACACAAGCCGAGAAAATCAATATGAGCCCAGAATATAAGCAAAATTGCTCAATTTCTTTTCTTTTTTTTAAGTAACTTGGCATTTTAAATCAGGAAGTTAAAAAAAAAAAGTTCCTCATAAAATCTGTGTTTTGTTTCGTCCAGATGCCTGGATTTGTGTTGGTTGGTTTTTGGACATTTAGTTACTTTAAACATTTCATGAGTAGTCAAACTATGCTGTAATATGTTGTCGGCTTGGCTACAAAATCACTAAATTAACAGTGATGCATCAACACATCCCTCCATCAACACATCCCTCCATCAACACATCCCTCTATCAGGTTTTTTTGTTTGTTTGTTTGTTTTACTAATATGATGGATACAAGCTGAGGGAATGTCCGGTCAGATATGTTTTCTTTTTCTCTCTGATGGCTTTAATTACATCAAATGATCAAAGTTTGTTGTCATACATTCAACTAGAAACATCGAGTCATATATTCTTCAAGAGATGTTGTGCCTCACATTCTTCAGTCTTACTGAGACGGTTTTTTTCCTTTTTCTTCAATAGCAGCCACACTCTTTAACACTCGCCTTTCAGGCTTGAGCAGGTTTCAGTCGCTCTCGTTTCTCCATCAGTCCCGCGACGGCGCCGGAGACTGCGCCGCACTGACACCTAGCGGCGGCCTGGGGGTATTACCGCCGGACGGAGGACAAAGGGCCCTTTGTTCCAGAGGTCACACACAGCAGGGAAATGAGTCAGCGCATAATAGGTGCAAATAAAGTAAAAGCTCGACAGGCTTCTCCATTTCATTTCATTTCTTTCATTTCTCCCCTGCCTATGCTGGCAGGAAAGATGCCTGTGATTTCCGCCTATAAAAAACTCCTAGAGAGAATTTTATCGTGAAAGGTGCTATATAAATAAAATAAAACTAAACTAAACGAACACAGGCTTCCAATAATGAAATTTTCCCCCTTGTTGCAAAAAAACCACCTTAATTTTAGCTGCTTTTAAATGATGAATATAGAACTAAACACACCCGAATAGTAATGATCCCATTTGACCAGCAGGTGGGGCTATAACACAGAGACTGACTGAGCCAACTGCACCAGTCAAATCTAAGCAATCCTGTATTAGCAGGGCATAACTGATGACCTGATATCTTATGCTAAAATTCTTTACAAATCAAAGTGAGTTACACAGTGATGTGTGTCATTATACAGGATGTGGAGTGATGATGTCAAATTCTGAATTCTGGGTAAAATCTCGGTAGCATTTTTCTGTAGAACAGTTCCTGCCAACTTCTGAATAACAGCAAAAGCTCTCACTTCCTCTTCCTTAGAGTTTAGAGCCGATTTTTACGGGGTTGTTTCTGCTCTGCAAAACCCAGTTTCACATGAATTAGCCAGCTCCAGATTTTCTGGCTCTGTGTAAAAGCACCATTCATCTGGTTTGTGTCACGACTGGACTCGGGGGTCTCGTGCGTCATTCTTTCATCCACAGCTCGGAGCCTTGGTGCACCTCCGCCCAGTTGGCTGCAGCCGGATGGAGTTTTCTGGTCCTACTGTCACAAACGTGTTGGGTAATCCTGGAAAACTTCAATAGGCAGTTCAACACTTTTGAAGAACGCATTTTACAAAAAAAGCACTAGTGTGAAGTCCAAGCTGCCCCCTCTCTCCTCTTCTCTCCTCTCCTCTTCTCTCCTCTCCTCTGCTCTCCTCTCCTCTGCTCTCCTCTCCTCTCCTTGACCTAGAAGCCAAAGGGTCCTCAGAAAATCACACCCTGTGTTTGGTTCTAACCAGTCTAGCAGTATGAGCAACGAGCTGCAGCCATTTTGGAGCGCTGACGACCAAATATGATGGCTGATTATGCTTTGGCCTAAATTATTTTTCTATATTTGTCTGTTGGAGGAAACCACACAGGAAACTGCTCATTTTAGACCATCAAAAACACCATTAAAAAGACATTATCAGAGGAGTGCGTACGGCCTTCCAAATAATCTTTTATGTGCAGAGGTGTACAGAGAGCACAGTCACCAATTTGAGGTTTAAATCACCCAAGACTGTCCAAATTTTTGACTAAAAG
>CAAE01014979.1:219588-322088 GCA_000180735.1 Tetraodon nigroviridis
AGCAGCCAGTCAGTAGAACCTGGGAATTTGCTCATGCGCTCTTGCTATCTTGATTTAAAGTATTTTTGCATTATTTTATTTCAAGCTAAAGTTTCAACGCACAACTGGATTCAGTGAAGGCACCACAGCGCCAGTTTTACCTTCTAGTTGTGACCAAAAATTTGCCATCACACGCACAGTACACGCATACTAGTATATCACACACTTTCCCACTGTGTCGCTCTAGATGTAATAAGGGTTTCCTAGCAACCAGCATGTTGACGTCCAAACAACATTGATCTTGTCAGAGAGGCTAGCTGTTCTACGAGGTTCTGAGTGCAACAACGTCGGCGGTGTGTTCCCCGACTGCAGACCAAGGAACGACCCGAGACTGCAGTTCACACACACACACACACACACACACACACACACACACACACACACACACACACGGGAGGGCGCGTTAATGCCCGCTGCAATTTACACGCAGCGGGCAACCTCCTTCAGCCAACCCTGCCTCCTCATTGGTCAGAGTGCCGCAGAAATAGATCAGAGGCTACCGTCGTCTCCACTGCAAAGGTGACGCAGGGACACGCTGTTTTCACGTTCTGGTGGTAAAAGTTTATGTCGGGTGCTGGCGCGGGTTCTCCCGCTTCACGGCCCTCATCGGTGACCTTTGGCAGAAACCGCAGAACAGCAGCCTGGCGAGAACCAGCTGTACCAGTATCTATCTATCTATCTATCTATCTATCTATCTATCTATCTATCTATCTACCTATCTACCTACCTATCTATCTATCTATCTACCTATCTATCTATCTGTCTATCTATCTATCTATCTATCTATCTATCTATCTATCCATCTATCTATCTATCTGTCTATCTATCTATCTATCTATCTATCTATCTATCTATCTATCTATCTATCTATCTATCTATCTATCTGTCTGTCTATCTATCTAAATAACACAGTGCCTTTTTTCCTCCTCCAACTTGGACTGGGTCTGCTCATCATTACAATGGCCCCTTTCACTAATACCTCATTAAAAAAGTCTATCAAGAGGTAAATGATGGGCCCCCCCAGTTCTGACTCCACACGCTTCATTTTGTCCCCGCGGTCACAGTTTGGAGCAGCCGTGCTTCCTTTCAACTTATTCTTCCCTGCAGATCTCTGCTGAGAAAACTAACAAGAGGAGTTGAGTTAATCCCCCCATGTCTGCCGCGGACTCCCCCCCACACACACCCCCTCCCCGGAGGCGAAGCAGCCGTGAAGGAGCCCAGGGGGGCCCAGCGGCGGGGGCCCCTGTCCTGCAGCAGCAGCAGCAGCAGCAGCAGCAGCAGCAGCAGCAGCAGCACCACTTGCAGTCAAGCAGCGGGACTCCAGGCACTCACTTCCCCAGCTGCTGACGTCAGCTGGCAGCCTGGGTTGTGCTCGTCGCTCCGGACATAGAGCCGAGAAAAATGCTGCTCTCCGTGCCGCCAAGGGCAGGAATCAACCCATACACCGGCTACAACCCCAGAAACAACAAAAAGGTGAGCGCTCCGGGGATTTCACCCCCCACCCCGCGTTCGGCCTCTCTGCCCTTTAGGACAGTGTTCCAGCGTCTGCCGCGACCGAAAGAGGCTTGTGACAGCGAGCTGCAGTGTCCTTGAGAAGCGAAACGCACAGAATTTAACTTCAGACAGCGGAGCGGAAAATACGGCTCCAAGCGCCGGCGCGTCGCGGCGCGGCGGTGCGCCCGCCTCGGCTCGGTCCTGTCACGTTAGGAGCCGGGCGGGCGGGGGTTATTTGGTAGTATTCGTGCGTGCGTGGAGCGCGGCGGGGATGTCGATGATCGTCCGCTCACTCATTTGGGAACAAGAAGAAAGTCAGTGGTGGGAGAGCAACTTTTCGGGGGAACTGCGTCGGGAGAGCGCGTCTGCGTCCTGGATGTGTTTGTGGAAGTGGGGGCAGGGTGAAGTTCTAGGGTGCCAAAAAAAAAGGAAAAATCTTTCACGAACGCTTCTAAAACTGGTACGTGTTGGGTAAAATTTCACTTCTTCATTGTCTCCGCTCCCGCGTAAGTTTGCGAAGTTTTTTTTGCCTTGTTTCCCATCTGAGAGCGGAATATGCCCCTCCTCTTCAAAAATCCCACCAGAGCATGATGACTAACATTCCCACAATCAGGAATCGAGCTCTTCTGACCACAATATCTGTTCCCGTGTGTGTGTGTGTGTGTGTTGGTTGTTGCTGTGGCCAAAAACCAAAACAAAACCAAACAAAAACCCAAAACAAACAAACAAAAACAAGGTTATACTAGAAGAATCATCAAATGGATTTAAAGGCCTTAAATTAATATCCTGTGCCCAGATTGCTGGTTGTACCTCCAGGTGTCATGAACGATCCTTCGTTTGTCTCGGAAATGTGATTTTTCATCATCTTTTCCAGTCTGTTGGTTGGTTGGTTGGTTGGTTGGTTGGTTGGACATTCCAGCGACCTCTTGACCCCGTGACTCCTTTCTCCGGCACTGAAAATTGGATGAATGAAAGAATTCAACTTTGCCTCCAGGTTGTTTTTCTGTAAACACAGTCAAAGTACTGCTCGTTTCACTCTTCCTGTTCTGTGGAACAGCTGTTGTATTTCGTTGGAATTGTGCCGATATGGCAACTCCAGCCTTCGCCGTGTTTTAGGAGAATACATCACTTCGCTTTGACTCCGCCGCCTGCTGGTGTGGCTGTTCGGTAGCCATGGTTACAGTGAAAACACCAGTCTATAGTTAGTGTTCCATATCAATCCGCTGTCACCCCCGAGGTCGGTGCTGGGAAGAGGACGCGCCCTCGCGCCGGTTTAAACGGATTGTTGGCTGTTTCAACTCATCCGAACACCAGAAGTAGAAAATCCTCTTAATTCATAACTTAGACAAAACACCTCCAACTGAAGAGGTTGCATCGCGCCGCGAGGAACGGCGCTGGCGCGGCTAACGGGGTTCGAGACGTGCTGCTCGATTCTTCTGTAATTCCCACAGAAGTAAGGTCGCTAATTAGCCTGGAAGCTGAGCTGCTGCCGGGAGAAGCCAGCAGTTAATTGACCCTAAAGCGTTTTATTAGCCCGTCGACAGAACGAAACGACAGTTTACTGACCTGATAAACAAGCCAGGTGCTGTTTGTTCTCTGCTGGGCCAAACAGGTGAGTCAACATATGGGGAATAGGTCAAAGGGCCCCAAATATCCTGACCCAGAACTTAGAAAACTTGACTTTTTTGTCCTAAATTTGTGTTATTGAATGATTAAACACTTAATTGATCATTGGTGGTTAATTGCTCAGTTAGGCTTGTTTGTGAGGAATTTGAAGAGCTCCGGTTTCTCCGATTGCTTCATACCCACCGTAAACACCCAGCAGATTCTGTTCAGGGTAAAAAACCCGGTAGGTTTTCTTCTCCAGTCATGTCAGTGGCCAGGAGGGGTTTTATTTTGTAGAGCAGGAGTTCACCAGGAGGACAAGTTCCTGTGTTGTGATCACTTACATTTCCTCCTCCACCTACTCCTTCTTTTATCGCCTGCTCGCATTCTGCTGTGCATAAGCTGCGCCGGAACATAAAATAGACGTCTGCAAGCAAAAATAGGCCCTCGGAGCCATGAGAGCAGCTTCTCGTGTGCGCTGTTGGAAGCGAACCGCATTTCCTCCCTCAAATAAATAGAGTTAATGTCCTCGGATCAAACTGGAGTCCGTTTTCTGTGCGAGGCGTCCTGGGAGCCGGCCCCCTTTGCCCCCCGGAGGTACCACACATCGCGTACACTCATCAATCAGATTTTTGCTTTTCAGGAAATCGACCTGGATCAGATTGATATAAATAAAATATATAATAAAAACCTAGAGAAAAGAAAACCATGCAGAATCTGCTGACTCATCGGCGTTTGTTTTTTTTGTTGTTGTTTTTGGTGAAACTGTGCTCTTAATCTGTAATTGGGTTCTGATTGTTGCCATGGCGGCGAGGATTTAAACATTCAGTGTGTTTGTCATTTCTGAGGGGAACCGTCGCTGACCTCGATCACATGTCCTACTCGATGATCTGAACAACCTCTCCGAGGTTTAAAAGAACAAACCTGCTTTCAAACAGACCAACAAAAATTGGAGTGCGTATTTTGTTGTTCTGACCCATTTCACAGATGTTGCCTGTGTAAGAGTACGTCACCCCGTCAGTGGCTTGGACCAGAGTGGTGGCAGCTGTTTGAAACTGGTGTGTGTGTGTGTGTGTGTGTGTGTGTTATTTCTTTGGCACAGCTCTGCACACACTTGCAAAAAACCTTTAAGTCTTAGGTTTGAGGTGATATAGGCGACACCCCAGGGGTGTAAGAAGTCCAGTAGAAGAAGACACTGATTACAACAAGGGCCCCCCCCTCTCCGGCCCTCAGCATCTTCTCTGCTATCTCTTTTTTGTATTTAAAGGGTGTCGCACTGCAGGACTAAACACAAACCTCTGCGGGCTTGGCGGGAAGGTTAAATTAAAAGTTGTGCTTCCACGGACTCGCCCACACATGTGTAACGGGAATGTTGCACCCAGGCACGTGAGAGGCCGGCCAGCCCACACCAACGAGAGCTAACGCTGACTCCATCTCTTGCCTTTTTGCTATGTGGCTACGCTAATTGATTGAATCATAAAACAAAAAATAAAACTATTTATACTCCCGAGCCTCATCTGGACTGCAGAAGGAGGAAGACGAGCCGTCAAGTGTTTCACACATGTGCTGTTAGCGTTAGCTTGTGCCTCAGGTCAAATCATTAACAGCACAAAAAGAAAGACAGAGCTTGAATCTGTAAATTCGCAGATTCTTGTTTTCGTTCTATATTTTCCACTGTTTGTTGTTTTCAACAAACTTCCAGAATGGCAGCATCTCCGGGGTCGGTTGCACCACGAATCAATACACCCGAAACAGGATTTCTTATCAGTGGTGTGACAGACGCTGTTTAGCTATTTGCATGCGAACACAGTGGGCAGATTTCGGGGGCGTTCCTGATCGTATCTGTGTTGCTGGTTGGTTCAAACGCTTTGGTGTTCTGGGCGAGCAGGTACGCACGTCCGGTTTCAGACATTTGACACCGAAAAGCTACGGCAACGCGCTTGGATCCGTTTCCACGCTGCCTTGGCCGAGGTCACCTGATCCGGCACCAAAGTCTGGCTTCAGCCGGCTTCTGCGTCAAACGGTGATGGGCTGGTAACGGCGGCCGCTGGCAGAAGGCTGCAGGTCAGCCGGAGGAGAAGGCGGTGAGAGGGGGAGGAGGTGTTTCAGGTATGAGTTCATGTCTCTGGCACCTGGCTGGAATGCAGAGCTCGCAATTCTTCTCCTAACCCTGAGATATTTTTACACAGGTATCTGATGCCGATGCAACACACATGGTAGTGTGTGTGAACACGCGGCTCAAGCCCATTTATACCTGATCAGTAACCGATTGCTTTTTACAGTTAAATCAATATTGTCTCATTTGCTGATTCCGCAGTTTTGTTTTGTTTTTTTTTATTATTAATATAACATTTTTTGTGTGTTTCTGGAGCTGAGCTTTAAAGGCATCGTTCTCTCCCTTTTTGGCTGCAGTCCTGTGTTTTTCTGTGCCTGTGCATATCTCCACGGCTCCGGTCTTTTTTGCTTTAATTCATTTATTTACTAAATTAATCCACCACGGGAGGCTGGACCGCCTCCTCTGGAGCCGGTTGGCAGCAGTCGGAACTGTTGTGTTTGTGGGACGGCTCATCACTGCTATAGCAACACCAAACGTGTTTACACACAGATGACAACCAAGGAGAAAAAGAAAGTGTTTTTGGGGGAGGACGACGAGAAGCGGCTGACTTTTTAAGGCTGCTTAAATGGGCAGCGTCTCACCGCTGGGCGCCGGGTGGGATTCAGAGGCCTGCAGGATGAGTCCAGACAGATGGTTCTGGTTCGTGCTCGTCCTGAGATCACCTCTTTGATCTGGTTCACATTAGCTGCGTGTCCGATTCCGGCTTCTGCCTCGATTTTGGGCTCTCGGATTGGCCTGACGCGGCCCCTTCTGCGGCCCCGGCTGGCGGGTTCCTCCTGGTCACCGTCCCCAGGGTCGGCGGGGGGACCTTCTGCTTGTCTGCTGCGTCTGCCGAACAAACCGTGCCAACATTGTTCTTCTCTGAACTCTGTTTTTCCTCTCTAAGAATGCTTTGAGTCCCCCGCTCCACAAGAACTAAATGGAACATGGAAAAGCGAAGGCGCTAATGCTAAACTGCTAATATTTTTCATACAAATAATAAATAATCAATGAAATCCAATAAACTGGTTAAAAATACACACTGTGAGTCCTTAAAGGTGAGTAATTAGTGATGTCTTTGCTTTTAATGACACCCTGGAGGTAATAAATGCGTAGTAAAGGATCCCCTCCTCCCTTTATGGACCCACGGCAAAGTTCATGTCAGGCAGCAGCCCTGCGGTGTAAATCTATACGTTCAGGAAGGGGGAGGTCTCGCCCAGGCCGCCGATAAATCTGACGGTCAGTCGGTCAGACAGTTACAGCTCTTTTCGCCGGCTGTGGGAGCGGGCAGGACAGAGGAGGATGGGAGGACCCCATTCCCAGTAACTGGCAGTCGGATGGAATTCCGTGGGTGAAACTGGAGAGCAGTGGGAGAGCTCCAGATGACGGCAGAGTGACAGCTGCGTCGGACAGCTAACGGGAGCTGCGCCTGTGTGTTGTCATGTAATTACGCTCGTCTGGACGTCAACACATCACATCAGCTTCATGTGCAGAGCTAAAGATAGTGGAAGCTTTTCATTTACAGGCCCGTCTTGATTTATGTATTTTTGCACCTGAAATACTTTGGTGTTATTTTTACACTTTTATGACGCAGGAAGCAGCGTTAGAAGCAGAAGAAGACTTCCTGCATGGATTCTGGAGTTTGTCGTTCCTTCTTTGGCTTTTCTTTTTTCAGGGATATATGTTCTTTTCAGCAAAAATGTAAAAATATAACCTAAATCTGAGTGTTTTAAACCAGTTGGGGGAAAGTTTTTACCCTCCAGGGCTGCGGGTGTGTACGTTTAGACATGTGGAATAAACAACGCACCTCTCTGATCTTATTTTTACGACAGCGACTGTGTATTCTCTCGTGGTGCCAGAACCAAGTTTACGTTCCACCATAGTCCAGTTTTGGAACTTTGCTGTCGACCTCTAGCTGTGTCTGAGGACTTTTTATTTATTTATTTTTTTGTTTTTGTCCTATTTGCACACAAATGCTCTTTCCCCAAAGGAGCTAATACCAGAACCGTTTCTCACCTTAAAACACGCAAAACACAAATTCTGTGATGTAATCAATTGTGAAGTTTCATTACGCCATTTTCCACAATTTATTTTCCACACACGTGGAAAAAGGTCACGCATTCCTGACTTGAAAGACTCTGGCTTAATGAAAGGCAAACTAGGAGCCTGTCTTTTCTTATTTTCAAACAGTGAACTGTCAATAACACACCCCTTCCTTTCAGTTTTCCTTTTAGTCATTTGTGACTGCGACGTGCATGAACGACTCATGCAAACATGACAGGCTGCTCCGGGAGTCAAAAGAGACAAGATTATCTGCGCTGGTGCAAATACCAGATGTGCACAGAAGCCAATCCCCAGGATTTCACAATAGCATAACACAGGCTGTTTCATCAAATGATCTCACCATGGTATCAAAACAGTATTTCTTTTTTTTTTTTTTTTTTTGTCCAGCCTCTCATAATGAATGAATGAATGAATTCTGTTTATTATCCCACAGTGGTGAATTTGCAGAGTCCCAGCAGCTCACATAGACGAAGGAATAAATCGTATGAAAGACCTAAATAAAGAAATGGCTAACCCTATGTATTTACAGTGTAGTGCACTTCACAGTCTGATGGCTGTGGGGAGGAAGGATCTTCTTCTTCTGAGGATGCCTCAGTCCAGTGCAGAAGGAGCTGCCCAGGGCCTCCACACTGTGGTGCAGATGTGGGAGAAGTTACTCCTGATGGATGTCAGCCTGGCCAACAGACATGAGAACAGATTGCATGCTAACTAGTACGCTAACGTGGCTCAGTAGGCTCGATTTGTATGGCGCTGCTGTCGTAGTATCAGTTTAGGTTTGTCCAGTCAGCTCGAGTGATTAAAGCTCAGGGGGCAGCACCCATGAAGTCTTTGCAGAAGCCACAATGCTGCTGGTAAAACAGAGGTCAGAGGGGCCGTCTCGGAGGGGCCCGTGCCTTATTGATGGCGTCTAATTAGCGTGCTTGTTGCTGGTGGTTCTGTTGTGACTGCCGCTTCCTGCTGGGGCTTTCCCAAACAGCAGCAGTCTGATCGCTGGCCCAGGCTCTCCCCTTAATTAAGCCATTGTCCTGTTGTTTAAACCCTCTCAGTTCCGCGGCGTCGCACTCCATCAGGAAGCACGTTTTAATTCCTTTGAGTGCAACGCTGGGTCTGGCCCGGCCTGGTCCAATCGTGTTGCCGCTTCATTCCCAAAACCCTGTTAGGGGAGTCGATCCAGGCTTGCGTTGTTTAAGTGATAATAAAAAAAAATATTCTCTGTCGGGTTACACGATCTTTTGTTTCCTTAAGGAAAGTCTCAGGTGGGATGCGGTGATTCACTGGTCCTTATGCAACGGTTTTATTTCATGTTGTTGGTTGAGTCACGGACTACACGGCTGCCCTGGTTTCCTACTAGCGTTCGGTGGCACCGGTCCCGAAGCCTCACGGTATTGGATCATTACCCATCGCTGGCTTTTTTTTTTCGTTTTAAAGCATATTTTCGTGTTGATGAGCTGCTTCATTTGCCTTTTTAATTCGCGTCTCCAGCTGGTGGGAGAAAAGGTCGGTTCCTCTGGTTTCAGACGGAACCTGCCAGCAGACACGGTGGCTTATCTTGCTTTAAGACGCGTCTGACAAAAACGTCCTAGAAAGCAGCGTAAACAGGAAGGAGCTGCTCGAATCCCCTCTAAATTGGCGGTGAGGATTGTTTTCATACCTCTCACCCAAAGTGAAACTTGGTGTGCCTGACCTACCGTAACATTAAATTGCTGCTGAAGCCACATTGTTTGCTGAGCTGTTTCCTGTTTCATTGTTTTGGTCCTCAGTTGCTGGTGTCTATAAGGTATAAAAGCTACATTTACAATAAAAACACTCTCCCTTGGCTGCTGTTTCTATAATTATGCCACCACTTTTAGTTGTTTTGTTCAATATGTACATGCAGTCAGTGCAACAGTTATTATTTGCCTCCACCTTTGGTTGAACCCCCAAATTCTTTTTTATTTATGGCTCCCCAAGTAAAAAAAAATAGTTACCCAACATAGAGAAAGCTGAAGAGGCCCCATTTCCCTATATGGAGTAGCAGCCATGAGGCCCCACATTCCCTCTCAGAGAGAAGTATTGGTGAGTGTTGACACAGAGGCTGGATAATTTTTCTCGGCTCCAGTCTAATCATCGGGTTCTGGCAGGATTACCTTCTGCACCTCAGCCTATTGCCATTATCGCCCCCTGAACGGTCACTGAAACTGCTGGCCCTGTCCCGCCTCTGCTGAAATCTCTCTCGGTTGACTCTTGGTGTATGTTCCCCTGCTCCGGCCTGAAATCCTGTGTTTGTGTCTCCCTCTGCAGCAGACCTATGTGTCCTCCGGCCACCAGATGGCGCCCCCCAGTCCCAACACCAACAGCAGTAGCAACAGCAGCGGTGGGGGCGGGGAACAGCTGAGCAAAACGAACTTGTACATTCGCGGCCTCCACCCGGGGACCACGGACCAAGACCTGGTCAAGCTCTGCCAGCCGTGAGTGACCTCCGACCCCAAAGTAGTTTTTTCCAGAAGCTGGCGGCAGAGGCGAGCCGGAAGAGGACGGATTGTTGCCTCCTCCTATCCTGATCCAACTCTCGGCTTAGGCCTACCTTGACAAACAGACAATCCCTGTGACGTGCTAGCCGTGCAAACAAACATACACAGAACAAACAAAGATCAAATCTAGGAAAACTAAAACCGGTTCTGGCCAGTGGAGGCCTGGGCCGCGCTGCACGCCGCACATGTGGTTTTTGAACCCTAAACGCAGCTCATTTCACCATAACATGCATCTGCACACAAGCCCGGCCGACAGCCCAAAGTTAATGGATGAATTATTGGTTTAAAGGCGACTACACAATATCTTTGAAAACACAATAATGGCTTTTAGGTAGCGCCCAACATCCAAGTCCAGCTTTATTTATCGCAGCCTTTCTGACCCTCGAGTCACAGGATGAATAAAACCTTGTTGTGTTGGTGGGAAGGTAGGACCCAGAGGCACGCCGAGAACCCAGAGCAGAAAAACGGAGAGAGCCAGAGCGGCTCGGTGGGAAGGAAGCGAACTGGAGGACTGAAGCATCAGGTTACAATGTACAGTCGGCCCAGACGCCATGTCGCCCCGACAGCAGAACACCAGTTTCCCTGAGTGAATCAATCCAACAAAAGAGCAAAAGAGGAACGGGTTTTGGTTTTTTTTTCTACTGCTCCGCTGCTGCAACACTCTCTGAAGTCAATTTGTGTTTATCTTCAGAGTTTAATTCAGGCCGGTTTCAAATTTAAAGGCAACCTTTGTGTTGTTTGAGCAGCTCAGGCCTGCGTGAACCTCTGTTAGATCAGAAGACTAATAAATTGCCAGAGTAGTGCAGTACCAGGCCTGAGGCGGAGTGGTTACGGCCTGACAGGGCTGTCTGCTGAAGACACCTCAGAGGAACCCGTTTACGGTCTCACCCAGACAGGGTGGGGGCAAACAAACTGCCTCCACTGACACCAGGAGTAGATACTGTAGTCATGTGTGCACCTGTAGGCAGCCTGAGGACATGTGGGAAGGCTAACGTGCCCGCTGCGGATTCCTGCGAGTCTGCTTGCAGTCGTTGATCCTGTTTTTTTGTCCTTATTTTTCCCCGGTCCTCACAGATATGGCAAAATTGTGTCGACCAAGGCCATCCTGGAAAAAACCACCAACAAGTGTAAAGGTGAGCCCCGCCAGCAGCTCGGTTTGGGTCGGCTTGGTGGATTTACATCATTCCTGCTGAGTTACAATCAGATGCACCACATGTGCCAACCTGGAGGGTGTTGCATGTAGCCTAGCGTGACGTTACCACGGAAACATCTGCAGCAGGCCCAAAAAGTTATTTACTTCCAGCAAGCTGCAGTGAAATAATCTGCCGTCGGCGGGTTGTGTGTTTGGCAGGGTATGGATTTGTGGACTTTGACAGCCCGGCGGCGGCACAGAAAGCCGTAACAGCCCTGAAGTCCAGCGGGGTCCAGGCTCAGATGGCCAAAGTAAGCAACGACCTTCCTTTTCTTCACCTCAGCCTCTGCTCTGTTAACCCTCTGCCGCCTCGTCTCCTGGCTTGGCCCCTACCCCCCACGCGCCTCATTCCCGTGCTTGTGTTCCTTGCTAACTTCCTTGTAGCACTTGTTCTGGGCTCTTTGTGTGAGCGTCTGCAGTCAAAGCAGCTCTTGTGGGCCTATTAAGCTGATCCCTCTGGCTCTCGGGATCCCCATTGATGAAACCCAGCGGAGGGTGCCACTACACCCCCTGTCAATGGGACGAAGACAAAAGAGCGGCTCAGCCAGCCCCTGGGCCCAGGCTTCATACGGTCCGCCCCAGCCAGCGACCCGTCCTCCTCCCCTTTCCCCAGTACCAGACACCCTTGCAATGTAACACCAGGGTCTCCCTCGGCCCGGCCCTGGAAAACTGTAACGGATCCACGCTGCAAAGGTGACCCGAGCCCGTCATGTGCAACTAAACACGGCGTTGGCCGCAGCTGATCTGCAGGAGCGCCGAACGGGCCTGCGCTTCAGCGCAACAGGATGCCGAGTTCCAGACGGCACGTGCTCGGGCAAAGGTGTGGATGTAAAAAACTGCAGGGATGGTCCTGGGTTACCCCGGGTCAAAGACAACCTGAGGCTCTGTGCATGCTACAGTCGGCTTTGCACCACAGCAGCAGCAGCAGCAGCAGCCACACCTGGCTCTGTCCTCAGAGGACGCACGTTACCTGAAAGGACCGCCTCCTCCCAGCCTCCCAGGCTCCCAGGGCTGCATGCCCAGAGGAGTCACGTGGGTCAGGGAACTATGGCAAAGTTAAAAATAAACCCTTTCTTAGGTCCCCTGCACCTTCCTGCACCGCCTCAGATGTCAGCTCAGATGCACAGCGCCGAGCCGGCAAACAAATAGACACACCCACGGCCGGAGCGGCCGCCCAGGCGGGAGAGCCCTCTGGATTTTACTGCATTTTCATACCATAGAAACCTCCATAATTGTTTGAACATGAAATGCGATGCCGCTTATTCAAAACCGAGAGAAGCAGCGAATGGATTTGTTGAGGAATTTAAATGACCTAAACGCCCCGGGTCTAAAACCATTTGCCCTCATTTGCGTCTGACAGAAAGGTCAACTAGTTACAAACAAGAGGAGAGATAATATCACTGCAGGTTTGATGAATATGCTCATCTCCTCCCTGACGCACCAGTTCTCCTCCTTCCCGTCTGCTCTTGTTGTTTTTACACTGACGAAACGTGAAGGTGGAGAAGCTATGTGCCTGTGACCTTCTCGACACATAAAAAGTGTGAAAAGTGTGTACTTCTGTGACCAGAAGCTCTGGTTCCCTGTGCAGCAACAGGAGCAGGACCCCACCAACCTGTACATCTCCAACCTGCCCGTGTCCATGGATGAGCAGGAGCTGGAGAGCATGCTCAAGTCCTTCGGTCAGGTCATTTCCACCCGCATTCTCCGAGACGCTAACGGGACCAGCCGCGGGGTGGGGTTCGCCAGGTGGGGGTTCTCGAATGACTCCGCTGTAATCTGGGATTTGAGATTTTCCCATCCCAGATTTGATTAGAGCTTTTCTGCTTCTCAGGATGGAGTCCACGGAGAAGTGCGAGGCCATAATTCAACATTTCAACGGCAAATTCATCAAGACTCTGCCGGGAGTGCCTGGTGTGGGGAATGTTTTGTTTCGTACGGTCGGAGGAGGTGGAGTTTCTTTTCTCGCGTTCATGTTTTCCTGCGTTTCTTTCTCAGTGCCCACAGAGCCGCTATTATGCAAGTTTGCCGACGGGGGTCAGAAGAAGAGGCAGAACCAGGGCAAGTACCTCCAGAATGGAAGACCCTGGGGCAGAGACGGCGATGCGGTGAGACGAGTGTATCCTCAACAGGATATCCTGAACTCTTGTGGGAAAATAAACAAAGTTTTGCATTTTTAGCTTCCTCGCTGTTAACTTTTTGAGTGCACCATGACGCCACAGGTTCTGAATCCCATCTGTTGTTTTTTCCAGGGAGGAATGACGCTTGCGTATGACCCAACAGCCTTACAAAATGGGTAAGCGTTAAAGAGGAACTGACCCAAACCGAGTCCCAACCCTCCAGGAAAAAAGGGCGAAGGCAGAACGCCGACGCCAGCGGTGTGCTGCCCCCTGCTGGACGCTGCATATGACTGTAGTTTCATGATTTGTGTATTTATATTCTCTCTCTCTCTCTCTCTCTCTCTCTCTCTCTCTCTCTCTCTCTCTCTTTCTCTCTCTCTCTCTCTCTCTCTCTCTCTCTCTCTCTCTCTCTCTCTCTCTCTCTCTCTCTCTCTCTCTCTCTCTCTCTCTCTCTCTCTCTCTCTCTCTCTCTCTGCAGTTTCTACTCCTCACCCTACAGTCTGGCCCCAAATCGAATGATCGCCCAGACTTCCCTCTCACCCTACATGCATTCTCCTGTGTCATCCTACCAGGTGGGATTGCGTTTGTCCTTCAAACTCCGTCTGTTTTTCCTCGATTTTTTTGCCTGTTGTTGCGTGCCAAAGGACAGCCTGCAGCAGCCATTCATCGTTTTTGTAGCGTTTAGGATGCGCGTGGCTGAAGCAGCTAAGTGTCGCCTTCTTTGCCCCTTGGTCTTTAGGTACACAACCCGTCCTGGATGCATCACCAGTCATACCTCATGCAGGCCGCTGTGAGTCTTTGCTAGAGTTTGTTTGTTTGTTTGTTTTTTTTGAAGCTGAACTGATTTTTTTTTTGGGGCACCCGCAGGGGACAGTTCTTACTCCGACAATGGATCACGCCATGTCCATCCAGCCCACTTCCATGATGGGACCTCTCACTCAGCAGCTAAGCCACCTGTCGCTGGGCAGCACGGGCACGGTGAGGTCCCACCCACACACACACACACACACACACGCTCATCTCCTCAGCTATCAGGACCAACTGGGTGTTCTGAAACGTTTGTGTTTGCCTCCAGTATATTCCGGCCAACACAGCTATGCAGGGGACCTACATCCCACAGTTCACCCCAGTGCCTCCCTCCAGCGTCCCTGAGGTAAGAAGCGCTCCGTCCAGCCGAGCACAAACAGCGTCAGGGGTCTAAGAGACGGCTCTGTTTTAGGAGAACGGTGGTCAGCAGCAGCAGGTCGCCATGGAGACGCCTGCAGAACACTCAAACTACACATACCAACACACAAAGTGAATCTAAGGTGAGGAGGCAGAGGATGACCCACTGTCCCCTACTTAGCAAAGGAGAACTTCAGTTGCTAAAGTGTGTGTTTGTCTCCCAGCTCCCAGCAGGCCGAGGGCCCGGGATGAGGCCCCCAAACAAACGGCTCCCTGCTGGAAATGAACTGTTCTCCACGCCGTCACCAAGCACTCTGACTTGAACATGGATAACAAAAGGAACATGTGTGAGCGTGTTTGTGTGCACGTTTTTTTTCTGTTGCTGTTGTTTTTGTTTTGTTTTTTTAAATCTTATTTTTGGTTTACTTTTTGTTTTTTTAAAGAAAGGAAAACACTTTCCTGCTCACATCCTCAAAGAGTTGAACAACCAAAGGTGAAAATCTTCACAGAAGCTTTGATCTATTTTGATAACTGTAAAAAAAGGAACAAAAACGAGAAGGAAAAACATATATATATATGTAAAAAAAAAATAAGATAAAAACACCCAGAGCGTTATTTTTGTGCACGTTAATATAACAAATTCTTATTTTTTAAAACAATGCATTCTGGAGGTTTCAGGGTGATTCAAGGAAGAGTGGAAACACAATGTGTCTTTTATTTTTTAATGTAAAATATGCAAACTCTTATTTTTGTTTCCTGATATCCGTAGCTCTGTGTGCAGCAGTGTGTGTGTGTGTGCGCGCGCGCGCCCCCGCACATATGTGTGTGTGTGTCTGTGTGTTTTGGGGGGTTGTACAGATTTAAGAGTCTGTGGAGACAAATTGTTTCGAGCTGAGTTGTTTTTCGGCACAATGAAAAAAATTCTCTTCGGGCTCCTTCTTTTGAGACCATTAATGAACAGACGACAATCAGGGCTTGTTTCTATGGAAATTCCAGCTTTTAGACCAGGGGTGGGCAATTATTTAGCCTGAAGGGCCACATTGGTTGTTAGATCTTGATGAACGGACCGGCCAGGTGGTGCAGGAAACCAAGCCCCTGAGAAATGAGAATCAAAGGTGAACTAGAATCGAAAATATTTTGAAGAGCCCGTAAATTGGTCCAATTAGAAATGGAGGATGACGCTCCAAACACTGTTTGAGAGGACGTGTTGGCATGTTAGGTGAAAAAGAGGTCTGAACCATTGTCTAACCAATCAAGCTGAAAACCCTCTTAATTTGGAAAATGATTGTGAAAGCTCTGTGGGCCGGATTAAATGGATCATTGGGCTACATGTGGCCCCCGGGCCTTAGTTTGCCCACCTGTGTTTTAGATGGTGGAGAAGGGGGGCGGGGGGGTCATTTAACGCAGCGGTCTAGTCGAAGGGTTTTGAAACCCAAAAATATCAAATATCGTTTTGTGCGCGGCGCCACAGCGATCACCGTCCCTCAGGCGTCCCGCGCTGCTTTTGTCCAAGTCCAGGGTCCAGAAGTGCTTTTAAGCGGGACTGTTGCCATTGGTTTGCAAACAAATCAGCGCTGTCTCGAAATTAGTATGCAGGTTGAAAAAGAAAAAAAAAGCAATGAGGGAAATCAAAAGGAAGACGGACAAATCACCCAGAGTCTGTCAGGAAAGGGAGGAAGACTGTCCTTTTGTTTTAATGCTGCTGTTGTCACCTGAGCTTGGTTCCTATTTTAGTGTGTAGAATGTTTTTGTCTGTTTTTTTTTTCTTGTCTTTGTCACTTGAAAACTGATTTGCCTTCTGTTTATTTTGTGATGAATTTATCTTTGAAGTAGATTTTAGCTGTAGAGTGAGACTTTAGTAGAGCGTAGATGCTAGACCTGTTCTTCCGTCGAAGCTGAGTTCGTCCTGCTTTCTCCCAGATCTCCGTTCCAGACCTGCAGCCTGTGTGTCGGGAGGCCTCATGTGTGTGAACAGAACAGTCGCACCCAAAGGCCTCATTTAAACACTGACGCCATGCGTTGACTCCACTGCTACATTAGGGTGTGTGTCACCGGTTATGTTGCGAGCTTTTATTTATACGGACATGGAAACCTGTAGATATGTAGATAACTGAGGTTCTACCAGAGACTGCTCACTACCATGGAAGTGCCATTAAAGAGGATTCTTACAGCCTTCAATGAGGAAGCAAGTCTGAAAGAATTAGTTAGGGATCCAAACTCCTGCAAAAAGCTTTTTTTAGCCAAGCCTTACTCTGATTTCTGACGAGCTGCCTGATCTCTCATAGGATTAACACTAAGTTGTGCAGACGAGGAGGTTTTCCAGTCGTGTCAGAAGCTGTTTCTCAGTCCCGTCTGGGTTTTTTTTGTCTTTCATCCTGTTTGACCACCAACTGCTCTCAGTCGGACCAGTACGCACCCTTAAAAATGCAGAATTCCACTCTAAATATGACTTTAAGGTAAAATCCAGCTATTACATTTGGAGGAAAAACCTGCGCGTCGGCCGCAGGTTGATACACTTTTATTATTTTTCGGACTCGAGAGCTTCTTTTGTAAATAGAGTCAAATTTCCTTCCACTTCTTCTTTGGCACCGTTGTGTTAGTTTCTTCTTGTGTGTGTTTTTGTGTTGGGATATGTTGTTGTTGTTTATTTGTTTTTAACCTGTCCAGAACACACCGTGACTAAACCAAGTTTTCACATTCACCATGAAGGAAAACATCACGGATATTATCCGCATGTTGGGAACTGATATTCCATGTCATTAGCCATCACTTTGAATACAGGAGAAAAAAAAAAAAATCAGGATTTTGAAACTATGAAATGACAACTCGTTACAACAGTGTTTTTGTTTCCCGGGTTTTTTACACAACTTTGAAAATTGCAGAGTTTTAAGTTACATTTAAATTTTAGGCACCAGGAAGGTCAACGTGGCGCTCTGTAGACGGGGAGCCATGTTTGAGAGGCTTATTGCACTTATTAGACTTAGTTCACCACCCGTTTTTAAAAAAAACGCTCTTTCGTCCATCCTGATTCAGAACCGATGGCTTATTTCATAGCTTCAAAATGTTTTGCTGCTAAAACAGGATTTCCAAACAGGAGCTGCGAGGCGGGCGGGTCTGGATTGTCAAACTGTGGCCGTTCGTCTTCATCGGGTTGGCGCCTGTTTCACCTGGTGATGGTGGACGAATCCGGCGTCTGCGCGTCAGCCGAGACCGGGTCAGTCCCAGACGGTCTGAGAATCGGACAGGTTCGCCTCAGGACCTGCTGGGAAACCCATTTCTTATTTATACAAGAACTCATTTTGTACAGTTTTGTTAAGAGGAAAGAGGTTTTGATATTTGGTTTTTTTGCAGAGCCACTCGGCTGCTTTTGTCTTCCTGTGCCAGAGTTGCTATTTTGTCTGAAACTTCTCTGTTCCTGTTTTTGTTATTTTTGTTTTTTATTGATTGAGGTAAAAATTCTCCTCTTTCTCAAATTTCTCTTTGAATTTGAATATGTCAATTTCCTCTTTTTTTAATAAAAAGCCTTGTTTCAAAGACTGAGTCATTCTTTATTTTATTCTGCTGCCATATTCCTTGTTTAAACCGCACAAAATTAAAATTAATAGCTATAAATGCAGCTGAATCTTAATTTTTACTCATCTACACATTTCCATATATATATATATATGTGGTTATATTATCAAACATAGTTGTATACTTTCATAACTATGTTGTTATTTAAAGCCATTATTCCCTCTTAATAAAGCTGAATTGAGTACTTTAGTAAAGAACAGCACCCAACAACGGTGATAAGTTAAATTTTATTGAAAAGAAAGTATAAAACTGGTCTTTCTCATTGTGTTTTACTGGTCAATATCTATTGTTTTTTGGTTGATCATAAATGCTGACAGATATAATGGAAATGGACACTAATATTTCAGAAGCACGGAAATCATAATAGTTGTTTAAACAGTCAAACGGACAGAACACATCTATAAAAGTGTTTAAAAGTATTAATCCAGCCTTTATTGCACATTATAAACCTGTATAATAATAACAACAATAATAAATAAATGTATTCTTTCATCCCAAAAAGGCCACAATTAAGTCACAATTTTAGTTAGAATAGAATAAAATAGAATTTTTGAGGTTTTAAAGACCAACTACAATGTCCTTATTTTAATTGTACAATGTGGATTTTGGTATTATGAAGCAAATACAAGAACACACACACACACACACACACACACACAATCACACAACAATAAAATACAATACTTTAGCTAGAAGTATCTTATCAAGGATCCCTTCAATCTTCTTGCACTGCATATAAAACAAACACATTCGTTTAAATCAAATGGGTTTTTTTGGTCAGATAATTAGTGCTCATGTTGTTGAAGTAACACTGTTTTGTTGCATCACTGATTATAACTGAACCTTGCTGTCGTGACTACTGATAGAAAGACCAACAATCATACGAAGGTCTGGAGGAGCTGACGCGACAGCCTGACGCTGGTGTGACGGAACCAGCGGAGCGCTAGTGTTCACCGATGAGCTGGTGTTCACCAGACGGAAGCAAACGCCGCAGCCTTTCACCGGACATGGCGTCCTCGGGGACCCGCGAGGAGGGTGGAGGGGCGCCGGTTGTGGGAGCTCCTCTGCCAGCGTTACTCCCGTCCTCCTCCAACGATCTGCAGCAGGAAGCTGAACAGGTTGACGATGTCCAGGTAGATGCTGAGGGTGGCGAATATGTACTCCTCTGGGCTGATGGCGTAACGCTTGTTCCCCAGCAGCATCTGAGTGTCGAACGCCAGGAACTGTGGAGGGAACAACCAGTGAGCCACAAACGCAAGCAGGAGGATGGACAGAGTGGCGGATGTTTGGCTCCTACCAGGGTGAAGAGGATGGCCCCCAGGACGGCGTAGGTGGCGTGGAGCCAGGGAACCTGTCGTAACGGCACAAACGCAAACGAGGCTAATCCTGCTGCTGTTCAGGTCATTAATCACGTCTATTTCAGGCTGCAGAGGGGAGCTTACGTATCCGAACGGGACCACGATGGAGATGGTGATGGCGCAGAGGAGCAGGACCATGCACAGGGAGAACAGGACACCCTGGCAGGACGTGACGTCAACCTGGGACACATTAACACACTCTCAGGTTTGTGGAGGGACCTGAGGCGGACGGCCGCCTGCGTGGCCCCGCCCTCACCTTGCTCTGGAAGCTGAAGAGGGTGACAGACAGACACACCAGAGCCGTGATCCCCAAACACAGAAGCACCGATTTGGTGTTGTAGAAGCTGAAAGGAGAGAATCTCTGTTAGCGTTCCACTCTGGGACACTGGTATACAGACACTATCCGGACCTACCTCGACACGAATCCCATCATAAAGGCCATGCTCAGGGTCTGAACGTGAAAAACGGAGAGAACATGACCCGGTGCAAGCCTGTTGAAGGTTCTCACCAGGAGGGATACTTACAAAGAGGATCAGCAAAACGATATTCCATGGAAACTGCCTCCTGTTTGGATGAAATGATGTCACAAATATATAGAACTCTTAAAAAATAGACCCAAGCGTGGCTGTTAGTGTAGAGAAGGTTCACCTCAGCTCTCCGCAGCAGGACAGGGCGATGTAGGTCGTAAAGAACATGAAGCTGCGAACACATCGGCAGATCAAACATCATAACGGACAAAAACTGTGTTGACCTTCATTTTCAGGTTTGTTTTCACTCACTACGACGCCATGTACAGGCCAGGGTGGGTCTGGATGTAGAACCTGACAGGCGAGCTGTGGACACAAAGGGAGTCAAATCACCGTCTCAGCCAAGGAAAGAAGCGGAAAATGAACTTTTTCAGGTTTTACCAGAAGGAAAAGAGCGCAACTATGCCGACGGTGACCAGCAGCTGCACTAGGAGGATGGCGTAGACCTGCGGGAGGAGGGACACGCTGTCAGGGCTGTGCTGGTGACGGGGCGGTGTTGCCCGTCACCGAGACAGTCACACCTTCCTGATGAAGGTCCGCCTGATGGTCTGGTCATCCCAGGCGAACTGGGCCTCCATGTCCTCGTAGCCTTGAAAGCAGGAGACAAAAGGGTAGAGATCAGCATTCAGGGGGAGGAGGAGAAGGAGTTTGACCTGAATACCAGAGGCTCTTATTTATTTTTTTTAAAGAAATAAATAAATATGTGTTCTAGATAAAAGTGTTACCGGCGGTGGCCTCCTGATAGGTCGGCGGCTCGTTGTCATCGTTGACCTGCTAATGGGAAACGACTGTTAGTCAAATCAAAAATCAAAACTTCAATGCAAAATCTGAGACATAGTTTAGGGAGTTTTATTTCCCACAATGTTTGAGCGTCTGAGAGGGTTAGAGCAGATGTGATCCGTCACCACCTTTTCATAGCTGACATGGAAAAGCACCATTTAAGAACAGAAAAATAACCTTTAAATGTGCTCTTTTATCAATAGCTCTATCTGGAAAAAATATTTTCAATTATAACCTATTTTTAAAGCATTGTGAAAGCATTTTATTTGTGACAGACTCAACTGTTACTTGTTTAAAACCTAAAAAAAACAGCAAAGTATAATCTACAGGTACAAAAGAATTACTGATGTGAATATTTTAGGGAAGAAAAATAACCATACCTTTCCTTTTTTCATTATTATTACTGTTTTTGTTGTTGTTGTTGTTAATGTTGATGCTGATGTTGTTTTCCTCTGGGCTGCTGGTGATGGTGAGGAGGAGGAAGAAGAATCTTCTGTACAGCAATAAAAACAGTGGGTCCCAGCTCCTCTTCCTCTTGTTTATTGAGGCTTGTAAAGTCGACTGGCAGAGCTGAGATATGTAGAATATTCGTCTAAATTTATCTCCAGTGTGAGGATTACACCAAAGCTTTAAAGGCCTCCGTGTAGTTAATCTCCCCCTAACCCCGATCCTACGCCACCCCTGCCATGAGTTTAATGAGATCGTCCAATGTTGCAAAATCTCCGACTACAATTTCGGACTGTACCACTGATGCTGCTCAGCGGGGGCGTCGTCGCAGACTTTCTCGGTCGTGTTCCGGGACAGTTAATCGTCCTAGGACTCACTAGAAAGACTCAAAAGACTTAGCCTTATATATCTGAATTACATTTGCACTATCTAATGCCCCCCACGTCGGAGGTAAACACAACGTTTTATTTTGGTACACACAATTACGCACTGAGATTTGTTGACATCAAAAGAATCATCTTATTTTTCTATATTATTATCATCAAATTAAAAATGAATGGTTGCACACACTTTGAAATATCTCTGTTATGCAATTAAATGGGTTGCTAACGCGACAGTAAACCATGACATCATCTTATTGTGTAAGGGACAGTTTTAGTAAATCACCGTAAGAAGCTTAATGTTAGGAACTTTAAAAACAGTAGCAATGAGACTACAAGATTACTAGAATGATCCAGGGAACAAAATCTATAAATAAATTCAGTTCATGCTTATTATTATTATTATTATTATTATTATTATTATTATTATTATTATTATTATTATTATTAGTAGTAGTAGTAGTAGTAGTAGTAGTAGTAGTAGTAATGGTAATAGTAGTAGTAGTATTGTTTTTAAAATCAAACTTTTGAAAGTCTGAAAGTTAAAACAACAAACGCCTAACTCCTGTTTCATGAACGAAGCCTACTCTGGTTTCATGAACATGTAAATGTCTCTGCAAACATCTCATCGGCGCTGAGTTTTCGAGCGAGAACTTGAAAGTTTATTTATTTGCCACTTCTGGAGACAAGAGTAATCAGGCGAGGTTCCAAAAAACGTCATCTAAAGGTTTTTACGTAGTTTTTCACCTGCAGGACGCGAGCCTGGCAGTCCCCTCCTGCTGTTCCCGCTGTGGCCAGAAGGTGGCGTGCGCGCACCATAACGTGCGCTGTAGCGCGAGCGGAACGCAGCTCCTGCAGGGGGACGGCAGGGGGACAGGAGATCTTCTCTAACCTGGCATTCTGCTCATGCAGAAGGAACTAGATTTGATCATTATTAAAATATGCGTCTATGGATGTCAGTATAATTTGTCAGACGAATTATAAATTAGAATTCTAACTCAGGCATGAACTTCTCATACTATTCCCTCAGCAACAAGGTAGTTTTTTGACCAAAATGCGGCATTGGGACATTACCCACTAAAGAGATCCCTGGAGGACAGAGCTGCTGTTTATGGAAAATGTTCTCTTTACCAAGAGCACTTTCCCAGAGCTTCCAGTAGACTTTAGTCAAAACATAATGGAGGGATTATTGAGCTGTCTGGAACTTTGTGCGTGTTTTCACTCTAATCTCGCATTGGCTTATGATGCATCTCAACCCTTCAGATCTGTTTTCTTTTGTTTTTTTGTCAGTACGAGTACGACTTTATGGGAAGCAGTCCTCATTAAACACTCATTTAATGGTTGTCACACACACTTTTAAAAGTGTTGTTAGATGAGAGGAGGAAAAAGCCTCTAATGGCTCTCAAGTCTCAAACACGATTGGATGATTGCTGCTGTTGCTAGGCTACCCATCCCCAGTGTGTCGCAGCAACACGGGCGATAACCTGACACGAAGAAGGAAATTCCAAGAGACAGATAATGCTATGCAATGTCATTTAATCATCGAGTTCTACGGTGCGATCATAAAACATTTATAAAATATTCACATGGCGATGGAGTCAGTACATATATTTTAATGATATATCTTCAAATAAAAATCTTATATTTAGAGCGCATGTTCCAGAGCAATCTGTTATTAGTGACATCATCATACAATAATTACATTACAAACTTCATTTACATATCGGAGAATCTGCAAACTAACAGGGGTTATATTTACAGGATTTACATCAGCACCCGCCCCACGTCTCCCTGATAAACAGGTACAAAAACAAATAATCTTATACTCGTTTCTAAAAAAAAAAAGGTTTTACATTTCTCAGTCACAAATGGGTGATTTTTGTCATAAACATTTCCCACAAGATGTTGTGAAAATAGCTTATATCAATTCGACAGGGCGTTCGCTCCCCAACCGTGTACGTTGCCGCTCTATTGCTATGTTAGTATTGATTTCTTTAAGTATGGAAGTGCGTTACAATACAGCATAAATCGACTGTAATAAATCATAGAAGGTAAACAGCTGCTCCGAGTTTATGTGTGTGTGTGTGTGTGTGTGTGTGTGTACACTCCTGGGTTCACCGGGGCACAAGTAGAAACGGGAGACTTGTCTTTTAGGGAGCTTGGGAGAGGAAAATGGTCTCTGAGAGCAGAAGGATGACTCGGTGGTCTGGTTTGGGGAAGCAAAAGGAAGAACCAGGTGGATGCTCCTACCGTCCTGTGTGAAGCCACCCTGAAAACCCCTGGCTGAGCACACCCATCCCCACTTCTTCGCTCCGTCCATCACCACCACGGCCGTTTGTCTGTGTCCGCATCCCAGCTTGGCGCTGCAGAAAAGGCCCATCGTTCAGCGGGTGTGACAGAGCATGCGTGCGAAGAGAGGCGGCCCTCCGAGCGTGCGCCCGGGTCGGCTCCTGCCCGCCGGACTCAGGGGTCGATGCGGAAAGCCAGGAGTTTGTCGGAGTGATGGTTGTTCAGGGTTCGCAGGTCCGGCAGACGCAGCAGCAGCTTGGGGAAGAGGGTGCTGTCGTCTGGGCGGCGGCTGGTGATGAGCGAGGCGCAGGGCTTTTATTAGGTTTTCCTGCAGCTGCTCCACAGCACCCACGTCCACGATGCCCGAGCGATCTGGAGCGAGACACAGGAAATGAAGGTCAGCCTTACAGGAAATGGGACCAGATGGCAGATATGTAAGAATGTGAGGTTACCGGCAGAAACAAGCACGACGGCCATGAAGAGGGCCATCTCGTCGGGCTCCAGGCCCATGGATCCCAGCTTCTCACTGAAATCAAACATGGCGTCCAGCAGGGAGCCCATCCCGAGGGCCCTCAGCGACGCCAGTGAGTACGTCTGCCCGTTGAGGAAGGTCACCGCCCGCTCCTTGGCGTCAAACAGCGAGCAGAACCTCACCATCAGAACCTGCGGAGGGAGCCGCGACAGGTCAGCCTGGGCTGGACTCAGGCCCGATGAGAGCGTGCAGCCGGTGCAAGCGTACCTGGAAGGTGCCGGATTTCAGCAGCATGACCTGGTCGTGCTGGCTGAGACTCTGGAAGCCTGGGATGCTCTTGGCAAACTCCACAACCTCTCTGACGGCAGGGGTGAAGCACTGGGAGAAAGAGTCCCACACCTCCTGGCTGGATCGGCTGGCCGGCGCGACCGGACAGGCGTTGAGCGGGCACGCCTGCAGGAGACAGCGAACATTAGAAAACGGTGGACTCCTTTTTCTCGACAGGCAGCGATTCGTGCGCTCAGGGACAAAGGACGCACCAGCACTTTGGCGCCTCCGTTCAGCTTCCAGGGACAAGGACTTTGGTTGCGGGACTCGCTGGTTGAGAAGCTGTTCTGACTGACTGAATTGGACTGAGGCGATAGCACGCCGCTAAAGGGGCACTGGTTCTGGTTGGAAGGGAAGGTGTACTTGGTGTTGTCCACCTTGGGGTTAGCGTTGTTGTCGTTGTGTCCGACTGGGCAGTTTGACTGTCCCGGGTAGCTCGACGTCACATTGTCCGTCTGAGTCTGGGTGGCTGAGTGTGAGATGGTGGCTTCCTGCACCGAGCCGTTCTGGAACGACACCGCGTTAGCGTTGCTGGTGCTGGCGGCCATCTTGAGCAGCTTCTCGTCACTGTTCAATAAGCTGCCGGAGCAGGACTGCGGCGCGAGGGCCGCCGCTTCGCTCGTCGCGTTCTCCGGGCTGCACGGAGCGTCGGTGGGAGGCGACATCTCCATGTCGACGGAGGCCGACTCGTTGAGGCTGTTCATGTAGCTCTGCATCTCGTCCAGCAGCCTCTGCTTCTCCCGTTTGGGGATACGTCCAAAACGCACAGCTGGGGACAGAAGGAGGAGGTATCGTCTGTTAGCGTTCGCCACGATCACGCCGGATGAAATCATTCCACTTGGTTTCATGCAGCAAACAGAAGCAGGTCAAGAAATCTGACATTTTGAATTTAAAAGGTGCATCATGCACACATGATGTCTATACTCAGTGGCTTCTTCTCCACAGTACGCAGGTGTACACCTCCACCTCACTAGTGCTCCTCATCCTCCTTTCCCTTGCCTTTGCTCTTCTCCCTCCCCCTTTTTCTAATTCAGCATCTCCACAGACAGCCCTATTTATAGCTCCCTGTGCTCTACCTCCCTCCCCCCAGCCCATTTATCTTGAATTTGAGCTCTGCCTGACTCTTTTTCGGCAGAACTGGGTCAGTGGGTCAACAGTGGCGATAAACCTGATGTCATTAGCAAAGTGTCAGAAGGAGCGAGGTCGAGAAAGGTCAAGACAGGAGAGGTGAGAGGGCAGGTTTGCATGAAAGTGGGCGTCGGGGAGATCTGACACCAGATTAATGGCATGTTGGACTGCAGAGGCCCAAACTCTTCGTATTGATTTGGTTTTAATCGATGATGTGCTGGAAATGATCGCAGCTTCTCTGCTGGATGTATGAGATGACTTGTTTTTTACCCTTTGCAGTTAAGGGTCAGCTAAAAATGTGCCTTCGATTAAAAAACAAACAAACAAACAAAAAAACATGATTTATTACAAGTTGGTTTGAACACATCCCCAGAGATCAGAGCCCTGCAGGGAAATACCTCAGTAAAGGTGATTATGTGCACAAGCGCTAGTTGGGCTTTAATTCCAGTACTGCAGGTTTCCGTGATTAATGGGGTGGAATAAGATTATGAATGTAAAAGCCAGGTTTTATGAGTGTAGAACATTGCAGAACGCCTGCAGTAATCAATAAGATTGTGCCCCAGTTCCTGAAATAACCCGTATTTGTCTCCGTGACTGATGAAGAGCGGGACCACTGAGCTCCCCGTGCCATAAATCAGACAGCGGGGGGGAGCTGGCGGATGTTGGGTGGGGGCAGACGAAGGGACAGGAGGGAGAAGAAGGACGAGTGCAAGGACGCGGAGAGACTCTTACCGTCTCTTGACATTCCAACGGCCAGACACTTTTTGAAGCGGCAGTGCTGACACCGGTTCCTGTTCATGCGCATGATGAGACACTTCTCGTTCTTGACGCACATCTTGTAGTGGATGTTCTGCTGAATGCTGCGTCGGAAAAAGCCCTGCGGGAGCGACGAGAAGGACTCTGAGCACCGTCTGTTCAGCACGCCCGCAACGACGGCGGCCGTGGGCTCCTTCTTACCTTGCAGCCTTCGCAGGCGTGCACGCCATAATGGAACCCAGACGCAATGTCCCCGCACACCTTGCACAGGAGCACCATTCCGCCCGTCTCTGGAGAACGAGACAACGACCATCGTGATCAGAGAGAGGAGAGAAACGACAAGGAGCTGGGACGGGAACGGAAAAGAGGGATGTAACTGGCACTTACTGGTGAACGTGCCCGTGAGACCACACGGTCTCTTGGCGACTGTAGGGTGGCTGTAGGTGGCTGATGACACCGTCGTCACTTGGGCAACGGGAGCGTTGTTCACGTCAGGAAACTGGAAAACCATTCGCGGGGAAGGGTTTCCTCCTCCCGGCTCACCTCTCTGTTTCAGAGCCCCAATTTCCTGAAAGGACACGCCCTCCGGCGACGAGGGCTGGGAGTGGGAGGAGGGCGACTGGGTCTGGTATCCGCTGGAGGGACTGCCGGGACTCGGGCTGGCGCTGCCAGACGAACCGGCATACAAGATAACGCCACCTGGAACAAAGCCACGGAAAATAAAATCAGCATTTCAAAGAAAGAAATAAATAATCAGTTGAAGTGCCTTGGCGGATCTAACACCCACATGTTGGACGCCCACAAAGTGTTGAGCAATGCTCACATGTAAGCCAAAACACCACAATTATCCAGCGACAATAGTAATTTGATCTGGTATTTCTGGAAGGAACCCAGAGCTGGGAACAACAACAAGCCTGACCTGGATTTCAAATTTCGGTTAAATGAACCAAAGTCCTTCTCAGGTCAGTGGGTTTGGTGTGGATACTGATATCGGAAGCTCATTTTTATGTAAATAAATGCAGGCTGGGACCAGCAGCAGCTAACAGGTCATTTTCCCAGAAAGAAGAAAAAAACGTGCTGTGTGTATTGCATCATAATCATATAAAATTCTAGGACGTGACGGTCAAGGTTTCACCTCTATATTCCCTGAAACGGCCTAAAATACATCAACGCCCGACAGAGGACTGAGGGCGAAGACAGAGCTTTGTTTGGAGCTGTCACATTAAATAGGAAATGTCCCATTACCCCCCCACCAGGACACACACCAGCCTCCCTCCTCCCCCTGCTCAGCAGACAGGGCTCTTTCTGCAAGATGAAACACGTGCGTGCTGAGGCTGCCAGCTCCCTGCCTGATCTGCTTGGAGCATCCAGCCTCTCCCTCCTCCACGTCCCTCCCTCTCTCTTCTGCTGCCTCCCCGCCTGCCTTGGCTGTGGGCCTGCGGCAGACCCATCCGTCCGCCAGCCACCTGACTGGGAGCTCACATGGGCTCTTGACACAGTTCCCGCCCGACTCACAAGGCTCTTTGCGCAGTCCCGTGTAGACAACAGCAGCAGCAGCACAATAAAAGGCTGATCACGTTTGGAAGGGAGGAGAGGGGGGCTTTATGGCTGCCACTGCTGCGAGGGTGGAGGGAGGCGAGCGGGGCAACCTGTGCACGGGGCCGCCCACCATTTTAACAATGAATGACTGTGGTCTTATTGTTTCTCATCGCGGGTGGGGAAAACGCTTGTAATTAATGATAATTGAGCTGTTTTGCTACAATCTGTTCACTGCGTCTGCGTGTTTTCGCGTACATTCACGTGGACCGCGGATATAATATCGAGGTCATCAGCAGCGCGCGCGCAGCCGACATCGGTTTTCGTGCGTCGTGACCAGAACCCGAGGTCCAATCGATCCAAAGTGCGGCGTTTGGCCGACGGACCCCCCGCGGTGACCCTCCCGCGTCTCTGGAGCTTTCTCGCCTCGGTCGCACACGTGCCGAGCTCCTGTTCAGCTCCAAGTGCCTCCTTTAATTCCTCCGCGCACACGTGCCAGCTGCACTCCGGCGACCCGACTGCTTCTGCGCGCGACGGCAGCGCCCGTGTCACGCCGTCACTCCAACACGCGCGCCAACGTCGCACGTGCGGCCCCGCCAACTCCTGCAGCGTGTTTTTATTCCGACCGGATAAACGCTCGCGTGTCACCTGCAGCGGACAAGGTCACACCCTGCCGACGCGGAAGTTCCACGCCCACCTGCGACACTGGCCCCGCCCCCTCTGCCGCCGTTCAAAACATCCGCCACCGTATTCTGTCGAGTAACTGCTTCCTGGAGTCGGTTAGGCTGGAAATATCGGCCGGCACAGGTTCGAACACGTGACCTGTGGGTACACACGGACTCATCGGAAATACAGTATAAACACGAGAATCCACTGCCCCTCCTCTTTCCTTCATGTGTTCTCTCCCCGTGTGGGTCTGCGTGCGTGCGTGCGTGCGTGCGTGCGTGCCTGCCCACAAAGTTAGCTGTGCAGACGTGGTGTCAAGCCCCCTCACCTCCCCCGGCCCACTCACCCGTCTCCTTCCATGTGAACTTCACCAACTGTACACGCACAGAAAAGCTTCCGCACGTGAAAACGGGCTGCCTGTCATGTGTCTATTTTTGCAGCCCACGGGGGCAACGGCGGGACGATGTGGTGATTCAAGGGTGGGGAAAAAGGGTAGAACACGCAGATGAAGACCTAAAAGAAACCCTAACCCTAAACCTGTCGAACAAACCGCGCTGACTGGTTTGGCCAGTTTGCTGACCCCCCCTTTAGCTGCAGACGTGACGTCACAGCTAAACCTTTGTTGTAAATAAATATAACTATCTATTCACAAGAAAAAAAAATCCTTATCAAATTGAGCAGACTTTCATTGCGCGGCTTTTAGAAAATGCTGAAAGTCGATATTGAGGAAGTGACTCTAACGGAAGGCAGGTCGTTCATCTTTTCTTTCCCAATATCTGCTTATTTTAGGCATCAGAGGCGCAGGTGGCGCGGGGAGCACAGAACTCCCGCGTGTCCACGTTGAAAGGCGCCAACTCCACGTGGAGAACGTCACGTGTTCAGCAAAGGCTTATTTGGGGCAGGCTTATATCCACTGCTCTACACTCCTTATACCTGGTTTGCAAAGAAAGCGAGAAAAACGACCCGATAAACTTCAGTGACCCACTGTACCGAAACTATCAACAAACTACCGATTGTGCACATCATCACCGTGACTGAGCTGGGCGCGCGCAGCGCTGAGAGCTTTGCGCATGCCCAGCTCGAGCGGAGAGGGGCGGGCTGCACGTGGATACCAAGGCCGCGTACACGTGCTGTGGAGGTCGCGGACTGGCTAAATGACTGCGTATTCAAAAGCAGGCGCGTGATTCCCGACGAGGACTAATCCTACCCAGAGTGCACCGCGGCGGGGAGATTAAGGAGACAATCAAACATTACAGCCGCTTTCTGCTCGAGGACGTTTTATCTGCTGTTGGGGGGGTGGATGCACTAACATTAACGAGAAATCAAAGGATAAATAAATTGTTTTGTTTGTGGATCTAAACTAAAATGATACGATCACTCGCTCGCGTGCGACAAACTGAAAATTCCACGGATCCAGACTTTTAACTGCGGTTGGAATGCGTGATCCCCCCCCGCCCCCATCATCACCATCATAATCGTCGTCGCCGCCCATATTTAGACCACCATCGTCAAGCTCTTGGCAGAACTAAATGTTTTCTCCGTGTTCCGGAGAACAGTGAGCGCACGCGGTGGAAAATTTGGCACCGTGACTTGTTTTGGCTCCGTGGGCGTGGCCGGTCCTTGACAACCATCCCAAACCCACTCAAAGGTTTTAAATCAGGCTGAAAAAAAAAGGGTGCGATGTCATTACCAGCTGAGTTTAACCATTCACGCGTCGTCACAGGAGCCAGCGCCTATGGACGGGAACCGGGGGGGGGGACACGAGCGTTCCACGGGTGTGCGGGGACGTGCCCGGCCAGGGTCGTTCTGGGTCGCGCTTTGCGTGAGATTGTTTACGTGGGGGGAGAATCGGAAGTCCGCCGGGTGAGAGGACTTCCCTCACCCAACTCCGAGCTGTCTGCAGTCTGGCTGCGCGCCATCGTCTGCGCGCACCCGACCACCAATCCCAAACCGAGTTTGCACGTTAGCTTTGCCCGTTTCACCCCAAACACGCCACAGAATGATCGATGAAAGGCGGCACCGTGGACTGGAACATAATCCCATCACACGCTTCAGTTCATTCCCGCGCTTGCGTGCGTCGATGGGTCGAGAACCACTGACAGATGCGCCGCAGAAACACAAGAAATACTCACTTTTAATACTCGCGCCTATGAGAGTAATAAAGGCACTGCTGGTACTCACCGCCGGGACTGTTCTCCATGATCTCGGCTGGTCTCTGCTGGTGATCCACCGGGTCGGGGTAAACTGCAGGGCGCTGACGGAGCGGTCGCCTCGGCTTCACGTTGATGTGGGTGAAAGAGTCATGGGGTGAATCCGAAAGGCAACAAGGAAAGCGAGCATCGGGGGATCCTCACAGATCCAGCGGGAAATAACGAACAGATCGGTGATCGGATAAAAAGACGGCTCGGTCTGGTTGAGGGGGAAAGTCCCGGAAAACAGCGAAGACGGCGTCTGGTGCCGGGCGGCGGTGGAGGAGGAGGTGGTGGAGGTGGTGGTGGTGAAGGTGGGCTACAGGCGCTTCTCTACATCACAAAGGCTCCACAGCGTTCGGGTGTCCTGCCACGCACAGTCACTATCAAAACATGATCAGAGTGGAAGTGGTTTAAACACTCCCCACTCATCAATAAGCAGCACGAGCCCTAAAATAACTCGCACGTTTTCAGGTGCCCGAGGAATGTGACCAGTTTTTTTCCCTCGCTCTTCCCTTTTTGTGTGTCTGCCTGTTTGTTGATGTGTATCGGATCTCTCTCTCTCTCTCTCTCTCTCTCTCTCTCTCTGTCACGCTCTCAGAAACATTTCGCCCACCTCCTCTGCTCGTGCCCCCTCTCTTTTTTACTCCTCACTCTTTCATTGGCTGAGGGCCCCGCGTGGAGACGGCGCATTGGGCTCGTTCCACATTGGAATGCTGGTTAAAGGCTTTACGGCATGTGCGCACGGCACGTGAGTTCAGACTGTCCTACTGACACACATTTTATGCAAATGAGCTGCCTCGGCCATGAGACGGAAGAACAACAAAGATGGTAAAAAAAAATGTGATATCTGACTCCTATATTTTTTCTGAGCTCTTTCCCGGCTTTGATAAGGAAATAAATGTCCACCAATCACATGATGGAAGCACATATATATATATATATTAGTTACGCGTGTAATATATCTCATATGTACATTATACCCAAACATTGTACCCAAACAATAATTTATTTTATACCGTATAGACTAAATAACTAATTGCACCTGTATGTCTAGGTTAGGGTAGCTCAGGTATTTGTGCTGGTTGACTGTTTCTCCATTTCTGTTGAAGTTGAATTTGAAAAAAAAAATACACTTAATAGGTCTACCTTTACATTAGAAATATTTTTAAATATTTCCATCCTGCATTTCTAACTTGTCTCAAAATGTACCTAGATAACGCTTGTTTGGTGCCTCCCGGTAGCCATCAAGTGTTCTGCTGTGACAACATGCTTTTATCACATCGATATTTAAAGCTCATAAACCCTTTTATAAACCCTTTTTATGACTTGTTTTGATGGTCTTTTCCTGTAATTGGACGCCTTGCTTCTCATCCTCCCCATAGACGATCTTTGCTGGAGGCGCTGGCACGTGCAGCGGGGGCGTTGCTCAGCGTGACCGGCAGCGATCCCTCCTCCGTCTCCAGTCATCAGATTTGCGCCTCTCCTGTGTTTGCTGAAAGCCGAAAAGAGGCTGCAGATTGGCTGAAACACAATAAATGTAGGTCAGGAGGTACTTGCGCAAACATGAGCGTCGTAGAAAAGCCCAAATGTGCCTGAAACGTCGCAGGAAGCCTTTAAAACACCGGCTGGTGCGGGCAGATGCATATTTAGGTCAGGCGGGTCCACTGTTGGGAACCATCCAGAATGTTCCTCCTTATTGTTCAGTGTCAATACACCTGCAGTGCATATAAAGTCATCAGGTTTGTTCTCGTCACTAGCAACAATCACATTAATTCTTTAAGATATGAAGCATTAGCCAGACTCCCACATTTAGTTATTCACATCCTATTTGTTCCACCTGCCTCTATTAGGTGATTATTTGCACAAGTTTCTGTCACCTGTTTTAGCTTCCCAGCTGCTGTTCTGGTTTCTCTGCCTCGCAGACATGAAATTTGAGTTTAGATCACTAATAATGTCCTACTTCTGTCCTTGTATTTTCCTGAACAACTAAAGCGACAGTCCAATGAAAGATGCCTGTGCAGGTTCTCAGTCATCCAGGTTGTAGTTGTCCGAGAACAGACTTTGTGTTCATCTTTAAATTTTCTTTTGGAAATCGTTTGGCTTTCTATCCAAAAGGCTTCATCAGTTCTGATCAGGCTGGGAGCAGAGCTTGAAGACAGAGCCCTTGTGGACCACTGGCATGCTAATGCCAACTGAGAGTGCTTCACATTCGTATGCCGATGGTCTGGATGGATGTCTAGGGGTCGTTGGCAGGGTCGTTGGCAGGGTCGTTGACCTAGTTTGGGTTTGGGTGTTAAACGCCAACATTAGCATGCCAATGGTCTGTTCTCAGAGTACATTGAACGGTTTACCTAAAGTATGAAGTAAACATGTGTCGTTGAAATCAATGCTGGAGTGCACGCAAAATGACATCATTACACCTTGTTTAACATGTTGTTCAGATATCAACAATAACACTGAGGTTTTCATCTGACCACTGCAGTGATCTACGACTGGCAACAGCCCCAAATCGAATCTGTGAATCACAAGGCTGATGTAAGGTCTGAATTATTTTTGGTTGTTTTGCTTTTGCTCCTCCCAACTCTCGTTTGCAGCTCCAAAACAAAAACACTTTGTGGTGCTGATGTTTCATTTTTGAGTTACCCGTCGCTTTATGACAAACCGTAGGTAGAGTTAGGTAGCTGTTTAATCAATAACATATCCTTAAAACACACCACCCAGTTTCTTTAAACTTTCAGACAATAATCAATTAAACTGCTGCTGTCAACAGGATCTGACCTGAATAGACTTCAGTTTCCAAAGCAATCGATCCATATTTGCTTCCCCTGTGTTGTTCTCTACCTTAAAGACTTGTTGGGTTATGTTTTCTTATTTTTTAATTTGGAATTGTTTTTACGTGTTTGTTTTTAATGTTAGAAATGACCTCAAATAGTAAAATCTGGGCTGGTAGTTAAAAGCGGTGGTATATTTGTATATTCTGAGTAAATTCTGCTGTTTATCTGGTCAGACCGCAGGTTGAAACGGTTTCAGTCTTGCTTTTTTACCATCTAAACTGAGTGCTGAATGGATGATTAGTTTTATCGAATACTTGTATTTGTCTTGTCTATCCAGCAGTTTTTTTTAATTGATTATACTAAGAAATTGATGATATTCTCTCTAATTTAATTGGCCAGGACATATCATCCAGTTGGGACTTTATGGAGTCAAACCGGTGCAGGGTTCATGTAAATGCTAAACCTGTCATAAAGCTGTCATTAATATCAGGGCAGTTGAAATATGGCGCTCCTGCAGAACAGCACAGACCCAAACACACCTTGAAGTTATCAATAAAAATGACCACTTACTATTTTACAGGAAAAAGATATTTCCATAAATAGATTATTGTAGGCAGCTGCAATTAAAGGTAATTTCGGTGGGGTTTTTTGTTTGTTTTTAGCTCCGACAGGTGAGTCTAGAATTGTGCCGCTAGCCCCACCTGAGCTTCTGCCCGCTGTCCCTCTGGCCACCGCTAGAGGGAGACATTGCCCACAGCGGTGGCGCTGAAAGACGTTTGATTTGAATTGAACCGCAAAAAAACTGGTCTGAAAAGGTTTCGGCATTTATATACCAGTGTTAAAGTCTTTAAAATATACATTTTTATACTTTAACACCAAATTTAAGTGTCCTCAAGTCTAAAAGGTAGCTTTTTGGGGGATATGTAGTTTTCCCCTGAGTTCTTTAGGTGGCGCTTGAAGCCAATCTAACTTTTTTTTTGCTTTTCTAAAAGAATTCCCTGGTTTGGCTACTGTGGAGTGTGCTCACGCAGCGTGACACGGTCAGCGTGGCCCTCACATTGCGTCACGCGCGCTCAGGAGCCGTAACTAAAAGCCACAGCAGTCCGGTTACTGTAATATCGAACATTACGTAACAGCTGGACTCAGCAGCTGCTCAGTGACACATTAAACAGGGGAAAAATGTTGACATCTGTGCGCAGGAGACACCCGGCAAAGATATTCTGAAGGCGTCTGATGTTATCCAGATGAGCTGCTGATTTTTTTTAAACATCGAGCTTCATCAGACACGTATAAGAGAGCTTTTCACCAGATTCCCCCGTTCGGCCGGTGGGGGGGGATCCTGAGTGTTGTTCCATCTCTGGCCGGTAGATGTCGCTGTTTCCCCGGAAACCCCGAGGACGTAAACAACAATCGTTTTAAAGGAACCCAGAGACGATGCAGAACTTGTGCTCTCGAGATGAAACATTCTAGTAAGATTTCAAAAACGAACATAAATGTATTTTTCTGACATTGCAGTCCACAAACACCCGCTGTAGCCTCGATACTCGAGCTGCTTTATTTGCAACATTTTGAACATTCGACACGCAGAGACCACACGATGTCGTAGGCGCCACAAAACCAGCAAAACCCCGAAATTCCCAGTAATATTCACTCATCTGCGGCGATTGCCGAGCGAAGGACGGCGTTGTTGTGCTGCAGTTGTGAGTCCCCGCCCCCTCCTCCACCCACGGGGCCACAGTTCGCCGACGCGCGGCTGTCCACGCGCAGTCAAAATGACGCTGTTGATGCGCCTGTGCACGCTGGTGGTCCACGTCCTTTGTCTGCCCCTCCACCTGATCGACGCCGTCGGCCTCTACAAGCTCTACAAACATGTCATTCCCGGCTACATGTACCAGATATCGATAGCCTACAACAAGAAAATGCACGACAAGAAGAAGGAACTGTTCCGGAGCCTGGCCGACTTCAAGCCCCCCGGGCGGACAGCTGACGCTCCTGGAGATCGGCTGCGGCACCGGGACCAACTTCCAGTACTACCCGAGTGGCTGCAGGGTGGTCTGCACCGACCCCAACCCGAACTTCCAGAAGTACCTGACCAGAGCCATGGAGGACAACGACCACCTCACCTACGACCGGTTCGCGGTGGCGTCCGGGGAGGACATGGCAGCCGTGCAGGACAACTCCGTGGACGCGGTCGTGTGCACGCTGGTGCTCTGCTCCGTGGACAGCGTGGCGCAAACTCTGCGCGAGGTTCACCGCATCCTGAGACCCGTGAGTCGCACAGCTGGTGGTACACAATCTAGGCTGTTAGGTCTTTCTAATGCGTTATGCCGCATATGTAACATGTCTAACACGCCAGTTAGGAGAAACCAGTTGACCCCTAATGGGCCACCGTCCATACTGGTGTGGGCCTGAGCTGCTCAGGATACCAGCGTCCACGGACCAACGGAGTGAATGGAGTGGATCTTAACAGTGTGACAGGAAGTGAGAAACCATGACAGAGATGCTCTTGTGGGGTCAGAAAAAGGTTCACATATTTGTGTTTTGGTTCGAAAACAATCTGAACCAGAGCTTCTCTGGCCCAGCTGAACTGGTTTTTGCTTGTTTTAACGTGTGTGTGAGAGTGGGGGAGCAGCTCACGTGTTTAAATTGTGTGAGAGTACACACGTGCACCTCAGTCAGAACAGAAGCCAAAGTCTGACCTTTGAACCCCACGGGGCCCATCCTGGCCTGAGCATGTTAGCGCTAACAGCTCTACCAATCCAGTTCTCTTTGAGTGGTTACTGACAAACAGCCATAAAGATTGTGATGCAGAAACAACTGAGAGACGGCCATATTTACCATCAGCGCCCGCAATCAACAGATTTTCCAGGGGCCTCATATTTCACACAGTAAACAGGGAATAATTCACCAGAACAGTCATTAAGCGTAGCCGCTACCTTTGATGTGTTAAAGCTCCATCAGGATTTCTTTGCTCTGCAGGGCGGTGCCTTCTTCTTCATGGAGCATGTGGTTGCAGACCCCTCCACCTGGTGCTACTTCTTCCAGCACGTTCTCCAGCCTCCTTGGTACTACTTCGGAGATGGTTGCCAGGTCACCCGGGAAACCTGGAAAAACCTGGAGTCGGCCGGATTCTCCGAGCTCCAGCTGAGGCACATCGAGGCTCCGCTCATGTTCATGATCAAGCCTCACATCGTGGGCTACGCTGTGAAATAGCTTCTGTCCGCTGTCCCCGACCAGAGGCCTCCGCGGCCTTTGACCTTCTCAGCTATGTGATCCGTCCCTGCTGATGAGAAATTTGATACCAGTTTTATTTTTCTAGGAACACAAACAGGAATAAAACAACAAAGTTTTATCAGTTGTAGTTTTGCATGCAAGTGAAAATCCCACATATTACCCATATTAATAGTTTTATACATTATGATAGGTCCATTTGGGCTTTTTTTTTTCTGCTTTCCTTGCACAACTGGTAGAATTGTGTTTTATCCTATATTTGATGTTCTTTGACGTTAAATGGTGTCTTGAGTAATAAAAAAGTTGAAAAAAAATTCTTAGTGTTTTTTATAGGCGAGGTTTGGCGCCCCCGTGTGGCGAATGTTAGACACCACATGTAAAAGGTCAGATTCCCCAGTGGGGAGTCCTGGTTGTTCTTCCATCCCGGACCAGTAGAGGTCGCTGTTCCCATGGAAACCTCGGTGATCTAAGGACAGCGAGCACTTAAAGGACCCCAGAGATGATGCAGAACTTGTGGTCCGGACATAAAACATTCTAGTAAAAAATCAGCAAAAATTCCCGATCTTAAGACCTGACGTTGTCCTGGGTTGTGAGTCCCCGCCCCCTCCTCCACCCACGGGGCCACAGTTCGCCGACGCGCGGCTGTCCACGCGCAGTCAAAATGACGCTGTTGATGCGGCTGTGCGCGCTGGTGGTCCACGTCCTTTGTCTGCCCCTCCACCTGATCGACGCCGTCGGCCTCTACAAGCTCTACAAACATGTCATTCCCGGCTACATGTACCAGATATCGATAGCCTACAACAAGGAAATGCACGACAAGAAGAAGGAACTGTTCCGGAGCCTGGCCGACTTCAAGCCCCCCGGGCGGCAGCTGACGCTCCTGGAGATCGGCTGCGGCACCGGGACCAACTTCCAGTACTACCCGAGCGGCTGCAGGGTGGTCTGCACCGACCCCAACCCGAACTTCCAGAAGTACCTGACCAGAGCCATGGAGGACAACGACCACCTCACCTACGACCCGGTTCGCGGTGGCGTCCGGGGAGGACATGGCGGCCGTGCAGGACAACTCCGTGGACGCGGTCGTGTGCACGCTGGTGCTCTGCTCCGTGGACAGCGTGGCGCAAACTCTGCGCGAGGTTCACCGCATCCTGAGACCCGTGAGTCGCACAGCTGGTGGTACACAATCTAGGCTGTTAGGTCTTTCTAATGCGTTATGCCGCATACGTAACATGTCTAACACGCCAGTTAGGAGAAACCAGTTGACCCCTAATGGGCCACCGTCCATACTGGTGTGGGCCTGAGCTGCTCAGGATACCAGCGTCCACGGACCAACTGGAGTGGATCTTTGTGTGGTAACAGTGTGACAGGAAGTGAGAAACCATGACAGAGATGCTCTTGTGGGGTCAGAAAAAGGTTCACATATTTGTGTTTTAGTTAGAAAACAATCCGAACCAGGCCAAAGTCTGACCTTTGAACCCTACAGGGCCCATCCTAGCCTGAACGAGCTAGCGCTAACGGCTCCACCAATCCAGTTTTCTTTTATGGCTCACTGACAAACATCCATAAAGACTGTGATGCAGAAACAACTGAGAGACGGCCGTATTTACCATCAGGGCCCGGAATCAACCGTTACATCAACGTTTGCTCGACCTCTGATTGTCTCTCACGTCACTGCAAGAAAGACGTTTTCCAGGGGCCTCATATTTCACACAGTAAACAGGGAATAATTCACCAGAACAGTCGTTAAGCGTAGCCGCTACCTTTGATGTGTTAAAGCTCCATCAGGACTTCTTTGCTCTGCAGGGCGGCGCCTTCTTCTTCATGGAGCATGTGGTTGCAGACCCCTCCACCTGGTCCTACTTCTTCCAGCACGTTCTCCAGCCAATCTGGTACTACTTCCAAGACGGTTGTTGGGTCACCCGGGAAACCTGGAAAAACCTGGAGTCGGCCGGATTCTCCGAGCTCCAGCTGAGGCACATCGAGGCTCCGCTCATGTTCATGATCAAGCCTCACATCGTGGGCTACGCTGTGAAATAGCTTCTGTCCGCTGTCCCCGACCAGAGGCCTCCGCGGCCTTTGACCTTCTCAGCTATGTGATCCGTCCCTGCTGATGAGAAATTTGATACCAGTTTTATTTTTCGCAAACAGGAATAAAACAATAAAGTTTTATCAGTTGTAGTTTTGCATACTAGTGAAAATCCCATGTATTAATCTATATTTATAATTCTTTACTTTTTGATACATGCATTTGGGATTTTAATGATTTTCTTTGCACGACTGATGGAATTGTATATTTTTGATGTTGTTTGATGTTAAATGGTGCCTTGAGTAATTAAAAAGTTTTAAAAAGAATCCTGGGTGTGTTCTTGATAGAGGGCGTTTGGCGCCACCGTGTGGCGGATCCTAGACACGGCCCAGGCATTAAAAGGCGTAATCTGCTAATCTTCCCTCTGGAGATGCACCAAGAAAAGCTCCGATTTCATCCCAAGAAGGAGAATGAAGTCGTGTTTGATGGGCCTGTGCAGGCGCGTGTGTGATGTGTTGACCCTGCCGCTGATGCTGATGCAGATCTCGGGGCTCTGGGCCCCCTACAAGCGGCTCTTCCCCTGGATGGCCTTCAACATCACCTTTTCCTACAATCACAAAATGCACCAAAACAAGCGGGAGCTGTTCCGGAACGTGGCCGCCTTCGCGAACCCAGACGGCTCACTTCGTCTGCTGGAGATCGGCTGCGGCAGCGGGGCGAACTTCAGGTTCTACCCGGACGGCTGCACGGTGGTCTGCACCGACCCCAACCCGCACTTCCACAAGTACCTGCGCAGGAGCATGGACGCCAACGCGCACCTGACCTACGAGGAGGTCGCGGTCGTGTCCGCGGAGAACATGGAGGCATTCGAGGACGGGTCCGTGGACGTGGTGGTCGGAACCCTGGTGCTGTGCTCGGTGGAGAACGTCGCGCAGGTCCTGCAGGAGGTCCGGCGCGTCCTGAGACCCGTGAGTCCGGCTGTGGTGCATTCAGGGGCGATGGGAAATAGTTTATTCGAAGCTGCTGAGGAAGTAGAAAATCTCTCCTAAAAGTGTTTTTAATTTAAATTTATACATTTTTAAAGCCTGTGCTGGTCTGATTAATGGCCAAGTGGCCTGTGAGGCGTGTTTTCCCCAGGAAAATGTAAAGTTTCTTCTAATTATCGTGTCATTTTTTCTGGAAACCTGAGATAGAAACATAAAAAAACTGTTCCCCTGGCCCTATAGAAGGTACGCCAGCTAGAATAACAGCGGCAGTGATGCAGCCCGCCCTCGGCTCTCTGTTCCAGGGTGGAGCCTTCTACTTTCTGGAGCATGTGGTCTCAGATCCCTCCACCTGGACCTACTTCTTCCAGCATGTGCTGGAGCGTCTGTGGTACTACCTGATGGACGGATGCAGGATCACCAGGGCGACGTGGGCGGACCTGGAGGAGGCCGGCTTCTCCCGGATCCACCTGCGACACATCCAGGCCCCAGAGGTCACTGTGCTGATCAGGCCTCACATTATGGGATACGCTGTCAAATGACCTTGAAGGCATCATGGTTAGAAATCAGCATCCATTGAGCGAAAATATATTTATTTCTTACAGAATCTGCAACATCATTGTTTGTTCTTCTCCCCAACCCTCCCCAACATCTACAAAATAAATATCAACCTGGACAGTGTGCTATTTTTTCCTCGCTGATTGTCATGGTAACTGCCAAGCAACAACCACACAACCAGCCTCGGCATCGTTTCTCTCTGAATTCCAATTTGCCACATTAGAAGTGAATGATGCAGCCGTTGATGATTCCATCGGAATGACAAACATGTCCTTAAAGCGGAATGAGGGGAAATGCTGTTCTGCTAAATAAAAAGGAATAATGTCCGCGCGGAAATCAGTCAAAATTCCACAGCTGCTGTAATGCGTTCAGAGAAAGGTAGATTCCAAAAGCAACCCTTTTTAAAAACACCAAAAACAAAACGAAGGGACACATTCAGAAACAAAGACTCAACGTTAAAGCTTTTAACTCATAATTACAAACCTCTCGGCTTTAAAACAACAGTTAGCCTGATGGTGAAAACCTGACTTCTTGGATTTTGCGCTCTGTCGGTGTCGATAACGAGAAGAACGGGTGAAAGGGCTTTTGTGTAGCTCTCACTGCTGCAATGGGTCGTTTTTCCTCTAACAGTCTGGATAATTCATTTAAGCTGACAGGAAATGAAGGACAAGCTAACCAAAGTCTCACTCTAGTCACATATTTTGGGGTTTTTTTGTAATAACAAAAGCGCGATGTTTTCGGTTAGCTTAGCGTGCGCTAGCCTCTCTCTCTCTCTTTCATTTGTCTTGACAATGACATGATTTTCTTTTCCCCGTGGCAAAAAACAAATCATACGGTCTGTTCTCACTAAAGAGTGCTGTTAGCTGATACCAGCACAGTTGTGATGTTGAAGACAATCAAATATTGCTTGATAGAAATGTAGCTGGAGGGAAAAAAATGCCCAAATTGATCTTGTTTACATCTTTGTATCAAAGACACAAATTATTATCTTTAAACAGAGTACAAAAAAAGGACCTCAGACTGAAATATTGTGTTCCCAGAAACCCAGTTCATGTCCAAATGGCTGAGCGGTGCTGCTCCCATCATCCCACCAACCTCTACGCTGGATCCTCATCCTGTTTTGACGCAGTAAAGGTCCTTTAATGTTTTCAGTTCTTCGATCAGAGTCTTGTTTTGGTTTTCCAGAACGGCTACGCGGTTTTCCAGACATTTCACGTACTCCTTCTTCTTCCGTCGACACTCGCGGGCGGCCTCTCTGGAAGACGGGGGACAGAGAAGTCACTCTCATGAGGGGACTTAGTTCACCTCAGACCAAAGACCCAGAGACTGGAACAAGTTTGCCTTCAGGCTAACGGAGCTGAGAATAGAGCAGAGGCTTGCCTGTTTTTGGCCAGCCTGATTTCCCTCTTCATGGTGGGATCGTCCAGCTTTAACTGAGACAAGCCCACGGGGGAGTTGGTGACCACGGTTTGAGGCAGCGAGCCGGACGCGCCGGCGGTGCGGATCTGGTAGGTTTGCAGCTCTCCTCCGGCACCTGAAGGCAACACCAAAAGCACAAAGCCACGGCGACCGAGTCAGAGCAGGTGTGACGGGCAGACAAGGCCAAGAATTTGTCTAGAAAACCAGATATTTTCACCTTGGACCACCACTTGGTTGCTGGGCACCAGTATCTGCTGCCCATCCGGTGTCTGGGCGTACTGGAGCACGGTGGCGCCCTGCTGGCTCCCACCAGAGTTGGCCATGGTAACAGCCTGCAGGCCTTGGATGCCCTCGGACCCTGGGGCCGCCAGCTGGATTGTCCCATTAGCAGTTATAGCAACTGGAGGCAGAAGAACAGGACCCATGAAAGATCACGTGGGGCTGCGTGCTGAGCCGGTCTGGGTGCTACGGCAGGCAGAGGGTCTTACTGTACTGGCCGGTGCTGGTCTGGTAGATGGAAGTCGAGGGTACGGTAACGCCGGTGGAAGCCGGGCTGTTCTTCCCCTCGGCGTGCGCCGCCTCCTCAGACGACAGGTCGTTGAGGATCTTCCTGCAGGTGTAGGAGAGCCCCACGTTAGCACCAACCCGAGGCTGCTGCCGGTGCGGCTGGTCCTTTCCTGCGGTCCTCACCTGTACGAGGGCCGCCGAGCTAGGATTTCTCTGGTTTTCTGAGTTGCCGCCCCGCTGTCCGACGAGTCCTGAGAGTCTTCGCTGTCTGATCCAGCAGCCTGGAAGCAAAGCGCGGGGTTATTCAAGTGCATCAGCGCAGCCCAACAAAGCCTTGCTCTCACCTGGGCTGCCTGGCCGTGAGGGGACTGAATGACGGACGGCTGTGCCGACTGGATCACTCCCTGAACCTGAAACTGACCTCCAGGCAGCTGGACCACAGCCACAGAGGAGCCACCCAGCGACATCTGCAAGCACGTTAAAGCAGATTAAAGTATAAAGGCAGCCTCGCATGGGTCTGAGCGCTGTGTTTCTGTCTTCTCTCCAGCAGTGAAGTAAAAACAGAATTCTGCCTCACACGGGGCTTCACCGGTTTGTTGCCAGCTCGTCTCAGTGCTGTGATCTGCAGGAACTGTCTGTCAACTGAAAACACTCCGCCTCGCAGCACGTCTTCCTACACGAGAGTAAACGATGACCTGCTGCAGCCTCTGCGGTCTGCGTGGAAGCCCCCTGCACGTCGAGAAACCGCCACGCTTCACAGATGAATCAGAAATCTGTGTGTGTGTGTGTGTGTGTGTGTGTGTGCGTGCACTTTTCTGGGTTGTGCAGAGTTAAAGAGGGCAAAGGTCAACGGCACATATCAATTCATCTGATTGACTGTTATTCGGTTGTGAATAGATAATAAGAAAAAACATAAAACAAGAAAGCAAACACAACCTTTCATGGACAGAGGTGTGTGTGTGTGTGTGTGTGTGTGTGTGTGTGTGTGTGTGTGTGTGTGTAAGTCTGCTAAAGTTTAACTATTTGCTGTTTTCTGACAAATAATGCTGGAAAATTTAAAAAATAAATAAAAGGGAAGTCAGAACCTTCCCTTAGCACCACCTTGTCCAAAGTGAGCCTGACTTATGACTTGGAATTAATTCAACCATTACTTTTGCAGTAACTTTGAGGGAGTATGGAGGTAAAGTCTTCATCAAGCTGTACTTCTTTTTACCTGCTGGCCTATCTGTGGGAACTGAGAAGTGGGAATGACTGTAGTCAGTGATTTGGTGCCGTTGCTGCCTTGCTGGGCTTCTTCCAAAGTAACTGGAAGGAAATCAGTGTGTATTACTGTGTAATAAAGCCTCTAAGGTCACAAACACCACGTTGTTTCTCCTCTGCACAACTCACATCCTGATCTAACCTTCAACCAAACCCTTCCAAGGAAATCAGGGCTCTGGCTCTCCCATATATAATCACAATTGTCATTAATAATTAATTACTTGTAGTGATCTAAACTTTCACCTGGATTATATCGGGTTATCTGATAAGACCAGGCGGGACGCGGAGTTAGAATACGACGCTAGGCCTGAGACTCGCCAATGCCAACTTTTAAAAAAAAAGTTTTTGTTTTTTTTTATGTGTTGTTTTAATCTAACTGGAGGGGCAAAAGTAAATTTAACGCTGAATTCCGTTGCTAAAAAGTCCGACCTGGCCGACACCTTCCCCGCTAGTTCATGGAAGCTAGCGTCTAGTTTATCGATGTTTACCGACCACAAACAGTGAAAAGGAGGATAATCTCCAAGATGAACTAGTTTCCTTAGTCTGGTCCACATGATGTGTGAGCTTTTGTCTCAATGGGTAAATATGTGTATCTGTCACTGGCACGCAAGTAACCGCGTCAAAAGACGTCAGCGATACGAGGAGCCATTAAGCTAACTACACCTTCCCTTTTCGTAAAACGGCGAGGAGTTGACGGAGCAACAGCCGCCATTACTGCCACAGAGGAGCGGACAGGCGCAGCAGCGTGGAAAGTACCGCCGGCCCGGCCACAAATTACCTTTCCAAATTTCCGCGTAACTGTTCTCGTTCACGGCGTGGGCGTCAGCCGCTGTGCGTGAAGACTCTCGCCAGAAAATGTCACGAAAAGTTACTTAGCAGCGTCGGCTAACAGCTAAAAATACAAAGACGTCAGCTATAAAAAAAATAGCTGACCAGTTTTTTTTTTTCTCAAAGGAAATGGGCGGGGCCGGGCGGCGAGGGCATTACGTAATACCCCCCCTGCGAGCTTTGTGATTGGTGGAGAGAGTTCGAGCAACTGGTGGGCCCAGGAGCGAAGCGGCGGCACGTAAATTAATAAATAAATACGGTTAAAATCACAGTTTGTAACACAGGGACTCAAAAGTACTGAACTCAACCCCTCTTTTGTGCTAGATTATACTTCTGCCTTTTCAAGCACGCTTACATAATCGAGTTGTTTTGAACGTAATCGTGTACTGCTTGCAGTACTGGTACTGGGAAACGTGTACTGGGGAAAGTATTTCTAAGTTCAACGACCTCCATTAAAGGAAGAGAGGATGTTGCCACATCTGCATCGACATGAACAGACAAAGGGGGACAGATGGAGGGGACGTTTTCCATCTGGATGAATATTCTGAACTTTTATAACTACGCTTTGTGCAATTTGGAATTTATGCCACAACAAACAAACCATAAAATCCCAGAAATGATTAAATGCTTTTATTTATTATGTTTTACGTTTACAGAAAGTATAAAACAAAGTACAACAAAAAGAAATATAAACAAAGAATGGGGAAAAGGGTGAACCACCTTGACTTCTTGACTACACGTGTCAAAACATTAGAGATTGATCAGAAGCTGACGTCCCTGTGGAGCAGTTTAGAAATCACCAAATAACTCCTGTACAACATTATGTAGAGTGCAGACACAAAATATTAAGAAAACTCAAAAGAGCACAAGAAAATTTAGTCCTCTGTTATTACAAAAGTGTTGAAGCGCTGCCCATTTTCAACCAGACTGTGCCAGCTCTGAAATTAAATTGCACTGTCATTGGGATTGCATAGTGTGTATTTGAAATTCAAGGAAGCCCTCTGACACTTCCCAGAAAAGCAGATGAATGGACATCGAGCACCACCGACTGCGCAGACATCTCCTGGTATTACAAAACTCATTTTGAGAAGGATCTACATTTCATGGGTGTTGTTTACAGATTGCACCAAGGGACCACGTGGCCCATCCCTGCGTTAGGAGTTCTGTTCCCTGAATTTAACCGTTCAGACGCATACTCTATCCTACCGTACATCTCCTCACTCATGCCTAGAAAGATTCCTTAAGCTGTGTTTGGCTGACTCGTGCAAACATTCTGCTGCAGAGATTGTTAAAGCTAAAAAGAAGTGCTATTTTTTTCCCCCGGGGGTGGACCTAAACTTGGCAAAATCAAAATTTTAGCCATTCTAGCGATTATCACATATAATGTGACACAAAGCGGGGATAAAAATGGTTCAGTCCATGCAGCAGAAACTTGTTCACTCCAGTGCAAAGTGCAGTAATTCAAGAGATTCTAGTCCTGTCCATCTTGGAATGGTTTATGCATCTGCCTTATACTGAGTGTTTGTGTTGTTGATGGGACATTTTCAAAGTAAAAAGCACTTAAAAAAAAGTATTTACATGTTGACAGTCAAGAAAATGCACTGAAATGCAGTGCAACCCAACGCAAAAACCTATAAATTATGGGTACAAGGAAAACACAAGACGTCAGGAAACCAAATACATTTTGCAAATACACCTCAGTGGGACGTTTTAGCACCCTTGCTGTTCTACTCGCCAAGTCCAGGATGTTTCAGATGTGGCTCAGCTTTGCAAATGCATCAGGAGTGCTTGTATAGTAAACTAAACACAGGAAATAATCCAGATACACAATGGCTACAGGCTTACGGCGCCAACAGTGATCTCGTTGGAATTCTTCACTACGATAAGCACAGCTAAAAACACACTCTTTAAGTGCAAAGAAAATAATGGAAGGTAACGCATGCTCTAAACGGTGAAACTAAAAGGTGGTGGTAGGGGGGGTCTGATTGACGATGCAGACGGATTTTTGATCAGCTTGACATTTTGTCATTTTTACACATGACCTGGTTGAAAACAGTCGTGACGTTACATTAGCCTTTCGCCTACCTCTTCATTTTTTGTTTGATGGAGCTAAAGTAAGAGTTCCTGACAGGAAGATTAATAGCCCTCTGAGTAACTTGTCAAAGAAACTCAAAAGAGTTCTCCTGTTCTCCTGAACCAGAGGTTAAATAATGCTGTATCACTGCAATGAAAAGTGCAATGTTATATCTGCCGCCAATAACAAAGCTCTGGAGTTAATCAGTACCCTCGATTGTGGAGCTAAAAACTTATTTACAGGCTTTCGTATGCTACTTTTATCATCTCCGAGCTGAGTTAACTGACCCCAAACCACAAACTGAGAGACCCAGTGTCTATAAATTTTATACATATAAAAATATCTATACAGTAACATTACAGTATCTAAAATACATCAGGCCTTTATAGGTACAGTACACAATATGGCCTAGTTCCTCTTTTATTCTCACCCTTTGGATAGCTGTCAGGGTTCAGACTTAATCAACAGTGATTGATAACAGATTAATTTAGGTCTATTTCATTTCATTTAGGAATGTTTGGCTAATATTTTATAAGGCAGGAAATGTATAAGGGCAGGAAAGTTGCAAAAATGTATTTGGCTTCTTTTTTAATGGGACAATAAAGGCTCTAAATAGCAACATGGGACATTTTTGTGCGTGGCGACCGTGAGTGGTTTTCTTTCCTCTTCCCTCCGTTAGTGAGCACATGCATCTGTTAGGCTATGGATCTAAAAGTGCCAGTTCGACGAGGGGTCGGTGTAGGTAGAACGTTTTCACGATTCACAAGGAGGTTAATGTAACTCATTTCAAAAGTGGTTCTGTCTCCTGCCGCAAAGACGTTGCAGAAAATGTGTTTTATGTATAAAACACAGTGCACAGCTCATGGCAGGGCCTACCACAGGCATGCAGTGACCAGGATATGCTGGTGATAGGACTGGGTGGCGGCTGGAGTGGATCCACCGGCGCGTCGACGGCGTCTGATCAGACCACCAGGGGCCCTCACATGTTGTAGGCCACGTAGATGGGATCGAGCTGGTCGGCCAGGAACGAGTCACGAAGGTGCATGCGCTGCTTCTCACCCCTGGAGTTGATGGGGATGACCCCGGGGTCAACGATGACGACCACGCCCACGATGAGGTGATGCTCCTCCAGGACCACGTTGGTTATCAGAGGGACCAGATCCAGGGCGTCCTGCTCAGAACCGCAGAGCTCGGACACCACCACCAGCAGGTTGGTCCACGTAAACACGGCACTGCAAAGACGGCGGGAATAAGACCGCAGATGTAGAAAGTAACACTCCTTGGGCTTGACTTAGACTGGAACATTCGATAAAAATCGAAGGTGGGGAATGCTGGGACAACTCACCGAGAAATATGCAAAATATCTCAAAAACACCACACGCACACATTTTGATTTGAATGTCATTTCAAGCACATTAGGCAGATTGTTTCATCCTTTTTTCAAAGAAATCCGGGAGCCATGCTCACCTCTCAGCGATACTGCGGTGAGCCCGGGACACGGACGTTTCAATGTCGATTGGGTGATAGCGCAGACCTCGGAGCTCCAAGGTTTCATCCAGTGAGCCCACCACGAAAAGAGCGTCATGGCGATCTGAGCAGAGAGGGGATTTTTTTTCAGCTTAAACACTTAATCAGCTAGAGTGTAAACCCACTAGACTCCTGTCTTTATTTACCCCCACTCGCATCCAGCAGCTCAGTCCTTTTGACAAATCCCAGGTATCCCGTCCTGGCCCATAAGGTCAGGGGGTCTCCGAAGCTGAGCTTGGTGTTAAAGTGGTTGGCCTGAAGACTCTCTTCCCCGTAGATGGTGTAGTAACCGCTGGCGTTGTGAGGACTGTTCACCCAGACCTGAAAGTGAAGCACGCTCTGGCTCACAGCTGCTTTCAGACCAAGGCCTTGGCTTTGACCCGTCGTCCTCCTACCTCTCCAAGGTGAGAGTCACCCAACGGTCCTCTCGTTTCTGGATTCACAATTATCACCCTAACACCAGGGAGGATCTGTTGACAAAAGAAAACGTTTTGGGCATTACTTCTACTGATATGAAGCTGGTGCCTATGAGAGCGCCTCACCTTGCCAGACTCCATTAGAGGAAGACTCTGCGGCGCTCCCCTCTCCACCAGCCTCACCCTGCCAAAACACAGATTCGATTATTTCATACATCCTGAGGTCCTTGGTTGATAATCTATTGCTTCTTTTTCCATGCGCTCTTGCCTGTCATGGCGGAGGGACTTCATGTCCACATACACGGTGCAGGGGTCCGGACCCGTCGTTCCCTGAAACAGACAGAGAACCGGTACATGGGGGTTGCACTGGTTGGGGTCCCAGCGGGGGGGCGGGGCCGCTGGGTCGCCATACCTGCAGACAGATGGCCAAGTTAACCCTGGAACCAAAAGCTGTGCTGACAGCTCTGGAGGACAGCCCCACATCCTTAAACAGCTTAGAGAAGGAATGTGTGAGGGCGAGACGAGGCCGCTCCTCCGCTATCACCACGCAGCTCCGCACACACGACAGGTTCACTCCGCGGGCCTGAAACACAAGCACGCACACACACACCACATGATTAACACCAGGAGCCATATTCCGCCGTCTGTCACGCTGCAGTCAACATGGACTTCACTCAGCTACTTATTTCTATTTATGTCGGCCTAAGCTTCAAACCAGTCATCAACGCCACGGTTCCCAAAAACCTGCTTCTTCGGTATGTTTATGTTTGTGGGGACACTGTCAGCGTCTACTGGTATGTGGGTGTTTTAGCAGAGACACTTCTGTCTGCTCACAGAGCCCATCAAAGGCAGCTTATTCCTTATTCCTTGCCTTCAGTAACTCGGTCTGAGTTCCCAGTCCTTTGGTGCAGAGCTCCATGACCGAGTAGGAACAGAAGGTGTCTCTGATGCGGTACTGGCTCAGCGTGCTCAGCCACAGCGACAAGCAGCTCTCCAGCTCGAAGGGGGGGATCAGGATGGACTGGTGACCTGAGTAAACGCTGAAAGACGGCACAGGTGAAAGCGAGAAGCGTCACTGGTCGCTGCGTAGCGGCGGGATGCTGCGCCGTACCTTGCGAGGCACCACAAGACGAAGCCCAGACCGCAGTAGGGATCCAGGCAGATGGCAATTTGGCGAGAGGAGTAGAGTTCACACTGCAGCTTTATGGAGCGGCACAGCGCGCTGACGGCTGCGTGAGAGATCTGCAAAAGGCAAAACGTTGCAATAAAATCTGGCATTTGAGGGGTATCGTTCTGCTGATCCTCCTCAGAACAGAACAGTGCATTCGTGAGGTGATGGCAGTATTAAATAATTATTAATAATAAATACTGTGGCTTAAACGCACCGACGCCAAGTGAGGAAAGAAGAAAAGAAAGAATGGCTTAGAGTAAGGAGCAAACAGAGCAGTAAATCCATGGAGTGTCATCTCGTCTCACCTTTACCCCGGTGAGCATGCCTGTGGTGGACACGCTGAAGTCCAGATACGCAATCATCTCCGCTGTGGGCGGCTTGTAGATCTGTGGAGGCCGACGGCGAGGAAGGTCGTCTGTAGATCAGAGCGGAGTGAGTTTTATAAGAACACAAACCAATCACGACAAAGCAAAATATGATTTCATCTCCCTGTGGTTTCCTAAGAAACAAGTGAGGTAATATCTGGAGAAACACACCCGTGTCAATGATGGTCGGCCACGTTTTTATATTTACAGAAGCGGCAGCCTCTTTGGAGCGCAGAATCCTCATGAGGGTTTGAGTTGTTAGGATACACGCAGCTTTACTGACCTGAAAAAACAAAATCCGTCAGTCCGAAATAATGCGAGTGCATCTGCAAGACAGTAGGGAGGCCTACATCAATTATCATGCGGACGGTGGGCAGGGTGGCCGCAAGGTTCTGAGGGTGCGGAGGTCTGACGTTCACAGGAACGCATCCAGCGTAGAGGCAGCCGTAGAAGGCGGCGATCAAATCAATGCCTGGGAAGGAGACAACGGCAGACAAAGTCGGAGTGAGGAGAAACGTCCGAAAAACAAACCCGCAACAGGAAAAGGGCAGCCGGACTCACTGGGAGGGTAAAGCAACACCACGTTCTCTCCGGTGTTGATGCTGCCTTTCTCTGTGAGCGCAGCTGCGATCTTCTCTGCACGCTTGTGAAGCTGCACGCAGGTCGCCGTGCTCACTGCTGCGCCCTGAAGGACAGCGGTAACACATTTGTCCCAGCTCTCATCTTATGGATCACAATCGAACAAAACAAAAACCATCTCTGTGGTCAGCTTGGTACCTTGGCGTTGAGGAGGACAAAGAGGACATGGTCCGGATCCGTCTGCGCCCTCCACTGAAGAGCCTCGGCCAAATACTGATGCTGAGGGAAAAAACACAACATTTTTCATGTCGAGTAGGTAGAGCACATCTCAGATTTAATGCATTAGCAGAAAATAGGAGGTCCATACTGGGAAAACTCACATTTCGACACATAAGTAGAGCAAAAAAAAAAAAAAAAAAAAAAAAAAATCTTGGGACACAAGTTGCTGGAAATATCTTTAACAAGGTGCAAACATTTTTGTCTTAGCCCATTCAGTGATGTTTAACTCTGCAGCAAATCAAAGGCACCACAGAAGCTGTATGTCAGGTGACATGAGCACAAAGGGTAACATGCAGATTTTTACTGGCGCCTCATTTACACACAAGCACTGGCTGTTGGATCACAATGAACACGCATCAGGCTAAGACAAGCGTGGACACAAATGTGGGGACGGCAGAGCAGCGCTGTCATTCTTACCATCACAGTGGGCCACATACAGAGCTACATCCACGGGAGCAGAGAGAGAGAACAGTTTCTTTTACATCTATGAAAGTGGGCTGGCAGCGAGGAGCCTGTTTTACTGATGCAGTCAGTGATGGGCTGCGAGGGGTTGCATATCATCAGGAATGTGTATCTAAAACTGCAGAATTGTAGAAACCGTTTCTGAGGCTGCCTGCGTTTTTCTTGTTTTATTACTTAACATCCTGCATTGAAAATAGACGTTTTAACCCCTTTTGAAAGCATGTTGGAGACGATGAAACAAGAGTGAATCTAAAGATTGTGGGTAGGTCTAGATTTTTGCCTCTATGAATGAGGCTCTCGCAGCGTGCGGGGCAGAGGTTGAGGTTTTGGTAAAGTAAGGAATGAAAAGTTGATCGTGGGGTGTTACCTTTCTCACCAGATCCTGGTCTTCGATCATGCCCAGGTCCCTGCCTGCGGCCTGGGCGATCCTCTTCCCCGCTACCAGGTTACCCAACACAACAGATGCTGGACCGACCCCGACTGCATTAGGAAGCGAGGGAGGGAGAAATGTTTCAGATACAACAACGACAGGAGCATTTCGGACTGCTGCTCCATAGATTGCACGTACCCGGCTGCTTCTGGCGGGGCTTGGGCAGGTTGGTGACGCACGTGTGAGGACACATTAGGATATTGCATGGGTGCAGGTTGCCGTCTAAGAAGTACTGCTTGGTGTCGGAGATGTGTATTCCTCCCAGAGGGGTTTTAGGCAGGGTGTTGGCCGGAACTAGAGCCAGACAATAAAGGCCCACCTGATGGATGCTGTCAATGGCCTACAGGGGAAATGCAAGATTGACATTCGAGAGTGTGATGAAAACATCCTCCAAATATCATCTGATTCATCACCTGGATTCTGAAATGACTGCTCTGCACGTGAGCTGAGGATAAGACCCGATGACAGACTGGGAAAGGTGTACCTGAAGCACCCTGCTCATCCACTGGAAGCTGTCCTCCTCGCTGGCATCTGGCCTCTGCTCCGCCACAATCACAACCCTCTCATCATAGAACACAGTGACTGAAAATACAGCGATCCTGACACAGAAACACACAGATGGAAACATTCTTCAGGCGCTGTGAAAGCCCGCTCAGGCATCCTGGCTACAGCACCCTGTGGTGCTTTCTTTCAACCAGCAGATGTCAGCCTCGATGAGTTAATGATGAAAACTGATCATTTGGCGTCAATAAACTTGGTCCACCGGGACAAACACACACCTTCCACGGTACACGGTCTTGACTGGCTCGACAGCCAGAGCGGTGGCCACCAGGTCGTCGGCGTTGTGTCTGCGCCCGCTCACCATGAGCAGGCCTTCGATCTTCCCCACCACAAAGATCAGGCTGCCCTGCGTACAGCAGGAACACGTTACACCTTCAGCAAACGGCCATTCAAGGATAGAGCGAGCAGAGAATTAAAGCTGCCGCAGATGTTGCGCTTCAAATGAACCATCTTTCTTACTGGGCCAACAAATCCCAGGAGTCCTGACCGCACGAACGGAATCTCTCCTATGGGAACTCCATTTGCGTTTACCGGTATCACCTAAATGCAACGACACAAAGGTGGGGAGAAAAGGAAAAAAACACAGCTCCTGGTCAGTTAGAAGTCGAAAAGCTGAGGGGGGTTTCGGTTAGGTCGTCTTCTGTACCTCAAAGGTGTTTTTTGTGACTCCAGGCAGGCCGTAGTACATGTTGCCTCCAGCGCGAGAGTTTATTATTATCTCTCCAATCTCATCGGTTTTACACAACTGAGGTGGACCATCTGGCTTAACGATGCACATAAGAGCTGGAGAAGCCAAAGATTTGTTAATGAAATGGCTTGATGAGGCTTTTGGTGCAGAAACATTCAAAACCAAGAACTGGTTTTCACTTTTGATGATACGGTTCATAATCCTACTGTAATAATGCAACATTTTCCTGTTTCGGTCTCAGGCTTTGGGTTGGAAATTAAACATCTCCTCTCTTCCTAGCCTCACCTCCAGGCATCACGTGCCCCACATCTTGCACAGTCAGGGCTGAGTTTTTGTCCTCCGTGTTGACTCTGATCACTCCATGACTCAAGCCTGTCATGGACAGAATGGCCCGAGCCGGGAGGGGGGCGCCGGGGACTCCCGGCCTACACAAGGCAGAGTTTAATCAAACACCCAACTTTATTGTGTAGAATTGATATTTAGGTCAGATGTTTTTTTTCAAGACAGCATCTGTAGACGGGAGTTACTGAAATCATCACATTAACAACAAGGTGAGTGGGTAACGCACCTGCGGATGGCTACTGTCATGGCCTCGGGGGAGCTAGCACAGGGACATATAACCTCCGGCTTCAGGCCGTGGGATTGGAACACGTTCAGGAAGGCATCGCAGGACGACACCGACCCTGGGAGACAAGACGTTCCACGTCTCCTGTACCTGGGTGCTGTTAGACCAGCCCTAGTCTAACAAAGCTTGGTTTCCTCAGGTACTCACAGGGATTAGCACCATCAGCAACGATCAGCATCCGTAGCGAAGCCAGGCTGGTGTCTCTCTGCTCCCGGCGCGCCATCATGGCCCAGTGTAAATCACGACACTTCACCAAGGCTACACGAGCTGTGGGCGATAAGGGCGTTTAAGTCGTCGTGGTACGGCACAAACCCTGGAGGACTGGAACATACCTTTATGGACATGAACTCTCTGGACCCAGGAGAGAGGGCAAGCCTTCATTACGGCATAAGGAACACTGATGGAGTGTATCCTGTTCATTACAGCCTAAAAACCAACAAACAGCAGCCTTTAATGTTGTACTTTATTCAATATTGTACTGTTTATTCATCTTTTTTTCTGACGTGTGCGTCAGTCTTTCTTCAGCTCACGGATACCTCCACACAGGCTTACCGTGAGAACACCGTGCCACAGACCCATATCCTTCTTGAAGTCCAGAACATTCACTAAAGTTTCTCCTAAATGCGAAGAACAGACGTGACTCCGGACTGTACGGATGACACAAATGGTCATGTGACAGGACCCGAGTCTCTACTCACCCTCACAGTAGTTGCAGGCCTGCGTCAGGGCTTGGCAGTGGGTCAACATGGCCACTTTAGACACGGCCACGCCCACCACTGTGCCTTCCTTATTGGCCTTGTACTGAACAGAGACGAAACACATTAGGAGACACATTCGTTAAATTCTAAACAGTTTGGGTTGTTGTGGTGGTTATGAGCTTCCTCAGCTAACCAGCGGAAGCGCTCTTACTTCTATATAAGCTGGGTCAGTGTTGGCGGTGGGGATGTGTGGCTGCCAGTCTTTGGAAGGCTTGGTCAGGTATTTGGAGTCTGTCACCACCCACTTTAGACGTGGCCAACCTGCCAGAGAAAGAAGAAAGAATTAGTATTTTTACCTCTAGATGAGTCTCAGAGAAAGATTATGAGTGGCTTTCTGACCTTTAAACTGCATTATTTCTCCAGTCGGTGTCTTGGGCAATCCCTTTAGGCAAATCTCACTGGTCAGAGCCAGACCGACACCACAGCTGCCCAGCAGAAACCCCATCTGACTGATACCTGCATCCTACACAAGCACCATTTCATTGGAGCCAAACAAGCGCAGAACAAACGTGTAAACCCCACCTGTGCTCGCCCAGGGGCTTTCTTACCTTGCGAGACAGCGGGACTTCTATGGGGACAGGTATGACTTCAGCCAGGAGACAGCCAAAAAAGGCCACCCAGAACATCCCAGGGTCACTGTTGGGATACACCAAGGCCACCTACGAAGATGTTGCAGAAGGTTAAACCTGCCTTGCTGTCTGTCTGTGGGTCGCGTCCGGTGCTATTCCACAGTTACCCGGTCGCCAGGTTTGAGGATTTGTTCGTTTTTGGTGCCGAGCTTGTTTAAGAGTGTGTATGCCAGCTTCACACTGCGACTCCAAAGTTTCCCTGGCGAAAAGAAGCTCGCGTTAGGTTAGTGGATCATGCTTTTTTCCAGCTGAGCCCAAGCTGAAAACCCTCCTTCCATCTTACCATAAGTCAGCGTGTACAGAGGTCTCCCAGTGATGTCAAGAGCGGTGAGGGCGGGGCTCTTCCCCTGAGTGGCCCCCCAGCGGGCCAACGCTGCCTGCAGAGCCGGGGGCCAGTTACTGACCACACCCAAAGGCTCCCCTTTAACTGGAATGATCTGCCGTCCCTCTGGTTTCGGTGTGTTGGGATCTGCCTGAGGAACTGAGAACGACAACCAAAACCTTGAGGTCATCTTGAGCAAATGAACAAACCAACCAACCAAGAGCTCATTCAGTGAGTCACGACAACAGACATTTGTTTCAAATTTAAAAAATCACATTGCAGAAATGCAAAAGCGATTGTTTTGTGCGGGGCCCCACCCTCTACGATCTCCTCCGAGTCGTCGGTGAAGAACTCGCTGAGTGGGGGTCTCTTGGGCCTCTTCAGGGTGTTGAGCAGCTGCTGGATCTTGGTGGACACTCTGCTGCTCACAGGAACTCCTGAAGAGGGACACACATGCAGTCACGCAAGGTGGCGCGGCCTGTTCACAGCCCCAACACGACACATTACTTCTCACCATCTCAGAGTCTGCTGCTCTTCATTCCAGAAAAACGAGAGGTTGTTTGGGGCTGCTTTTTTGGTTTTCAAGGTCGGATCGGTCATAATGCATTTTTTTGGAAATGAAGAGGAGCACACGTAGGTGGCAACACGACGAGGAAGGCACGGTGAGAAAGAACTGGGTTCATATTTGTTGGGAGGAATCATTCTGGGTGTGGATGTTGGTCTCATTGCGTTTATTTTTACAAGTTACAAACATGAGGGAGAGTCAGGGTAAAACAGCAGACACAGAGGACATTGTATAAAATAAGGAGTTTCCTTACTGGGTAAATTACCTCTTCCTATCAGCCAGTCAAATAAACACGTGACGGTAGAAAAAGACCAAGAAGGAAAAAAAGCAGTAAAGTTCTGATTAATGATATTTCGGTCAGATGAGTCGGGCAGATGCTCCCGCAGAAAGACAAAGAAAGAAGGCCGTTGCGGCTGTTACCGTCTGCCGTCTCCATCATGCTGGAACGGCTCTGGCCACGGCTCATCCCCCGGACCGCGGCGTTGGAGGGCAAGTCCACTCTCGGGCCTCTGGAAACGGTAGCCGCGGCGGTCACGTCTGGAGGAGGGGTTCGGTTCTCTGAGCGGGCTGCAGAGGAGGTAAAGGAGGAGGAGAGGTAAAGCAAGCAGCCATTCCACTGCAGAACCTGACAGGCAATTAAAACACCTCGTGGCACCGGTGGCATTCTGGCATGATTTCCCCAAAAGTCAGTGGGGGGTGGGGGGGCTCACCAATGTGACTTTGGGACACCATGTTGGTCACTCCTGCAGTTGGAGGCTGCTCGTGCGGCTGATGGTGGCGCTGGTGCTGAGGTTGGTGCTGAGGTTGGTGCTGAGGCTGATACAGGGGCTGGTACTGCGGTTTGTACTGCGGCTGCGGCTGGGGCTTGGCCTCCCCGTGGGACAGCGTGGATGAGGCAGAGGAGGAAGTGGACGAGCCCTGACAAGTGCGGCTGATCCAAGCGTCTGGGCTCTGCAGGTTTGCATTGACAGCAGGCGGCGCGATCACCGACGACTGCCTGGGAACCGAGGACTCGTCTTCGGAAGCCGACGACGAGTCTGCGCGAGAAAGAGAGCAGAGATGGCTAAACCTCTTGGTCACTGAGCACCTTGCAGGATATTCTTCGCTCTTTCCCTGCCTGGAGGTGTGCGGGTTTCAATCGGAGACGGCACGTAAGTGGAGCGGCGCTTTGTAGGCATGGGGAGAGCCATCTTCTCCTCCTTGTGTTTGGCCAGGGCAGCTTGCACCGCCTCTGTGTGGATGTCTGCAGAGACGAAAAAGAAGAATATACATTATAGAGTGGGTTATTTGTTATTATAACCACAAGGTGAGAATTTTATGAAGGCCTAAGGGTTTTCATTTTTTAGAAAAGGGGTAGGAGGACAAACATGGCCCACACATACTTGCCTACGCACACAAATGCACAGAATAATAAAGGAAGAGAAACAAATCCTCAAGCATCAGTGGCTCATCACACAGCAGCAGAGGGGACCAGAGTTACATAAGTGACACCGTCTCCTAACGTCTCTCCGCCGTCTGCTGGCGTGAAGGTGGGACCAGACGTTTGATTTCCTCCCACTTCTGAAAAACAGTGTGGAAAAAGTGCCGCTGCTGTACTTGAAATGCAGTCGGTCGTGTGAGGCGGCCGGCACGCTCACTGCGTGGCAACCATCCCAGCATCCCCCTCGTCTTTGGCTCTGTGCTCTCCTCCTCCAGGCCATCTCTTTCAACACTCCATGCCATCAAACCCTAACTTGAACGCAGAACCCGAGACAATGCTGCATGACTTGACTCCCTGCACAACAATTCACCCTTTCACCACCAGCAAGCCTCATTGTGGCGCATGTGCCGCAGTTCTGTCCCATGTGTTTGTTGGAATGTGGTTGGTTACACTGAATCCTCCTCCCTTTTTCAACACAGCCACTTTCTTGGTTGATTTCTGATGAACGTTAACTGATTTCCTGTTTTTCGGACTTTATTTCCATGCGGGGGTGTGAAGGTTTGGTCCGATAAAGGACAAACCCATGCAGCTGTGCTCCACAGCCGACACCTTGAGAGTTAATCCTCGTCTCATGCTCTCTGCCCTTTGACCTCTTCTGTTCTGCTTTATCCTCAGAAGCATCACATTTTCCCCTTCAGATCTGTTCTTCCTTGTTCTCCCTGCAGCCTCCTCACATAGCCGGACAGTGACATCACTCTGCTTTCACGGAGCGGGGGTCCTCAGTGAGGGGCTCGCCCTGCACACTTCTTCAATCAATTCAGTGCACCAGGGGTGTTTTCTATCCAGGTTTCAGCTCTGACAGCGGAGGCTTTTCCTGTCACCTGATCTATAGCGGTCGTCCCTGGTTCCACCGCCGCGGTGCGCTCGGCGCGAGCGACGCTCCCGGTACCGGGACGAGCTGGGGGCTGGCGGAGCTTGGCCAGACGAGGAGCTGGGGGCAGGAGGCTGCACATCCTTCTGTCGGGGCGGTTCCACTGTCACACACGTAACACACAAACACACACTGATTGAAAACACGCAAGAAGCTTCGGTCGTCGTTGCTCGACTCCTGGTTCCGCGTTAGAGACGAGGAGACAACAGACTTACGCAAAATCATATTTTCCTCTATTACCATCTGTGCTGACATCAAGAAAAAACATCTGATCCCTGTATAATTATTTATGACATCATTCTATAACAATGAGAAGCAAAGCAGATCAAATGTGCGTACTCCATGGAGCATGTTATCTCTCAATCCAGACGCAGAAACAGTGAGATTAGTAATTCAAATGTGGGATTTTCACCTGGAGTGTGAATAACGTAGGGAGCCAAGAGCTTGGTCCTCTTCTTCTCGTAGCCCTTCTGCGTAATGTCACCTTTGAAAACAAGCGGAGACAGAGTGGAGGTGTAATTACAAACTGACAAAGGACAAACTGGTCTTTCACCGAGCGCCTCGTTCTTGAATCGGCGCCTTTGATCCGAACAGGTAAAGAACCGACAGCGTCTTCATGCCAGAGGACGGAAGCGCCGATGAAGGTGCGCGGTGTAGCAAGGGTGTAGCAAGGGTCTCCGGGGATGACGGAACAACGACAACAACACGGGGGCAAGATCAAAACAAGGCTAAATGTTGGAAAGGCACGGAAGTGTGGGCACGCACTGGGATGATTCATGGAGAGGAAGAGGAGGGGCATTAGAGAGGAGGATAAGAAAGGTGGCAGATTCATGAAGAGACAGCACCGATGGTGGGATGAGAGGCATCCTGAGCATATCGTGAGTGACAAGGTGTTCAACCCAAATAAGCATGCCCTGTGATCACACAGAGTACTAACGGCCCACCCTCCTCCTCCTCCTCCTCGGCGTCGGAAGCATCCTCCTCCACAGCAAACACAGTCTGACTGAGCGCTCCGGCAGCCATGACGCAAACCAATGATGATTCATCCCATATTCCAAATACAAAACACAGACTTGTTCTCGTTCACTCTAAACTTTTCATGAGACATTTTCAGATTGATTTTCGGGCGAGATAAACCAATAACGGCTGCACGATAAACAAAATCGTTCCATGTTAAAGTCAATAATGTCAAAGAGGCGACCCGACGTTGTAGTGTTTCACCACTAATAAAAGCCGCTGGTCGTCCGCTCTGAGGCTCCTTCGTCATGGCGGAGGTTTCTTTTTATTTTACCGTCAGCTCATCGTCTAAGTAATGCGGACGTCTAGTAGCTCTTTGGCTACAGTGACACGGCTACACTCCAGTAAACTGCATCGCTACAAACAGCTGACGTGACAGAAAAGAGAGTCCCGTTAGGAGGAGGATGCCTGGAGCCCACTCCAACGTGGTGCCTACAGGGGGGAGGAGGGAGGGGGGCTCTGGCTCCTTTTTCCTGCAGAATAATGGAAGTAAAAGCAAACACTTCCATAAGTAATGCATGAACGGTACAGTTGGCCTCAGTCACATGATTTATTTTTAGCTCGTGTGAACGGGCAGTTTCTCTGCAGAGAGACACAGATCGAGGGAGGAGGGGGAGGATGGAGTCAGGGATGGGGGAGGGGGGGGCCGGCGCGGCATTAAATGGGAAAAAAGTAATCACTCTTCCAGCTGGATGATTTGAAATTCATCTGTTTTTATACCACCGAAGCCAGACAATGAAGAGTAAACGTTCCTTAAGGAGGGAGCCCTCCGTCAGCCCACGTGAGACAGCACATGAAAATGCAGTCAATTTTTTATAGGATTATTCAAATATTTACAGAGCATCTCCTGGTTGTTATTACGTGGGGTTCCAGCAGTCCAGACCAGGTTTTTTACTCTTCAAATGAAACGATTTCCCAGGCCGGAGCCAGAATTCTTTGCCTGCGTTTGCTACCGAGCGGACAGCCAAGAGGGTCTGCTTAACAGGCGGAGCACATCTCCGCAGAGGTGAGGACGGGTTCCTCTGAAGAACCCACCGGGTCACAAGCTCATCTGCTTTAATGGCAAAAATGGCAATAAAAAACTTTTTATCAACAAAAACTGCAAAATGTCTGCAGGGTTACGCTCTTAACACATCGAAACCAGAGAAAATGGTAAAGATTCTAGATACTTATTTTGGCACGAGATGAGAGATGCACGAAAGCCTCTCATAAACCGTGTGCATTCTTGCGGTTGCTAGTTTGGATTAGCCGAATTACAGCCGGGCTCCTCTCTCCTGCTTCCCCACAGGCGCTGTGTGTGAGCGGTAATTATCCGCCGACCTCTATTCTCCTCTCAGTGCTCCTCGCTCGCGTCTCGTTTGGGTGTTTTTGCGGTTCCACTCACCAAACACATGTCAGCACCTGCTCCAAACATGCAGCCCCAAACACGTTAAAACGTTATGTCAGCTTCCATCTGGTTGGATGTTTTCCACAAGGTCCTGCATCAACAACACGTGGCATCTTCCACAGGTGCGACGCCACCGCAGGTCAGCTCTAAACGAGGCCCGTCCGAACCCGGTCCTCCAGGGCCGCGATCCGGCCGGGCGTTCTGACCAACCCGGCTAGGAGAAGAAATCTGACAGGGTTTTCCTGCTGGTGGGGCCAAAAACATCTGAGCAAATAATGTTTCTTACTCTCAAATTTGATCTAAAAGTGCCCGTTTACAGATATCTGACATGTAAATGCTTGTGTGAACAGGAGCTAAAAAAAACCCTTGTGGAGGAGCCAGCGGCGCGTAGTTGACACACGAATGAAAGCAGAGTTCAAAAAACACGCCAGAAACGTGCGGCTGGCGCTTAGGAAACGGGTATTTAAAGGTTGTGGTTGCATCAAGTCGCCCGATAGCCTCACCTGAAAAAGACAATGGAGTGAAACTGCATGAGTGTGAGCCCTGGCACCACAGGTTTAACAGTTCCATTTCGTTGAAAGGTCAGGAGCGAGGGATGTGTGAGGAACGGCTGGGATAATGACAGAATAAACTGTAGCTCTTCGTGTCACACTCACAAAGAAACACAATGGAGTCAAATATGCTCCGCAGCTAAGCAAATAAACTCTACACAGACAGCTCAGCCACGAGATTCCGAGTGTAAAAGTCACCATGTACAGGAGGACTCTATTTCAACTCTTATAAACTTTATTTTTTATTATTTATTGCAGCTCAGAGCAACAACATGAAAACTTGTTGGTGAAATAGGTGAGTTTTTGCGCTTTGGGTCGTTAGTAACTCTCTCTTGAAAGGTAAAGTGGGTGTGACCACCTCAGGTAACACAACGGATCGCGTTCCACTAAAACACTCCTCCATCTCGACCGGCTGCAGCCAGCGCCTGAAACACTGACAGGATGCACACACACGCGGGCCCCCGAGGGCCCGGAGACGTTACCGTACTCGCCAGAGTGAAGAACAGATCTGGGAGTTGTGTGAAAAGGTGAGTTCAGGCGGTGCCTCCCTCCCAGCCGTTCAGCAACCTGTTTCTGCTCCCTCTGCACACAGCAGGTGAACGAGTGAAAGAGGAGGGCTGGGCCCGCCCACACACACACACACACACACACACACACACACACAAACACACTTTAACTTTAACCTTAACAACTACGAGCATTCCCTACCCCCCTCCCATAGATCCATGGCAAATTTACAATTTAATATATTATAATTTTGTACTGATTTATAAAAATAAAACCCTTACTGGCTGCTTTTGCAGTACACTATGGAATACACTCCTCCAAAATGGCGTACACACTCTGGAGCAGCCTGGACAGGGTACGAGGTTCATCTCAAGTTGTGGGAATATTGTGGTGCTCAAGACAAGCATGTACAACGTGCACGACATGCACGTAGTTGATTCTGACATACAATATTGAGGTCTGGCTTGGAAAAGCGCCCACATATTAGGAGGGTGTGATGGGAAACATCTGTTTCTTCTCGTAAGCGCTCAGCGGAGTCTTCAATGGCATTAGAGCGCAAATGTGTCCAACATATGGCTGAGCTAATCTGAAATGGGTCAATAGATGTTTCACAGAACGGGAGAGAGTGAGCCAGGGTTGACAGTGGGGTGTGGGCACGCCACAAGGCCTGTGTCCATGGCAACCAGGCCCTTGGGGGGTTCTGGGAGGGAACATGAGATGGGAGGCTAACTTAGACAGCGGCTACGGACTGTAAGTTCCCGTTAAAGATGCTATTTTTGGTCCATCAAAACTAGAACAATGAGGATTCCTCTGTGGAAAACTTCCATCATTCCACTGAATTTGTGTGTGATGTAGCTACTGTGGCTCTGATTTTAAAAAAGGGCTTACTTTTTGGTTAGTGTTTATCGAAATATGTACCTACAAAGTCACACAAAAACACCTATTCGCTGACTCGGCGCCTCGTTTGCGGTGCGAAAGTGAAGTAAAGTGATCGAGAGGTCCGGGGGGGTGAAATCTGAGGCACATGCTGCAGGCAGCCACTTGGGCACCTTTCAATAATTCAGAGAATAGCACATCACCTGGGCAACATCATGGCGCCGCTGCCATCACGCCCTTCAGTGACGCCATTTTTTAGCAAGAATAGGAGAGCGGATAGATCAGAGGAGGGGGGGGCGGAGCTGACTCAGAGCAGGACGAGGATGAGAGGACCGCGGACCGGTTCCGTGGCTCCCAGCCGAGCGTTGCCCGCTCTCATCTGAATTATTCACTCGCTTTTGGATAAAAAAAGGCTTCGGATAACGGGTGCGGTGGACAGGTTGGACCCGCACAAAAGTCTTCAAGGTTCAAGAGATTAACGACAACAGACTGTGTAGTGATGTGACAGCGGGGCAGGGTGGGGGGGCCTGTAGCCTGGGGTGCTGGCTCCACTTAGGAGCGGCGCTCATGGGTGATGGTTCCAAGCGTTTTAAGAGCTTCCTTCCTGTTCCTGACAGCACGTGCGTACGCAGAAATGACCACACACACACACCAGAGGAAACACAACGGCTGGGCCATTTCAAGCTTTCTGTGGAAAAAATAAACTTCTGAGGCAATAAAGGGTCGCACCTCTCAGCCCTGGAATCCCACTGCGGCCAACAAATCAGCCCTTTACTCCTCTCTGGGAGGGTGTCCTGAAACTACGGCGCTCAGCAGTGAATTATAACCAACCAACACCAGGTCGATCCCTGAATCTGAAACACCGTGACGACTACAACGGTCAAGTCCGACAGCAGAGCGGAGACACTGGTGGTAATGGGATGAGATTATTGTCCTAGCGTGACTCCCAGCATTAGTGCATGCATGGCTTGTTGCCCCCCCCCCCCCCCCATAATGTTATGTGACCTAGATTGATAGAGACGGGCAGGACGGCGTAATCTCTCGTTCTGAGGACGAAACAGGCTGCTGAGACACAAACGTGCCTTTTCTCTGCAGATAGAAGCTTTCATGGATGAAGAGCCGTCAACAGCCGCAGGCGACATTTTGAACTCTGTGATCAGGTTCGGGGGTGTGAGCTGTTTCGAATCAATCCATGCGTTCGGACCAATCAGACCTCTTTGCCTCCAGGTTAGGGTTATCATCAGCGCTACATCGGCTGAAGCTGTAAAAAAGACCTTTTTTGGCTCCGATTGGGAGCCAGCATGGTCAGCCTCCTTCTCTGTGTGCATTTTTCATGACTTTACAACCGATAAAAGGCGAACTTTCCATTATTGATCTCATTAACACTGCTGGAACAGACACACACACACACACACACACACACAGAGCTCATCCCTGTGTGTGAGCAACCTCTACACAATGCGATTCCTTTCTGGCCACTGTAAAGCCATACTATACCCCCACACACACACACACACACACAGTAGTGGTTCAAATTCCAGCCTGGCTCAATCACCAACACTTTTATCCCCTCAATAGCTTTCTTTGTGTCCTCACACTGATGGAGGGGGGTTACCAGAGGTGGCGTCACACACACTCTCTCGTTCTCAGACACACAACGAAACAGGAATAAACAGAGGGGCAAAATATGCCGACACATGTTTCTGTTTGTGACGACTCTCACATATGTGGATAACTGTTGTCCTGGAAACGGGTCGCTTCCGCGCTGCCGCGGAGCAGAAACTCCAGACGTTCAGCAGCAGCCTCCTGAGATCACGTTACCTTGTTTTTATTAGCATTAGCCTGGATAGCATTACTCAGGTACCTGGTTATTTTCCCAACCATGCTAAATCCTTCATCCATCGTGTGAGTCGATGGTAACCGTGGCGATTAAGAGGTCACCGGTTGGCTTTCCGGCCACTGTTCCCTCTGGTCGGTCCTCACACATGAACCAAAGCCCTGGAAGTTGCCCTGGTGCCGTGTCTCCACTGTGGGGGAGGTTGCCATTGGCGCCGGGAGGGACCGACTCTGTTTTTCTGGGGGTAGTTAGTCGTTTTTAAACAAAGAATATACGACATTGGGACTGATGAGCAAAGATAAAAGCAAAGATTGTCCAATCCGGTTCGTTACACAACAGATGAGCCGCGATCTGGGTGAGTCAGAGCACCAATGAACTGGGTGATTCAACCATTTCAACAACTGTCCTGTGAGATTTGCAGCCTCTTCACCAACGATCCCCAAACGTAAGCGACCGTTTCTTCCTGGACCAAACCTCGGAGGTGTGTCGGTTGCACCTGGGCAGGACTGTTTCAGGTATCTGCGTGTTTGGTCTGCTGGGAAGGCCCAACACGCGTGTCGTTGATGGTCCTCATCCCATCCCAACGCTCCGCGGCCATAGCGCACTGGTAAGCCAGCATTAGTCACCCACCCCCGGGCACCTGAAGGCACCAATCATGCTTCTGCTGCGCTGTGATTCACTTGTGCGAGGAGGAGACTTGCATAACAGTCGGCACCATATTCTCCATTCCCACAGTCCCTGGCGTGGACCCAGCAGCACGGGCGCAGGATGCGCCTTGTTTGTTTCAGAAAGCCGAGCGGCGTTCTTTAGCGTCCGCCGATGCACGGCGCCCGCGCCCGCGCACACGCACGCCCCGCACAGCCTCTGGGAAATCAAACTTGACCCATTTTCCTCCACAAATGTGTACGCGATTAGCGGCGAGTGACAGTAAAAAGTGATTCAAGCGCTGCAGAACCAAAAATAAAAAAAAAAAATCAATTTTTAAAAAAGGGCCGCACTGCTGTCACTTGTGAAAATCGATAAAAACTTACAAAAATCCAAATGCAACACTGAGGATGGAAAGGTTACGGCTGGGAAATGTCAGTTGTTCCTATTCCCATGCAGCTGAGCCCGGATGCGCTGCAGCCCAGCTGATCGTAAACAGGCTGAAAACACACTCAAGTTGGCCTCCGCCGCCGCCGCGGCTCCAAGTCGTCCCCCCGCAGAAGCTTACCTTCGGACAGCTCCAGATCCCAGCTCCGCCAGCTGGTCCCTGACCTCTTTAGGCAGAGCCGACGGATCGACGCCGCGGTCCGCCATCGTTGGCGGCGCAGCAGCCTGCGCAGTGTTCGCCATTTCTCCGACGACGGCGGCTCGGGCTCAGCGCGAAGCGTTCCGCACCAAAATCAAGACGCTGCATCGGCGGCGGCGGTGTTTACTCCGTCTTCGTGACTGCCCGACGCCGCCATGACTGAGGGACGGCAGCGAAAGCGCCGGAGGAGCCCGGCGGTCACGTGACCAGGGCCGACCGCGACAGGTTGGCCTCGACCGACTCCGGGCCCCGGGCCCCGGGCTCCGGGCTGGGGCTCCCTCTGCTGTTTTTACACCAAAATCAACGGCTTACCGTCACCTGACAAACGCCAACGCCTGGAGAAAAAGCGACGGGAAACAAGTCAGAAAATCAGACATTCTAGTTTAGCTGCTCTTTCCAACATCAGTATGTAACAAATTGTAAGAAATGTTCATTTTGTTAATAGTGGCATATATTCCCACAATCCTAACTGTATTAATGAAGATTCTTCTAAACAGGAACCACCCTGACTCTTACATACGCTCGATCTCAATTTTCAATAAAAGACTAATAACCTGCAATAAACAATAATACGGAAACTGTCTTCCTGCTAAAGTCTTTTTATTGTATTATATTCATTATATGCGTTACGTCTCAACCCCCCCAAACACAACCTCCATAAACAGATCTTTTAGGTTCCCCCCACCCAAAGCAGCGCCCACATCTGTCTAACACAACAAAGGGACATTCACAAGCACAATTCCAGATGACTGGGGATGCTCACTGACAGAAGGTGCATTTACTTACAAACTGTACATGAGTTCCCATCACTTCTTGTCATTTCTGCAAATACACAATAACAGCAGAACAGTTTTCATTAGTTGGCAGAGGAAGAACAAGACTTTTCAACAAGTCTAATTTGTAACTTTAATTGTTCACCAGACTATCATTACTTGCATGTTTGATCACTCAAAGCAAAAGAAAGTTAACAGTTTACTAGTATTTTTTTTTTTATTAACAACTACAATAATGTCCTGATGTTACCGACAGTTACACCAATTGGGACATCTTTCCAATTACGTCCAGGTGGAATAATAACTAGCTGCAACAGGAGCTTGGGAAGACCATACTAAAATTCCAGATGTTTTCCTGAACTGAGCCGTCTGAGCTGGGCTGTGTGGTCGTGTGCAGGTCGATGCATGAAAGTTTCTTTTGCGGTGATGGAGGTTCCTATTTCTGGGTTTGTGCTTGGTTATCTGGCGCTGGGACACCTCCCGTTACGAGACAGGCTCCAGAGGAAAACGGAACGGACCCCGTCACAATTCCCGACAGCGGATGTACCAACCAACATAGTGCTGATAATTTTCTCTTTGCATTCCATACGAGTGAAAAAGTGTTTTTTTTTGTTCTTTTTAAATAATTACATTCCATTTTTATTTTCCTCTTAACTCTTTAGGAATTTGGTTGCAATACCGTACAAAGGAAAAGTCTAACATGCAAACAGAGTAAAAGAAAACATCTTTGAGTCATTTTAAAACAAACAAAAACCAGAACAGGATAGTCTTGGAAGTACACAGTGGTATAAAATAATTTGCATTAACAAACAGTTCAGAGAAGACACAGCTGGTACGGGTCTACTTCATGACGGGAGAAAGCTTAGACGACGAAGGAAAGACCAGAGCTGCACGTTTCTACCGATGTGCGTCACCCACTCCTTCCATCCGTGCACGTCTCTGGTCACCCCACCACTTTTAGCTTTCACACAAATCTAGATCAGAGCCCTCTCAGGGGCTGGGCTTCACTTCAACTAAATGCCAGATAACTGATACTCAATAAAAAAATATATTGCACTACTCTTTGTTCTACCGAAATGCCAGGGCGACGGGTGTCAAACCTATTCTGAAGAAAAAAAAAAAGAATAAAAAAAGGGTGGGTAAAGCTCTGATTTTAAGTGTTTTTCATTTGGACAAAGTCTGAAATCCTCATTTGACGTGGAGAAAAAAACAAACAAACATGAAAAGCAGCTCAATCAATGGTGATTATTACGATGACGCACAAACAGTGGTGATCTTCGGCCATGGCTTAACCATGCAGTCAACAAGGGCCTGACACACACACACACACACACGCACACACACGCACACAACAAACACACAACCAGTATAGTGACGTCCATTTTAAATGGCTTCAAAAGGGTGTTTTAAGAAAAAAAAAACCCAAGAAAGTCAGGCACACACTCACAGGGTAAACTGTGTACACGTCAATATACAGTTACAACTAAAAATGCATCCATTTTTTTAAAAGTGATCCGCAGAGGAAAGTAAAAATATTAGACAGGATTAAAGGTAAACAAACAAAACAGCAATAGAAAAATGTCCAGACTCTTCACCTGCTAATCTGCTGTTGTACTTTAGAGGATGTCAAATACCAGTATCGCGAATAAAAATCATCTCTTACAGTTTAAAAATACAATAGTATTGGTCAGCCCTGAGGGCGACCGTCCTCGTCACAGCCAGCTGGAAACAGCCGGTCAAAAGAACACAAGCAACAGGCCGAACTGACATTCATACGTTTCGTCCCGATCTGAGATTTTGGTTTTTAACATCCGTCGAAACTGAACCAGAAATGATGGCTAAACCCTGCAGAGTGAGTGTCCGATGCGTTCATTCATATTTACATCCAGAGGGAGAAAGCTTCCACCGAAAACGGGCCTGCTGGGACCGGAGGGCTTGACGGAGGCACTGTGACGTCTCGGTGATTATCGTTGGCGGTGGTTTCGGGCTGGGGCGGGGGCGATGGGTCTCAAGCCGCGTTTCCACCAGCTCTGTCCATTCCCAGACGTGTGACAATGGTTCTTTTCACGTTCTGTCCACCGTAAGGCCGAGTTGTTAATAGAAACGCTTCACTCTCCCCCATGTTAGCATTCTGTCGAGGTTCCACGCGAGCAGAGGCGATGCTGAATAATGGCGATTGTCAGATAATCTGAGCGGGAATAATCGTTGTTGTCACCTGTACCTTGTTGCTAAATGTCTCTCATGCTGCTTGGACAGACAGAACTTCCCTTTTGATATTAACGACATCAGAACAGAGGACGGGGCGATAGTGAACGTGAGCAGCGGCAAACGATTCAAAGGCAAATCTGTCAGAAAAGACAAATCTAGGATGAAATAATTAGCAGGAGCCCAAACTGCTCAAGATCAGGAAAGGTTTTCTCAAAGGTCTACCACAACAACCCATCTATGTTTACAAGTACTGCCTGCAGCCAAAACACAAAGCCGATGGTGTAGGTGTGTGTACTAACGTGATACTTTACCGTAACTGGTGGAAATGCGGCTTTCAACCGTGGAAGTCGCGTTGTTTTTTTTTTTTCAATCACTGCAAACCAGTCCGGCCTCCGTGTGCCACTTAAGTTCCTACTAACCACCCGGACCAGCACCAGTCGATCATCTCGGGGCAGGCTGCGACTGCACCGCCATGTTTATCGCTCCGGGCTGGCCCGATCCCATCCCAGCCAAGACTGACATGGCCACCGCCTCAGCGGCGTGGACGCTCAGCCCGTTGATGGTGGACCCTGGGCTGGACACGGAGGTCGGGGGCGAGGGGCCGTGCTGGATGACTGCTGCCGAGGAGCCGGTGGCTTCAGCAGAAACGTCCCGAGAAGGTTCCTCCCCACCTGCAGCTACAGACAGAGACAGAAACATTCACCCTTAGAGAGGTGGGCGAGTAAAGAGAGCACATTAGATGAAGGAGGTGATGGGTGGACGTTGACAAGAACAATGATAAATGATGGCGGGGAGGGCTGTGGCGGAGCTGTGGGAATTACCTAGGAATGCCGCCTTTTTCTGCATTATAGTGACAGGGCAGTCTTTGTGGGCGAGGAGAAGCTGCTTCAACTGGGCCACTTCGTTCCTCAGAAGGGTGACTTCGTTCTGAAGGCAACCGAACACAAACACATATTTCCTGCAGGCTCTGTCATGTCATATTGTTAAGGAGAAAAATGTGGGAGTGTGTGTGTGAGCTGTAGCCCGAACACGACCGAGAAAATCCACACTCACCGTCAGGGTGATGTTCATGTTAGCTAGATCTTCTGCTTTCTTCTCCAAAGAGTTAACCCAAAGTTTTCTTTTTTGCCTGCACCGGGAGGCGGCCGCTCGGTTCCGTTCCAGAAAACGCTGCCTCCTTTCGTCCGGATCCATTTCTGAAGCGCGACGACGGCGGCCTCCTGTGGGCTGAGCGGGGGACACCTGAGAGGAGGGGTTTCCAAAGTTAGAGGTCAGGTATGGACACAGACAAACACCAGCAGCAACATGGATTCTGTGCCTACCTGGGGCTGGACCGGGGAGGGCGCGTCAGAGTTCTGGGAGGGCTGCTGGCTCTGTTCTTGTCTCTGGGGGACAGCAGGGATGGAGGAACCTGCCACCCCCACAGCCCCATCTTGTGTTCCCTGATTTGTTAAAGCTGCTTTCAGTCGCTGCAAAGCCACATAAAGATGTCTCAAAATCAACAGTGCATTTAGAAAAAAACTGGAAAATCCTCCCACGAAAAGACTGTTGGTCTTACCAACTTTGTCTCGGCGTGTAGACTATACCCAGAGGGAGAAGATGACCCGCTGCTGGCCCCACCTACCGGAGGTCCTGGAATACCTGGGACGTTGGGCACCGAGTTCACCGGCCGTGCAAGCTAAATATCATAACAAATGCAGAGAGAGAGAAACTGATTAAAACTGGCATTAAAACCAAAAATTAAATATGTCCTCTGGGTGTATTTATGCCCATTGTTTTTATTAGCATGTATGACTTACTGATATAACAGAGGTCAGCTGCACAGGACTGGGCAGCAGAGGAACCGTCTGGCCGTTAGGAAGGTGTCTCACCAGTGGATAAGAGCTTGTTGGGGAGCTGTGGAGGGAAAGTCACACTTACAAATGGCTGCCGCAGATTTGACTGATTTAAACAGACATTAACATTGTGCCTGAGATCTCATTTCAGATGATCTCTCAGTCCCTGGGGAATCACAGATACTGGTGATGATTCAGAGCCTTTTTCAACACCACCTCGCCAACACAGCGGCGCCGCTTTATTTGAGCTCAGTTAAGTCGGACAAAGACGAATGTCAAACAACTGCTCAAACAATTCAAGCTGGTGATACTGGCAGAGATGACTGGGTTTTCCCCAGGCATTCGTGTCTCTCCACCGCGTTTAGCAAATCCTCCAGGCAAACGGATATTGGGAAACACAAACGGGAGCCTGCCGTGTTTTACCTGAGTTGTCTGTTGGAGGGCGGCGCTTGTGTGATCACGGATGTTGGAGAGGGCAGTGTTGGATGAAGAGCGTCGTTACTCAAGTGCAGGGGGAGAGAACCCGGGCGCACGATGGTTGGGGTGGGAGCTGAGCTCACCACCGGCTTCGAGAGAATCTCCTGTTAGGAAAACACATCGTAATTTCATGTTGAATTTTACCAGGAATCCCCTTAAAGAAGCTCCAATAAAAAGCCCTCACCCTTGAGTCTCTGCTGTCATCTGACATGCTGGATGAAGAACCTGGACTATCAGGAGGAGAAGAATCCACCTCTAATGGACCCTCGTTCTCAATTTTAACTTCAGACGGTGTTTGTAAAGGTGCGGCCTTAAACAGAGGATATTGGAAAAGGAATCATACCCTGTTTTTATGTGGGGGGAAAAAGTAAAAATGTCATTTTCAGCTGTTGGATCATCTTTTTCCTCACCGGGTGTTTTGTCCTGTGTTCATCATCATGTGCTTTGGAAAGTTCCTGTTCAAAGGAGCTGGCCAGCTCATTAAATAAACCAACTTCCTCACAGTTTTTTAGAAAACGTGTGGGTGTGGGAGTCTGGTCTGCAGAAAAGAGCATGATCTCTCTTTTACTGCTCAAGCTAGCCACAGAGGAGAAGATTGTTAATGCTCATATGATTACCTGCAATGATGACAGAGTCTGTTCTGGCAGGCCCGAATTTCAGAGTCATTTCATGCTTGTGTTTGTGGACTGACAGGTGGTCTTCATTTGTGAATCTCTTTAGACAGGTGAAAAATCAATAAGAGAAAGGAAAGAAACGATAAATGCATCTTTATGCATCATCAAATGCACGGCCAGAATTATATCTGTACAGATGTGGGCAACGTTTCTAAACACACCAGCCCATATTACATTCCTGACTCTCAACCAAATCCAATACAAAGGCAGGAAGTGTTAAAAACAGCTCCATACTTATCCTGTGGTGCCAACTCAGCATCCCAAATCATGATATTCAAATTAAACTTCATCCTTTACCCAACAAATGCTCAAAAGGGACAAATGAATCTAATGATTTGATATCAAACTTGCAGTGTAATTCCTCCAACGTCATACTGACATTTACATTCTGTTAGGACAGCCGTGCACCAGGTCTCTTTACTGGCGCAGCTATCAAACGTGCAGCCCAGCTTCCGTCTATTGTAGTGGAACTGGTTTCATAGCTGTCCACCACGAGAACTCCAAACCTGGTGTGTAACCACTGACAGAAGGTTGGTTTGGTAACAGGGAGACGTCGCTCTCTTCCAAAAACACATACCTGCCCACATCCAGGGGCGTTGCATACGAAAGGGCGGTCATCCCCCATCTCCGACAAATGTTCTGAAAGAAAAACAAAAAGGGACAACTTCCTAAATGTGGGGGTAAACCCAAAAGTTTTGGCTACCAAATTGGTCATGTACTCCCCTATGTGCACCCCTTGAGAAGATATTTTTAAAGGGTGATACAGTGTATCTGTCCCCCGGAGCAGAAGAGCATATAGAAACGGTGTCCACAATATCAGATTAGGCCGGAGACCCACAGCCTTTCAGGAGCATTTATTTCTGACTCGGTAGCGGATAATCAGGCACTAGCAGCAAGGATGAGGCAGCAGATCCAAACCAACCTATCCCATGCAACCTACCCTCCCCTGCGATTGCCATCAACTCACTGGCGCCAGCATGATATCAACACGGAGCTCTTCAGCCGTGTAGCTTGAGAGGTGGCTTCGGTTAAGGACGGTGGTTAGAGTCACATCAAGCCCCATTTCTTTAGCTACCTGTGACTTTATGTGAGATAGGCCTTAGGCTAGCATAACCGTATTGCTAATACACATAAACATTTGGCTTCCGACATATGACAGTCATGTCATTATAAATCTGCTGTAGATAAAGAACAAGGATTTTTTTAATAAATAAATTAAGTTGACCTACACTTCGCAAATCGATTATTTCAGTAACGCTACCAGTCACAATATCGTTATGCTAACGCTAACTGCTAACCGAAGCTTCTTCTAGCTTCCTCAAGAGTTCGCGCTAAAGGAAGCTAAACTCGTGTACTAACGTACAGCTGTTCCAAACGTCACATGCTTTTATCACACCCACAACCGAACGTTTCATTCCAAAAAATATTGTTTTGCTTTTATCGTAGCGTTATCAACTCACCCGATGGTTTAATAGCCTCCTAACTCCTCCCTCTCGGCTTCGGACAGCGCTGCTATGCTGCTACCTGGCTGTTGTTGACACTCTCACGCCTCCATTAGCGAAACATCGCGAGAGTTCCGCCGTGGACGGGACGTTACGTAAAAGCACCGACGTCAATATTTACTTTATTCTGTTGGTTAAGGCACAGTTACATTACATTATTTCAAACTATTTACATCTTGTACCGGGTAAATAAACTCTCCTAGATGGCAAATACACAAATGGAGATGAGATATTACACATACCACAACGTGGAAGCAGATATGTGAAGCAACTTTGAAAATATATCTTTATTTTCATACTCAGCAATAAAATATTTGCTTAGCAAAAACCAGTGTGTGCAGCCCCACTAGCAATAACTGAAGTTAGAGAAATTCTGATTCAAGCCGATTCAATTAAATTTAGTACTGTAGACAAAACGCATTTAGGAGACAAACGTGCACTTTTACACACAAATCTGCTCAAATTGTCCCTATATTTAGCAGCAACTATAATCTGTCAAGAATTACAAAGCACAACATCTAGTGTCTGCTTGGGGTAAACCAATAACATTGGATTTAATAATTTAACACAAGATCGGTGTCACGCCAATGAGTTTAAAATTTCTGAACAGAGCTGAAACATTATTGGCGAGTAGACAACTATTAATAAAATAAAACAAAATAGTAAAGAAATTTCTTACAAGTCTAAACTGTTTTACATTATTCCTCTAATCCTTCAGTTTAGAATCTGCCATTGTTATAAAGCATTTTAAATGAGAAACCAGAGAAACTACAACACAAAAAAACAAGATTTAAATACAAGCAACCTGCTACAATATGCAGTATGTACACATGCGGTGATCCAAAGTCTGGTATTAAATTATAAAGTTTCAAATCACACCATAACAGCTGCAAAAACACATTTTTTTAAACACAGAAAACTTAATTCATCCTAAACACTTTAGGTTTAGCCTTTTATGCTGCAGAAATGTACGGAAACATGTCTGACAGTAAAACAACATACAAATCAACAAAGCCCCTAACTGAAGAAAACTTGATTCTAAAAAATAACATCGGCAAACCACGAGAATTACTTTCTGCCAAGTCCCCTTAAATGGATGTTTAAAATGAAACAACTAGAATAGTAACGAGCCTAACACCTACAGTGACCCTCATTAGTGCACACACTAATTAAAAAAAACTTAAACAATTAAATATAATTAGAGAACAGACAGAGAACAGCTCACCTAGAGCAGAAAAGTTCAAAAACAAACAAACAACAAACTCAGCAGCAAAGAAAAACCCAAAGGTCCCACATTATCAGAACCATTTTCAATCAGTGAGCTTTAACCATCACTAATGACAAGAAACACAGTAGAAAATATTCAGGGCCACACCGGCCCCACACATCAGCACATTTCATGACACACACGCTGATTTCATCCATTTTTCTGTGTAACTACTCCTTCCGCCCCCCTCCAGGCTCTATCACATAATCCTGAACCCTTTCCGATGCCTCAGAGTGTGATTTTGTGGGTGATTCTCCAAGTTCAATCATCTACTCACTAAAATCTAAGGCCCAAAAAACAAACACTAAAAAAAAAAAAAAGGAAGAAAGAAAAAACACTTGATCAGCAAGTTAGACAGCTCGGATCACTACACGATGCAACATCATGAATATGAATAATATTCTGTTAACTCTCTAACTTGCTACTGGAATTACAATTTCAATAGCATTTAATTTGCGATTTTCTTGATAAATATTTATACTTGATTTTAATGGAAATTAAAGATTTTTAATGAATCAGGAACCAACATAATCACCCAACCATGAGTGCATCATTAAACATTCTGTTTAAAATGGTCCAGTTTCATTTATGTACATACAGGTTCAACTTTGTTTTAGTCGTATCACTATTGAAAGTTGTGTCATCTAAAGGCCACCTACCCAAATCTGCCTTGAAAGATTTTCTTCTACCTTGAAATATATTTCTCTATTTATTTGCAAATTATATATACACACAGCTTCATTCTTGTTAAAGTTGGAGTTCTACTCCCTCCTTTGTCCATGGGGTCATTTTGGTGAGCTGGGGGGAATGTTCTGTTCTTTGCCACTGCGCCTGGACCCCTGCTGGGAGGCATACTTGCGTCTCTGGTGCTCCTGAATCTTCTGCCCCGTGCCTCCAAACCTGGCCTGAGCGTTGGCTCCTCTGAAAGCCTGCAGGGGTTGATGGAGGGGACGGCCGTCTCTGACCTTCTGTGCTCTGTCTGGTTTACCTTTGGAGTTTGGCCGGAGCTCGCCGACCTTGTTGACCTTGAGCTCTTGCAGGGGTTGAACGGGTGACGAAGCAGGAGGGGAGGAGGAGGAAGAGGAAGAGGAGGAGGAGGGGGAAGGGGTTGGTGCTGGTGGTGGGTCCTTGGCCAGCCTTTGGCAGACCTCTGCATAGCTGAGCTTTCTTGACCCCTGATGGAAGACGTCATTAAAATCAGACAGGACATCAAATGTAAAAAACAAACAAAAACCCCCCACACTAAACCTCTAGAAACTCCTCATCGTACCAGATCTGCAGTTATATTCGTAGACGGTTCTTCTGTGGAGAAGCTGCAGGAGGATGAGGTAGCTTGAGAATCAGCTGGTGAGGATCCAGACAGCGAGGACGAGCTCACGACGCTTTGTGGATTTGGACATTCGGATTCCTCTGCATTTCTTGGACTACAATTAAAGAAAAAGTCAAACTTCACGCAAATGGTTTTTATTTATTCATTTATTTTATTTGCTTGATCTAAACCCACCTCGAGGCCGATGTTGCTACTGGAGCTGCTTGAACTTCCAGTGTAACAGGACCTGGTTTGACAGCACCTTCTGAGGTCTTTGTGTTCGGCGCCTCATTCACCTAAAATGATAAAGTTATTCTAGAGTTATTGCAGAAGATATATTTTATTCACTTTTCGTGTAGACTGCTACCTTGTTGGCCACCTTCAGCCCACGCACAATGTCAGAAAGGCGCATCTCTTGGGTGGTTTCTCCCTGTACGCAGTCTGCACATCCCGGTAAAGGAGGAAAACTGGACGCTTCGAGGTCAAACTTTGGCGAAGGCAGAGCCTTGGTCACAGAGGATGTCTTCTGCAGATTTGGCCAGTCAAAAATCAGACTTTAGATGAGACATGTCGAAGATTCTTATTAAACGCATTGTAGAACAGGTTATCTGCTAACCATGGTTTGTTCCTCCTCTTTTCTCCTCCTCAGGCTTTTGTGGCTGCTCCTCCTATAAGGCAGGCAGATCATTTATATTGGATTATTCTAAAACACACCTAAATGTGTATTAGTTTATTCCAAGTTAACCAGGATAATATTTACTCACTTGGCCCAGCCAGTCCTGCTCAGATTAGAAGTGTCTTTAAAGCTTGACGGAAGAGCATGATGAGCATTGCCAGGTGGCTTCACTGACATCAGAAGATGCTGTGGACTCAGCGGACTAGATAAACCATCCACCAGGCTCCCAATGACCAAAGGAGGAGGCACATCTTCAGGTTTAGAGTGGCCCTTTACATAGTTTCTGGCATACAAAAAACAACCAAAACCCAGGTTGATAAGTAATCAACGGTCCTGCTCCACAAAATGTGCAGATTTATTGGCGAGAACATCTTCAGTGGGTTCTGAGTCGAAGACCATCGCACATGTGAAAAGCTGCCGTCACACCATCCTGACAACGTACCCGTCCCAGCTCACGTTTCGGAAGACGTCCTGCCCCTGATCTCTGTGCAGATTTGGGTTTCCTTTGTAGTTTCCAGCGCTGGCGTAACCATTCATGAAGCCACCATTGGGAAAAGGTGCCTGTTTCACACAGGGGGTGGGAAAACCAAATCAGGACTTTTCCGGGAAAATACAAACAATGATTGTAACAGCTGTGCTGCAGCTATGCTATCACTACAAACAGAAATGGTTTTAGGCTCATTAAAACAGATGCACTTACTAGAGGAGTTTCAAAGTAGGGCATGATGGGAGGGCTCCAGGAGGGAGACACCACGGGATAAACAGGGTACTGCTGCTGAGGAGTGTACACCTGCTGCATGTACACCGGGGAGCCATACTGGGCCGCAGGCTGCGCGTGCTGGGTGTACACACTTGAGTCCACACTGCTGTAGCCGTTCTTACCAAAGAATGTATTGATAGCCTTAATACGGGCCTGAGGAGGAGAGGATGATCAGAGATGTTGTGTGTAAATGAGAAGTACAACCATACCAAAATTACGATTCTGCCCATCACATTTTAGTCCCCTCAGATCTTATTTACACGGTCATGAGGCCATGAAACACTGGGATGACTAAAGGAAAGACGAGAGGGGAGGAGGCGAGCAGAGGAGAGGGGAGGAAGTAAAAATAATTGGGAACAGGAAAGAGAGAGGAGCAGAGGGAAGGCTTATAAGAAGAAAAGACAGAAAGGGCCATTTACAGAGATTTATAGAGAAATCCCATCTAGTCAAGCACAGTGTTTATGAGTCCTTCCAAGCGCGATACTGATCATCACTGGGGTCAATAGGGAACTATTACGTCAGGAGCTTTGTCTTATCAGGAACAAACGTGCACTAAACATCTATTCAAAGTCCAGAAGAGGACGTGTTACATCAATGACATAAAAATGTAAATGTCACACTGTGATAAAAGCAGTAATCAAGCCGTCAGGAAATACGGGGGGGCGCGAGATCCGACAAAAACACCTCGCTTATCAAGTCTCTGTACACACAATGTCCAAGGCTGCGCCAAAGACCACAGCTTAGCTAAACACGACGGCCTAGACAGGACTGGCATGGCAGCAAACACAGTAAGTTGCAACCCGAAGCTAGCACGGTTTAATACATATGATGGTCTGTAAAGTGCTTATAAGTAGCAGAACTCACCATGATTGGTCTTCCCTGGAACACTTTCACTTCTTCTCTGAGATACTTGAATGCCTAAGAGACAATTTAAAAAAAAAACAAACGAGATTTTTTTCACAATGCTGAGAAACAAATCTCCCCATCACCACTGAAATCGATCCAAAACTATGATTAGAACCAAGGCGTACCTTCTGAGCATCCATATCTGACTGAAATGTTATGTACCAGTTGCTGTTGTGTGCAAACTTGGCACTTAACACTTCTGGACAATTCTCACTCTTAAAAAGAGCTTCCACCTCCTGTAAAAAACAATACAAGATGCTTGAAGCACAAAATGAAATACCTACTTTTACACCTTAAACACTCATTCCAATAGATCAACTAGGATTCCCCACAAGGTGTGAAGGTCCATAAAACTGCGTTTACCTCAACCGGCGTGGTCTCTGGTACCTCCCTCAGAATAATAATACAGCGACTGTGGTTTGGTCGAACTTTCTCTCCAGTTTCATCAACTTGCACCATAGGAGAAGCTGCACCACACAGTTAACAAAGGTGAACTCACTATTTGGAGTTAACTTGATGGCTACACTCTCAGACAACATCAATGATGCAACATTTAACTCAGTTTTATAGCGCTTTTGTTGCTGTCCGTGATGCTTTTATCTTCAACATATGCACATCATGAGCGAGAATTAATGTTAAAAGATGCCCCCAGTGCAGAACTGATACCTCGCAGAACGTCCAGAATGAGGTCCATGTCTGTTGTAAGGGCTTTAATGTCCTCCATGCAGGCAACAGCCCAAATTGGAACAAAGTGATCACTGTCCATCTGGGATATTAGGTAAAGATCCTTCGATAGGTTTTCTCTGAAAACATCAGAATCAATACCAAATGAACAGCAGAAAACAAAGGCATGTCGAGCTCCCTTTTTTTTGTACCTGAGCTCTGTATTACAAAACAAAAGTTGTTGGGAATAACTCTCAGTACTTAATAATAACTTGAAGCAAAAACAAACATGAATTCCTCACCGTGAGAAGCAGAACTCAAGCTGCTTTTTCAGAGACTCCCTGAGGCTCTCCTCAGACGTTAGTGTGTCTTTGGGAATAGTTTCACTGATTGCCAGTTCAAATTGTGGCTCAAATCCTAAATAGCCCAAGTCCGCATGATCAAAGCCATTGACCATGTCCTCTGTGGGTACGGAGATGTAGTCCACAGCACCATCGGGGTAATCACCATCGAATCCCTTCCCTTCTAAAGAGGCAATGTTGATGTTGCCTATAAGCAAAGCAGTAACAATTTAGTTTTGTAATAACCACTATGTTTAGACAGGATCATCTTAAGCTTCATTAGAGTTGCCCCATGATTTAAACTATAATTACCCTGTATGACATCAGGATTTATCTATGTAGCAACTGAAGAGACACGCCTATGTTGTCTACCCGGATTACAAGTTAAAAAAGTCGAAGGCCTACAAAATTCTTCAGGTAAATAGAACTATCTGCACCCAGACGTCCACACCTTCAGACATCACAGCAGGAGGAGGGTACGTCAGCAGCCAGGTGGTATCTTCTGTCCACTCTGGGACATCGTCCTGGTGGGAAGGGATCTCCTGCCACACCTTAGCATTGGGGTTCAGACCTGCTCCCTTCGTGGTTACCTTTATAAATATTTTAATATGCAAAGTAAGATTATTCACACTATACCTACTACAGTGAATAGTAGAAAATAAAAGCACAGTTAGGGTAATGCAGAATGTAGAGTTTTTTTCAAATTATAAAGAATACAATGGGGAAAAGATGAAATCGGCACTGACAGTGTCACCATCTCCTATTATTTACCTGCCAAAGTGGAACAGCTTAAAAAGGTCTGCATGGTTTTTAAAAAGTGTTTATTATCATACTGTACCATAGCACGTGGTAGACCACGTTCAGACCACTTACTATAAAAATAACAGAGCCAATCGCATGAATGAAGCTATATTAGCCGTGATCCTGTAATCCAGCTTTCCGTCACTGAAAGCTTCCGCACTCCGCTCACAAACAACCAACCGAGCTCGACTTCTCATTGGCTCCGCGGAAATCTGACCCCGCCTACTTAAGCGGTCACATGTTACCATACATGGCGCAAATGCAGCTCGAGCTTTAGCGTGACTCAGACAAGGCAGACTTTCAAGACTGTCATTCATTGTAAAGTTTTAATTGTTTCATCATTTACGCCAAACACGTGGGGCGACGGAAACACTCAGACCTTTCAAATTCATCCACCTGTACTTTAAACCGTGCTCATGACTTAACCGATTCTGCCGTGATTATAGATCGGGAGGACAGTAGCACATGGCGCTGACGTGACTCGAACGTAAAAGGCGAAAACAATCATTTTCTCCAATCAAACAGACTACTTCTGAACACACGTCGCGACAGATTAACCGATAATCGCGCCACCTTCACACTGTTTGTATAAAACTCAGAGCGCAGCAGGTGATGGCTGTGACCTTTATGTCTCGCAAAACTTGTACCAGGCGTTCGGCTACAGTTGTATAACAGCTAACATTTAACCCAAATCACGTGCTGTAGTTGCTACACGCGCAACATAACGGGATTATATCACAAAAATACCGCATCAAAAGTCTTCTCTGACGAATACTGTGAAATATTTGATCAAGCATATTTAAACACTGCTTTTCGCGCAGCTGTTTAATTTCTATTCACAACGTTACATTTCACAACGTTTTGCTAACTAGCTCAGACGGGCTATTCAATGGCCAGTTAACGATCAAACATCTTTGACGGTGACGCGGAGTTGGAGATTAAAGTGGCGGTCATGATCTTGAATCTCCACTACTGTTTATTTTGTTGTTGTCATTTTTTAAAACGAGTTACAAGGACAGCCGTTTGGTCGAGCCACGAGGAAGGACGCAAACAGGTTGTTGTGCGTTAGCTAGCGTGACCTTTTCCCAGGCCCGAAACTCACCATGCCGATCTTCGCTTTTCGAGATCCTGCGGCGGCGGCGGATCCAATTTCCAGCGTTGTCCTTCAACTCGTCGGGAATGGTCACGGTGAAGAAGGGTCAGCCTTTGCTTTCCGTGAACTTTAGTTACCGTCTGTCTGCGCAGAAGCGGACGAGCGTGCTGCGTCGCGAACGGGGCGCCGGGCCGGGCGGACAACTTTAAAACTTCCTGACTGGAATCACGGACGGCTGCTGGTGGACAAAAACATTTCCAATTCGACGCAAACGCGTTTCCCCTCGTCCTCGTTCGCTAATCCACCCGGTGCCAGCCGCGTCCTCCGTCCTCGAAGGTCCGTCCCGACTGCGCTCTGCCTCCGCCTCCAGCTCCCGGAATCTACAACTGCAGCGTAGCAACCGTTGCTAGGGCTCTCAGCGACTGTAGGGCAACAGTGTTTGTGTTCAGACACGTGAAACGGTTCAATGTCGGGCCCCCTCTTTTTTTCTTGGCAACCAGTGTTACTGAGTTTTAACACTCATTGTTTTAAAGAGAATTCAGTTAAAATGATGTTGAAGCTACCTCCAGAGCTAAATGACCAAACTACTATTCTTTCTTAAAATAAAGCTTCGTTTTGACCTGTGTCTTGAGGCGAAAAACACGTTTTTTTCCCCTTACAGATCAGATTGTGGACATTATGTTGTCAAATGATCGTCAACACAGTGTCAATCTTGGCACACGTAGGAAAATATTCAACACTTCAGTTGTCGCTGCAAAACAACAATTGGATTCAAATCATAGGTTCGTGCTGGAATTTACAGGAGGATCGTTTGGACCAAGCAAATATTATTGCCCCAGCAGACGGCAATCATCTCTGCTGTAAACACGTGTTTCAACATAATAAGGAGTCTTACAGCATGAACGACTGCACACGCTTGACAGGAGTGCACACACTTTCACGTGACACACCAGGGAGTCTGCCAACAACCTCCACCAAAATAAGAAACCAATGCTAAAACAATTTCAATCAGCTCTTTATTTGCAATCATAGTGGACACCAAACTTTGACTCAACAAGTATAATTTGTCTTCCTTCGACAGCATCGTGTTTCTAACTTACTGTTGACAAGCTCACACCTCCCCCTTCAAAAACCAAACTTTCTCTCGTGATAAGAGCCGTGTAGCTGAGGAAGAAAAACATTTTCTCCTTGTCTATGCAAAAATGTAAACACCCCATTATTGAGAGTTGCAAACCATGCTGGTTAAGCCTTGGTTGTGCCCATCTGTGATGTCTGCTGGCTCTGCTGTAGCTGCTGGATCTTCACATTCATGACTTCAACAACAGCTGAAAGACAAACCAAACATGAGCAGATAAGCCTGGAAAGGATTTTCAGTATATGAACTTTACTCCCAGCGACCAGCAGGAAGAGGACGGATGGATGAATTACAGTCAAAAAACTACAGTTAAAAGGAGCTTTTTTTAGCTCATCAGACTACATTTGAGCACCATAATATTGAGACACTCTGCATAACATAACAATGTTTTTGTCCTTTAAATATTTATATTTTTCCCCAAAACCCATCATAGCTGGAAATCTACACTTGAAACACAATAAAGGGCAAAATGAAGTGTTGATGCAGGCCTAACCCTTTGTAAATTGACAACAGGTCAGTACTCGTATTTTAAATATTCATTATGCAGGTAAAAGGACAAGGAAAGTTAGTCTTCTCTCAGAAATGTATCCAGGCTTACCTTGTTTCATGGCATGCTTTTCCTGGAGCACTGGTTGAATTTTTTCAATCTGCTTTGTGAGGAATTCAATTTTGCGTTTGAAGAATGCCTTTGAATCTTCCACATTCTACAAAGAAGGAAACAAAGTATCCGCCATAAAGAAAGTTCAGCAGCTTTCATCGCTCAATTCTAGACATGTTTACCTTTTCGACATAGTATCCCGTCCCCACATCTACTAAAACATTTTCCACATCATTTAATGACCCAGGAACATACATCTGAGAAGTAGAAGAATCAAGGACTTCATTTTTGTTTCAAAAGACAAGACGACCGGTTGGTTGAAAAGCAAGAAAAGCAATTTTAAAAAAAGCAATTATAAAGGATACAGAGCTGGTAAGTGGCACAAGCAATTCTTTTCCTGCAGAGAAAAAGAGAGTAAAAATGAATAACCTCATTTGATTTTCAGATGCTTTTTAAAGGGTTTTGTAAGTCAGATACCTTCACATACCAGCAAGTTCACCCACCTTTATTGTTTTTGTTCAGGACGTTCAAACTGTCTTTTGCATCAACAAATTTGTTCTGGTTGACTTTGAGCTGACCTATTGAAGATGTCAGGAACTCAATATCCTGCAAAAAGGGATTTTTTTTAAAGAGAAAACAACAATAGTTGGGCCATAGTAAACATGCAGCGCAATGTCGTACAACCCCAGCTGACGGAACATGATTGAGCTCCTTATCTAAACACCAATGTAATATATAGCAAATATATAGAACCCGACACAACAATTTAAGTCGTTTATATATGTTTATGATGACTAGAAAGGGTTAATGTCAAGACGTATCGTTTTTTCAATATACCAATATTATTTGTTGGTTAGCTTCTACACGGCTAGCATCACATGTGCTAGCCTGTTAGGAACCTTTTTCATTGAATGGCCGGTTTTCTCTAAAAATATTAAATTACAGAACATAATTACAATGAAATTTTTTCTATAACCTGTTCCAGCTGGTTTTTTAGTCCTTCTAACTGAGGTAGGGAGAGGTCTGCGAGATTCACCGCCATGTTGAAATCAAGGTAACCAAGTGAACTTTACCAGTTTATTTCCGGGTCATGGTCTTATGTGCAGCACTGCCACTCAGCGGTTAGACGCGGTTACTGCACCGTCAAACTGAGTGAAATAAAAAGAAACATTTTTGTTGTCCAGTTTAATTAATACACATCATGAATGACGTTTTATATCTTAACTAAGGTCATTTTTTTCTCTTCTGACACATTTAATGCATTCAACTCTATTAAACCTTAAACCTTTATTAAACCCACAAGTGATGGTGCTGTGTCACATAAAACAATTTAATGGTCATTTTTGTTTATATTATATTCAGCAGCTATTTAGTAAAATACAACTAGTTAGGGCAGTTATTAAATTTCTTGATGGCATAGATTGTAATTTTGAGAATAAATTTATTTCAAAAATTGTTCTCAACAGAATAAAAATCCATTTACAAATGTAAAAGTAAAAAAAAAAGCAGGATAATTAAAAACCAATCCCTCTCATTAGAGGAAGCACTTAAATACTTGAATTAAACTTTAAAAAAAACATCTTGTTTTCAGAGGAGCCGTAGGGCTTCAGCATCCCCGCTCCTACTGCAGGTGGACTGGTAACCCGTACACCACAGGTGCAGCTCCGATGAGGTGCTTCAGGTGTGTGGCCTGGCGGGAGGACCCCATATAGGACAGAAGAGGAGCTCCAGACCCAGCAGAAAACCAGGCTTCCAGCAGGGCTTTAGTGAACCGGTCGATATCTCTGTCCGTCACGTCCCACAAGTTTCCCAGCACAAACGGACTAATAGGCAAAACAAAAGATCAACACGTGATTCTTTAACGTAAAGCAAACACACGTGCCAGAGAGGGATGACTCACCATCCTGCCATGAGGTAGCTGAGAATGATACCCTGACCTTCCTGATCACCGCGCACTGCCAGTGTGGCGCTGCTGCAGCCAAACAGCAGGGAGGCGGCTCTCATCCGCCGTTTCAGCACCGCCTGGCTGTCCAGGAACCGCGCACCTGCCCCGTGTCCTACGTAACTGGATCACCACAGCCCAGGAAAGAAGAAAAAAACTATGATAGAATCAATCCTACAGGGTCAAAACACTTGATTGAAGATGAAGCTCTTGCTTAGTCAGTGTTTACCAGCAGATTCTGAAATGATTATTCAAACCACTCACATGTATAAATCTTTAGTGGCAACAGCTTCTTCCAGCTGACCCAGGTCAGGAGCGACTCCACACACTCCCTCCCAATCCAGTTTACTTTAAAGAGATAAAAAGTAACAAAGTCAATGAGACGAACAGTTCCCGACAGTAACAGAGGAAGCTGGACGTCAGCGCGTCTCACCTGCTGAACCATTCCTTAAAGCGATCCTGAGAGTTTCCCAAGTTGGCGTCAGGGTCGAGCACATAAAACACCTGTTTTGAATCCACTCCCTTCCTCAGGACGGACTCCGGTTCGGCCTCTCTTTGAACGCACAGACCCACGAGTGAGTGCAGAGAAGGCATCCGGCTGACGGAGTGAGACTTCAGGATGGACGTGCTCTCCCATGGCAGCTTCTGAAGGTACTACAGAGGGAACCAGACGGGACTTTTCCACCACAGGACCAGACAGATGCAGCCGGTAAGGGACCATTTTAGAAACAGACCTTGTCCAGGATGAGAACAACGTGGCCGCGGGGCTCCTCTCTGTCTGCGAGCTGGGCCACAGCTGTGTGTAGAAGATGGTCACACTGAGTGTCCCACTGTGGAGAAACTCCCAGGGCAAATCTTCTGAGATCTTCTTGAGAGAGCAGAGACGATGCCGACAGCACAGGCTGCCAACACACACCACCGGTTTAACGCAACGCAGCACATGAGATGAGATACACGTTCGAATGAGAACAACAAAGACTAACACACCTTCAACACATCTTCATCGACCTTCACTCCCTTTGCCGATAAGGAACTGCAGAGGTGCCGAGCTTGTTTGGACAGCTCAGCATCTGAGGAAAGCGGTAGAAGCAAGCTCCTCCAGCATCCCAACAATTCCTCCATCTCCTTTAACAGTCCCTGAAATATATGAGACAAAAAAGACTCCTCTGTGAGTGAGTGTGTCAGACTACTGTCGGACTTTAAACGGAGTCGTCTTTAACACACACCTCAACCCGAGAGTCCAGCGCCCTGCGACCCTCCCACCATTTGGCCTTCTCAGACACACAGCTCACAACCTTCTGTTTGACCAGGATTTCGTCCATCTCTTGCACCATCCAACTGACGGGTCGCTGCGGCAACAGAGACAACGCGAGTGAGCCACTGGTGCCAGGGGAAGGCCAGTCTGGTTAACTCCTCCTCCTCCTCCTCACCTGCTGTTTGGAGGTGGGGATGTGAACGGTGACCGGGGCAGATCCCCTCTCAAATCGTGACAGCATGATGCTCTCGCCCATCTGTCCAGGTCTGACTCCGAGTACAGACATCACACACACGGTCACGCCTTCACAGGGAGAGGAAGAGGAACACCTTACGCATATGGCAACAGGCACCTTTCAATAAAGCTGTTTATCTGAGATAGTGGTGGGATCTTTCACCTTGAGGAATGTGCTGAGTCAGCCGTGTAAACTCTCGACGGTGGCTCTCGGGGAAGGTGGACGGGTCAGCGGTTGGGAAAGAGAAGACGTCCTCCAGCTGCAACAACATCTGCTCTGTCGAGTTCTTAGTGCCTTTTGGACTTTTTTCTTCCAGAGTCAGAGACTCCATCTTGTCTGCGAGTTCGGTGGATTCCTTTCTCAGCTTCCTGGTGACATAATTCACATTATCAACAGCATTTTCAGTTTGTGACAGCTGGAGGCTTCTGATGACAGAGACGGCTTCTAACAGACGCTCTTACTTCAGAAAACTGGATAAATGTCGGATGGTGCGATGGCGACTTGTGACCCCCACAGAATGGGCGTGGAGCATGGCTGTAGTTACGGGGTCCTGCTGGCCCGTTGATAAGGCCAGAAGGGCCGAAAGGGTGGTGTAGATGGGGGGAGATGGGAAATGTGCCAGCGCCAACCAGGCGGAGCGCAGCAGCGACTGGACATCTTCCAGAGTTAGATGGTCTGAGGATGGAAATGTAACACTTTAACCATCAGGATTATTGGAGCTGGTTGAGGGAATCGGATGAAACGACAGACTGTCTCACCTGGTCTGCTGTCTGGATGAGACAGGCGTGTTTGTGGACCTTTTCTCGGGTGCTCTCTGCTCCTCAGTTCAGGTAAGTCATCCCTATCCAAGTCGCAACATATGTCCCTCCGCAAGACCTCAAGATCGATGTCTGCAGAAAGAGAATTAGGACTGGTCAAATACCTTCAGACAACAGGCGACCTCTAGCACACACACACTCAAAACAGTCTATCATGCTCAACTTTCTGCTCCCATTCAAAAAAAAAAAAATACAAATCTACAACATCCTAACCAATATTATCAGCTGAGACGGGGTTGTCTTCGGCGTCTGACGTCCTCAGCTGTTCAATGCTGATGTCCAGAGCCTCTGTGATTTCCTCATCAATGGTCCTCATTTTGTCTGGCTCTTCCACTGAATCTCCTTCTGTCCTGCTCGGGTCCTCCGGGCTCGTCCTTTTCTTGTGGAGGCTGCCCGGCAGACGGGAGCCTCGTCGTCCTCAGAGAAGCTGGTTCGAGGCAGCGCGCTGCTCCTCTTACTGCCTCTTGTCTGTCTTTGTGGCAAAACTCGCTCTGCAGGTGGATCCTGGGTCCTTCTGGAGTTCTGGACAGCTCTTTGTGTAGACCTCTTCTGAGGAGCCCGTGCTTTTTGTTTGGGTTCTGTCTGTGTATTTTCGTCAGTGTCGCTCTCATCACTAAAGTCCACCTAAAAGAGATGATTTTTTATTTTAAGTGGATTTTTAACAAATGAAATCTACTGTGATTAGTTCTTTACCTTGAAACGGGATTTCTTGGTGCGTCTGGGAGCAGCAGGCACTGGTCTCGCTTTATCCTGAGTTGGTGACACCTCTTCATACACGTGAAACTGCAACTTGGATGCGGTCCTTGGTGCTTTCTGTACCAAAGTTGGGCCTTTCGCCCTTTGAACTGGAGTACAGGTCACTGTCGGAACCACGGTGTTGAAGTCAAAAAAGTCAGGTTTTGACTTCGCTGCCACCGGTGTCATGGCGACCAGCCGCTTGGTTTTAGCTGCAGAGCTGGGCACATCAATCTTGGGCTTGACAACTTTGGTTTTCTTTGCCTCCTTTAATTTCTCAGGATTTCTACTGGCCTCTCTGGGTTTCTTGGGTAATGCTGGAGGAGCATTCTTTGGTTCTTCAGACATCAGCTCTTCTGCTTTGGGCGGATTCCAATTCCAAGCTTTTGAGAAGAGTTCTTCTGGGCTGCAGCCCTGTTTCACAGCCATGCTGATCAATGACAGCATTGCTTTGGTAGCCATCAGGCCTGCTTTCACGGGTCTTAGGGCAGGAGAGGGCGTGGCATCAATAAAGGCTAAGCCAGTCTCCAGTAAACTCCACACACCGCACACCTCCTTCTGTCTCGGTTGTAGCCCAGAAAGAACCATAGACAGGTACACACGGCTCACCACATCGTCCATCAGGGTGAGTTTAGCTACACTTTTGTTTGTTAAGCTTGCAGAGAACAGTTTAGCCAATTTTGCCGCGAGCTTTGTCGACACGCTCTTACAGCGAGCAAGCGTTGCCGACCGGAGTTTCAGACTGGCTTCGGCGTCATTGGGATCCAGCTGAATCAGATCTGCCTGTGTGGCTGCCCAGCGAGCGGTGGCGCGGCCCAGGCAGGGCTCAGAGCAGCAGGGGCACGGGCAGTCGGAGTTGTGCGCCAGGGATGAAAGCCAGCGGCGAGGCAGAGTTTTAAGGGGCGGGGAGGCGGCTGGATCCTTCACGAGCGGTTCTTTGAGGAGCCACCTCGTACTTAGGATTCCTTTACAATCGTCATCCAAGTTAGGAACGGGGGACTGGGGTTTCTGTGCTGGCCGACCTTTCCGAGGTTTGATTTTAACCTCTGCCTTTTTCACCTTATCAGAGAAATCTAAAGAAGCAATAGTAGGACAAAAACTCAGTCAAATGAAACGTAGACTGTGACATGAAACGCATTTAGACTTATTATTCATTTATAAATAAGAAGTGACCTCAAACAGGTGGACTTGTACATTACCTGTGCAAATCTCCAAAAGGTTTCTTACTTTCTCCAGATCTACTACGCTTTCATCTCTCTCCCCCTGCATCAGCTCCAACTCAGCTTTCATCACCAGCAGTTCTGCACATCTAAATCACCAGAGATACATTCGAAAACCGACTAAGCGATGGCAATTATCTGCTAATGCTAACGTCACAGATACGCCACAGAAAACATCAACTTTGTTTGAATCCACAACCCTATTTGTTTCCAGTACATACTGGCTCGGGGCTTGAAGCTTGATGGCCAGCTTGAGGGCTTCAAGACACTGGAGTCGAGCATCGTTGACGGCCCCGCAGCGGCTCCTCAGAGCAGCTATCTTCATAGAGCAGCTCAACAATTCTGCAAGCAGCTGCCACTTCAGCACCAGGTTATCTCCTGCTCGTTGACAAAGAGCAGAAAAGTGAATCAGCATGGCGGCAGCAGCAATGAAACCATAAGAGCAACCAACACAATTTGAATATCATTCTATCTTTCATTTTTTGGACACGTCTGGAATAAGTTTACCGTGGCCAATGACGCGCATCTCTGAGCTGCCACCATTGGATCCATAGAGGCCTTTCCCAACTAAAGTGACCAGCAGGCTGCAGAGGAGCTTCAGACCTTCATGCAGGGCAGCGTCTGGACTGTTCAGACCTGAGAGACCATTCATCAACTCCGCACTCTCAAAAAGCTCAAACAGAACAGCTAAAATAAGCGTGGTTCAAACTGACCATGCTGAGTGATGGAGCGCCGCTGCGTTTGTGGTAATGCAGCTGTGTCCAAACTCAGATAGGAGCTGCAGGTCTGGAGCGTCAGAGCGCGCAGCAGGTACCAGCTTTTTGACTGTCTCTGTTCATTCGCTTCTTTAAGCACCGCACACAGAACAGGCACCCCGCGGTCCACCTGATGTTTGGGCAAAATGAACTTGTGATTAGAGAAAGAGGGGAAAAAAACACTGCAACAGCAGCAGGTGAAGCAAATGTTAAATTACTTGTCCGGTGCTGTAGTAGTACTGAGCTTTCAGCAGAATGACCGTCATGGATAAAGAGGAAGGCTCCTCTGCAGATTCTGCAGCGAGAAGACGTTCTGCTTGCTGCAGCTGGGCCTGAAAGTACACAAATAAGACAAAATAACTCATATTTGAAAGAAGTTCGGACGACAGCAGCTTTTTTGTAAATGGTTTATGTATTACCAGTGCGAGCTCAGGGGATCCCATCTCCAGTAGGATACTGGAGGTCTGACAGAGGGCACTGGCACATCTCTGGACATCCGCCAACTGGCGTGAGAGTCCAGCCAGTAGCTGGTAGGCTTCCAAGGCTTTCAGGAGCTAAAGAAGAATAACAGCCGGTAAGTACAGATCTAATAAATGCCAAAATGAACACTAAGACTCATTAAACATAATGTATAACTCTATACCTCCTCTATGCAAATAATTTGTATCCATAAAAATGTTTTGTTGTTTAGCAAGATGTGGAATTATTATTGTGGTCACATATTTTAGAAGTGTGATGATGAAGAAAGCCAAGGTTGCCACAGAAGCAGCTCGACCACGTTTTCTGATGTTACCTTTCCCATGAGCCTGAAGAGAGCAGCCATCACAGCGAGAGACAGACAGGTCTGCTTGGGGTTCCTCACATCAGGCCGGTCCCGACTCTTCAGGAGGGCTGACCACTCATCCAGGGCGCGTTCCAAAGGGTTGTTAAAACCTTAAAAAGGAAAAAATTAAATAAATCACATGGCGCGACCAATCGACAGCAGATATTGTGTGAATTGACATTGTAATCATGTTTTTTTTTACTGTTCTCTGCATCCAGGTTGAAATAAAGGCCCTCGTAGACCATCGTGCTCTCTTCTGTCTTCAGCTTGTCTTCATAATCAAAATCATTGGTTCCAGTGGGATTGGCATTGCTTTGATTCTGCCCATGCAGCTCTCTCAGTTTGTCCCTTTCAATGGCCTGGAGAAACAGCATTTGATACAGTTAGAAGATAAACCATTTTATTTCACTAAAAGTAAATCAGGAGCTCAAAGCAATCGTATTCATTGTGGTTCAATAAAGATAGCTCACATCCTGAAGCTTCTTTTCCAGGTTGCAGATGAAATGCCACAGTAAAGCCTGGGCCCTGTCATCCTTCAGCCTGTCAGCATTCCCTGAAGTCTCGGGTTCTTCTTCCAGTAGCCGCAGAGCTTCAAGGGTAAAGTCCAGCGCTGTGCTGTGCGATTACCAGAAAAGAACAGAGTATCAGCCACACCGCTGCGCTCCATAAGACCAGGTAAAGTATACGTATTTTAAAAACCTTCTTACCAGTCAGTTTGCTGACTAAAGTCTTGGTAACACACCACTTGGGCCATCTCGGAGAGGTAAACAGCTCTCAGGTGGGTGTGGGAGCTCTCCTCATGGCAGATCTCTAGCAGATCACACAGAGTATTGTACCGCTCTTGGGCTGTGTCACCAACAACCTCCTTGTAGGCGCGTAGCTCCTCCCCCAACAGGCCAAGCATTGTTTCCTCATCTGGGACGTCCGGGCCAAAGCCATCACGCAGGGTCCTGTTCCAGGGCGGGGGGGGACGACCGATGTTTATTTTCTTTTCCCCTCTCACCTCTAGACATTCTTAGTGGTTTAATATGACAAATAAATCTGAGCATTGAAATCTGTTTGTACCTGAGACGAATATCCTCCTCAGAGCTGCGAGCTGCGTCAATTTTTGTCTTCACCCACAAGGAGACCGGTTGAGCCATGTGAGCGGTGATATTCTCCCCCAGAGCTTTCAGCCAAAGAACCACCCAGTCCAGCGCTCGCTCCAGCTGACCTACTCGCCGAGATGCCTGCACGGCCAGCATGAAGGGACGGCTCAACTAACCATTCAAAGGAGAAAAGGAATTAAATCAAAGGACAAATGCGCTCTTACCTTAAAGTATCTAAACCAAAAAACATCTTGAACATAATGATCGGAAACCTATGAAATACTTTGATGGAATAAGAAGAAGACTAAGATGAACAAGCCGGCTACACGTGCTTTAAAAGCTTACCCGATCAACAGAGAGAGACACTGGGCGGTTCCTGCAGAGGTCCTTACAGAGGATCTCAACCAGCGTGAAGGCCTGGTCATACAGGCGCCGGTTGAACAAGCCACAGGCCAAGTTGCTCACAGCAATCACTGTGGGAAAAGGAGAGTGACAAACTAAAAAATGATGACTCAGTAATAGAAGAGTAATAAAAAGTCAGACACTTACCTGCTTTTATGAAAAGGTTTTCACTCGAGAGTTTACGGAGCTCTGTGATCATAAGTCCGGCTGTGGCCTGGCAGTACAGCATCACTCTGCTCAGCGTGTCACTGTCCTCCAGCTGGAAACCAATAATGTGTTCAATTTATTTTTTAAGCAGCACTTTAGCAACACCAACACCTCATGGAAGGAGCCTCACCTGGGATGCCAGCAGGCTCTCGTAAGCAAACACAAAGCCTTGATAGATATTGATGCACAGAGCCTGCTGCAGTCTGCTCCGCTCAGCCTGACACACCCACTCCTGCAAATCAGCAAACGTGTTAGCTTTAGTGCTAACTGACAACACGGTGTGTTTTCATCTGCTCCGTTAGGACACTCGCCTTTTCCATCGTCTTTAATATCCATTCCTGATGCTCCTCGAGAAAAGAAAACCAGGCCAGTAGCACTGGTCCACTTAATTCCTTGCCATGTCCACTTTCGATGGCCCACACCACAAGCCTGCATCCCTCCAGAACTGAATGAGCTTCTTTGTCTCCCACATCAGATGAAAGAGCCCTCAAGATCCTGGCGCACTCCCTCAAAGCCTGGCCACTCTCCCCACCGGTCTTCATTGAAGAATACATTTCAACTGCCCATTTTCCAAGTACCGTTGCCGTACAATGACAGTCAGCAGAGTTTCTGGCCTTGGTCTCAAATTGGTTTATCAAGGCGCCTGCCAGAGTGTAGTGACTGGCCTTACAAAGAACCTTTAATATAATCAGCACCATTTCAGAGACCAGAAATAAACCTGACATCTCAGAGGGTTGGTCTACTCCATCTTCAACGCTGCCCCGACCATCAGCCAGGCATCTATTTAAAACTGCGTGCATTTCCTTCAAAAGAAACGCTGCATCGTCCTCGGTTACAGCTCCACAGCTGCTCTCAAATTCAGTGACAGCATCTTCTGTGTATGTGGAGATCTTGGACATAGAGGGGGCTCCGCTTTCTCTGTCCAGCAACAGAAGAAAGCTCAAAGCTTGCATCTGGCAGTGTAATCTGTCACGAGCGTTCACAATCGTGTTGTTTTTGGAGGCTGACATTCCATTCCAGAGCACAGAGAAGCAACTCCGCACAAGGACACTGTAGTCGTCCCCCTGTTAGCGACAGTAAACACACGATGATTAGTCACAACATAGAAAAATCACTTGAACTAATGGTTCACCGTAATAGTTTTGTAGTATAAACTATTGAAATAAAACCAGTCACACCTGCTGGGCTGGGATGAGCCTGCCGTGAAGCAGCTCGGCCACCTGGCTGCACAAGTCGTGAGCTTCAAGTGAACTGAGCTTCTTGACAATGTGGAAAAGGATCTTCTCCATGTACAGGGGGCTGCTCTGAGGCACAAGCGCAGATGACACATCGTAGCCGTGCAGGGAAACCTCCACCAGCTGCACCAAGTGGGTGACATGGTCCAGGTCCGGGGACCCGGCTCCCAGCTGATGGTTGCAGGCTCTGATGACTCTGTCACACAGTGTGCGACCTTGGAGACCCGGTCCACTCTCTACACAACTCTGAGAAAAGACACAAATCCCTTTAAAACGAAAGCAATAGACACGCATGCCCAATGTAAACACACAATACGTATAAAGACTGCGTTAATATAACGTTGCTCATTTAAAAATTGTGACTTTAAAATGGATTCGTTATTAAACTAACCTTCAATTCTTGACGTAAAAGCTCAGTTTTTTCCGCAGACGCAGTCCGCTTGATGTATTCTTCTACTTTTAAACACTTCATTCCAACAGCTTTAAAAAACGGGTTCCAACAAATTAATTCATGTTCACTGGAAAAGAAATGCAGCCGTTTAAGTCCAGTAAGATTAGCGAAAACAGCGGTCCACACTTAACGTTAACTCACTTCGCGAAGGAAATGTGACTCGATTAATAAAAGACACCTACTCTAACATTTTTCTTTAAATTACAACAATATATTTCCCACGAGGCCTACACATTTCAAACATTAGTCCTAGGTGGAAGTCGAAAAACAGTTCCAATCTCTTGTGACGAGCACACCGCGCACTAAATTTAAACAACGTCAGCCAACCAATCAAAAATACTTCCGCCTTTTCACGGAAACGGAAAACTTCTTCTTCTTCTTCTTCTTCTTCTTCTTCTTTTGTGGGTTTTCTTGGCGTAAAATAGTACTAGTTAAGCGCAGTAGCGCCATCAACTGGTGTGGAGTGTGGACCCTGAATTTTACTCATTCTAAGTAATAAAACGTGTCTATGTCCTGTTCGGAGCTTTTATTTATCTTAAATACTGAAATGATATTTGAAATTTCGGTCTAATTAAATAACTGATCTAATCTCATCTCATCTAATCTAACAGAATTAAGCAACAGCAACTAAATTGAATTGAACTGAACTAGATAAATAAATAAAGACTTGGAAAAATGGTTTGCGAGACTTATTTTGAGTATTTTGGTGATTTTATTTAAAGTTTTATTATGTCGCTTTTCAGAGATAGAGCTTACAAAGTGCTTTTGAGTAAAATCAGTAACCTCTGTGGTTAAATCCAAGTTAAACCCCCACAGGAGGGTTTTACTGGATTTTACCTGGGGGGGGAAAACTTAAAGGCCCCCCTCTTCTTGATGACGTGCTCCATCGCAGTCTTTTCAGTAATGTCCAGATTGATCTTGTACTTGGCCAGGATTTTCAAGAGGGGCCTGAGTTTAATCCACCACTGTGTTTTTGGAATACGATGTCTGTGAAAGAAAATCATTTTCAGTGCCAGTAAATCAAAGACAAGCATGATGATAACACATTTCCCCCCCCTTGGGGACAGGCAGGCGCAGCTGTAAGAAAGCAAAAGGACATGCAGGAAAGATGGCTTACTCAAAATCTGTTTGCTCCTTGAGGTCCGCCAGAGATGTGAAGACCAAAGCTCTCTTTCTCATGCCCAGCACACAGGCTGAATCAGGAGAGTTGGCAAAGATGCGACCTGAAGGGTTGAGGTTAAAACAGCAAACATTAGCAGGGGCCAGAGGAGGCCATTCCACATGCATGTGATGTGATGTGTTTTTATTTTTGTCATGTCCTCACCGTGTCTGTAGCACTCCTTCAGCTTATCAGTCAACCATAAAACAGATTTCATGCCCATCTTTGTACCAAAGTTTCGGTCGAAGGGACTCGGTGTTCCACCCTAACGGTGAAGTATATTTTTGACATTAATAAATTTTAGTTTGAATTTGATGCACACAGAAATGAGAAAAGAGAAAAGCTAACTTTTGAGGCCCACCTGTTGCATGTGCCCAAGCACATTCTTCCTGCAGTCAAACACACCCTTGCCTTCCTCCGCGTACAAGTTAAAGATAAAATCTGTGGTGTAGTTGGCATTGCATTTCTCATTTCTGTAAGAAAAGTGGCAAATTAAGAAAAAAGGACAGACTAAGACAAAAGTCCCAGCAGGAATTTAGGAACGGATTCCCAGCAACCTCAGAATCAGTCCTCTCTTCACTGTGGTCTTCATCTTCTCCACCAGATGGTCGACATTCACCTGTTAGCCAAACAACTCTCAGACCTTCTGACCTTTTTTCTAACAGAAATATTTTGTTTCCTCATGTTTGTACACGAGGCCAGACCTGCAGATCATGGATTTTGAAGGGCTCCTCATGAATGTAAGCAGCATCAGCTCCAGATGCCAGACCAGCCATGGTTGCTAGGTAGCCACAGTAACCTCCCATCGTCTCAACAATGAAAACTCTCCTCTTGGTACCAGCAGCAGACTGTTTGATCCTGTCACATGTCTGAAGAGGAAAACAAAAAAACAAAGAGGAGAGGAATCTGTAGGATTTCGTTTTCGGAGTCCTGCACGTGTTCTGTTGTGAATTTACCATCGTTATAGTGTTGAGTGCAGTATCAGCACCCACGCTGAAGTCAGATCCGGGAATATTGTTGGAGACAGTGGCAGGAACAACGACCAGAGGGATGCAGAGTTCCTCGTATTTCTCTCTAGCCTGAACCATCTGCAGACCTCCACGAAAGGCCTTCACCAGAAGAGGTAGGGGTTTTAGTAAAAAAATAACGGGAGGGAACTTTTCTATCTCTCAGTCTCACCTCAAAGCCTCCAATAATAACCATGGCATGAATGTTAAACTTTGCAATGTTCAGACTGATCTCCTCCATGACGTCCTCAGGCAAAGATCTTGATAAAAGTGAAGCCACAGAATCACAATAAATTAGAGCCCGTGAACTCGACTGACGAGGCACCTTTGACCATCGTTTGCTGGGTTTGGGTGGGATGAAACGGTAGCAGAGCGAGTGTTCGCACACTGTGACGAAAATCTCACCTCTTTGTGCCCAGAAAGGAGCCTCCCTTTCCGGTCCATCCGGCCACTCCGGACCAGCTGATCGGCTCGATCTGTGCGGGAACAAAGCCAACCCATTGTGGAGCTCTTGTGTTTGTGCGAGCTGTCCATCCCTAGAAAACGGTTTTAGGTTTACCATTCCTTGAGCCAGGCCGTCAAAACCATCGTGAACTGCCAGCATTTGGTGACCTTGTAGGATCCCGATTCTGACGGCCGAACGAACCACCGCGTTCATGCCCGCGCACGGAGCTCCCACGTTCAGGAGGGCTATGTTGATATTACTCTGTGGATGTTTATAGAGCTGATGGTCAAACGGTGTGTGTTACGCTGACACTCATCAGTGTCTTCAAGCATATATTCCTACCTTTGTCTCAGGGAGGTTGACATGAGCCAGCATCCTGTATGTGTTCCAGTTGTTCTCAAAGCTCCTATTGATGCAGTTGATCAGAAAAACACTTGAATCTGTCACCAAGCAACCACTCCAGGCTTTAGAACAGGTGCATGAGAGTATATCTCACTTTCCCCTGAGTTTAATGGCCTCCTCGAACCTCCCATTCAGCCATAGCGGTGGTTACATCTTTGGTCTGAACAGGAAAAAATGGATGTTTATCCCACTCACCAGTGAGTGTATAAAGCCTTAAAATAATTTCTTTTAACAGAAATTAATATGATCATCGGGGCTCGACCAACCACTTGCACACACTCCATGAGCGGCAGTCTGACGGCCATGTTTCCCGACAGGCTGACCACACACGCGGGCGTGTCTGGCGTGGCCTCCAGCAGGGCCATCACCGCTTCCACCCCCATCCTGCTTGGCCTGGGGTAGAAGAGAACCGCCACACACTCTCCTCTATTTATTCACACCATTTAAAAGCTAAACAACATTTTTTTTTCATACAGAAATGTCTGATTTACCAGAATTCTGTCAAAAGCAGAAGGGGTTCCTCCTCTCTGTACGTGACCCAAGATGGTTGTGCGGGTGTCGAAGCCTAACTTCTTTGACACCAGCTGGGTGGAGATTTTAAATATTTCATTGGTGATAGTCTATGAGCGATGGGATACTGGACACGTTCCTGCCACCACTGACCTGTTTGACTTGCTCACATGTGATCGGTTTACCGTGGCGATCCATCGCTCCCTCTGCCACAATGATGATGTTCAAACGGGATCCACGGCCTCGTTGCTGAGTGGCAAAAACAAAACCTTTAAGGTCATTAAGGAGCATTTTATTTACAATTCAGAAGACGTACGAGGAGATAATTACATCTGACAGTCTTCTACACAGATGCTCCTCCCAGCCCTCCTCTGGGGGCATCTCAGGGATGAAGACCCAGTCGGCGCCACAGGCCAGAGCTGTCACCAAGGCCAGATACCTGATCGAAAAGATTTGTAGCCGGTGTTGAACTGTCTCTTAGCAGTTTTTAACTGCCCATCCAGGGATGAGCCCAGTCGGCTGTACTCACCCACAGTGTCTGCCCATTACCTCCAGAATAAAGGTCCTCTGGTGACTGCAGATGGACGCACCTCATGTCAAGGACACTTCAAAAAAGCGCCTCCCAGGCCTGCTTGTCGTGTAGCAAATGGTTGCACACGCGCGTACCTCTGTGCTGTGGTGGTGATGGCATCTACGATCTTCGATGATGCGATGCAGGGCCGAGTCCGTCCCGATGGTCATGTCGGTGCCACAGAAGTCGTTGTCAATGGAGCCCACCATGCCCACGATGTTGAGATGGGAGGAATTCTTGGCCTCGTTGGCTGTGATCTTACCTGATCCCAGGGTAAAATAACAGCATGCTCACACACCATTTTTTCATTTCTCTTGCATTGATTTATGCATTCTGGGATGCTGACATGTGTTGTCTCTCACCAGCTTTGACCAGGTCAGCCAGCAGGTCACGCCACTCTGTCCTGAACTGGTTGGCACCTGTCAGACTGCCGTCACCTCCAACCACACACAGGTTGGTGATGCCCAGCTTGACTAAGTTGTGAGCGGCCTTGGTGCGTCCCTCCTTGGTGCGGAAGTCCTGACAGCGGGCGCTACCTATCACGGTGCCACCCTGAATTTTCAGAAAACATCACGCGGAGCCGATTGAGGAGGACAGAGAGAAACTTCTAGCAGAGGAATCAGCAGGACCGCGTGTGTCAGGTCAGATTTATTCAAGCTTCACCGTTGAATGACTGTTTGCCCCACAGAGCTGCGCTCTCGAGGGTACAGCAGAGGCGCAACAATCATCCATCTTGACTATGACTAATAAACAAAAATGCAATAAAAATTCTAATGGGTTTGCTTCTCATAATGGTTCTCACCAGCTGTAACATCATAGACACACTCTCCCAGGTAGCAGGGCGGATATTATCTCCTCCATCCACCAGACCCTGGTAACCCTGGCAACACACAGCGAAAGAAACCATTACCCTTTTTTTATTATTGGGGACACGCTAGGTTTGAGTCTCATCTCAGATAGATAGATAACAATATAATACATGTTTTAACGTATAAAGAGTTAATGAAGCTGCATTTACCTCATGGACAAAATAAACTTTGGCTCCAGTGTAAAGACCCACTCGAACTGTGGCCCTGACAGCTGCGTTCATACCTGTAGCCAGAGAGAGGGAGAGAGAGAGAGTGTGTACATTAGTCCTTGGACGAATGACAACAATGCAGTACAGTTGTTCAGACAATTATCAACTGTACAACCACAGACTGATGGCTAAAAATACATCTTTATCATCTGTTTAGCGGCACTTGTTCCTTTTCTGTAAAAAGACGTCCTATAAGAACCATTTAGAGTGAAAAACTTAAAGTTTTGCATTCACTTCAAACTTGTGTTGCAGTCCCAGTGGATACTGGGACTGCATTCACTTCAAACTTATCCACTGGGAATCCTGCGCCCTTTAAGTGCTCGCTGGGTCATTTAAAGGACAAGATGTGGATAGATTAACCAAGGCGCCAAGAGCATCTCCACTTACAGTGAAAAAAGAGGAGATGAAATAGGAAAGATGGGCCTCTCGCTCCATATCAGTGCTGTCCAGACCTATGACAGAAAGGTCATACCTCTAAAAATATCTCCCATAATTGATATGGTGTTAAAGGAGGATGAGGAGGCTGAGGAGCGGTTGGCCAGTGATTGGACACCTACGGCCTGAGTGTGCTCCAGAAAACTGTCCATGATGTGGAGATGGTGGGTGTAAATGCTGGTGGGATCACATGCTGCGAGCTAGCTGCTCACACATGTGCACGAGTGCTGACAGAACCAAACCGATGAGGGGGAAATTGGGTGAAACTGTAAAAATCGCCTTCTTATTTCTATTTTCAGATGTTTAGGAAGAGATGCTGTGATGGGGAGTTCAGCGCCTCGCAGAAGAGCAGTGTGTGGGGGTCACTGACATGCCTACCAAAGGTCATGGCAGAGACATGTCTCATCAAGTTAAAGGTCAAGGCAGAGACTGTCTCCCAGGTCCTGGCAGCTTTAGGTACAGAAATATGCTGCCCTTTTATATTAACTTTAACAGGGGTAAAAAAGCTGCCATGTAAAAGACATTCAAGTGTTTGTAAATGGTAAAAGTACACTTTTAATATTTAGAAGCAAGCACGTGATATCCATTACTGGCAGCATGTATTTGATTCCGGATGCCTGTGTTTCTGACTCGTTTGTTCCTTCATGTATTCCTTTATTTGTTTCATAAATGGACTTCTACACAAACTGTAGCTGGAGCATTAGCATGGTTGACATGCCTCACCCTGGCATTTCACACACACACACACACTTACCCTGGGCATCTCCTCCGGAGGTGAGCACAGCAATGGCCCGACCCTCTCCCATCTTGGAGACGTTGATGGGAACTGTGTGTGCCATGGTCCTGGAGCTGAAGCGGGCTGAGAGGAAGAGGTCGGAGTGTCAGATCCTCTGCTGAACTACGTGCACGGCAAGGTGCCCCTCAACTGTAACACAGCCCTCCTGTTATGGAAAGTTATAGCTATTGCAGCTCTGTTGGCAGGCAGCATGGCACGAATTTAGACACACACACACACACACACACACACACACAGAGTGGCTAATAAAAGTATTTAGCTTCCTCTCCTCTTAGTGTCATCACTTTTTTTGTAAATTAAATCTATAGCTGTATTTTTTCACATTTTAAACCTTGGATGCTTTGAAGTCTGAAGAACCTGTATTATACCTGTGAATAAGACCACACCGCTGTGTTTCATGGATATCCTGTCATAAAAATGTCTGCAGTCCAAGTTGGTGCTTTCATATGTTTACAGCACGGAGGTCTGGGGATGCTATGTGATCAGCAACTATGCTTGTTATGTAAGGCACCCCCCCCCCCCCCAACTGTGTATTAGCTTTCTTTTGACTGCATGCCTGAAGCCTTTATGACGTCTCACCTTTAGGTTCTGACACTTCTGGTCCTGCAGATGGAAAACCATAACAGAGAGTTCAAAGTCAAGTTTGGTTAAACAACTTTAGATTTTTTTTTCTTGCATCTCACTATTAATTAATTAATTTTACTGTGAGTCCTAAAACTTTAGTGAAGTCTAGGATTAAAGTGGATCAAGTGAATGTAACACTGTCTAAAGTCAGTGTAAATCCAAGTTCAACTAAGAGCGTGAATATGGCAGCAGCTGCAGGGGGAGGTGTGTGTGTGTGTGTGTGTGTGGGTCATTTGTTGCAGTTGTCTTTAAATAGATTCAAAATGGATGACTGCAGATTGTGCTGCTATCTCTAAACCACTCTGAAAGTGCAACGTCACCTTCATCAGTAAACATGGCAGCATTTAAGGATCAGATTGGTGTTTACCATCAACAGACATATTTATCAGAAACAGTTCTAATCATAATCATAATCATAATCTAATCATCATAACCAAATGCCCCCAAATGCCCCCAATCTGACGTCTACCCTGAAGGCTAAACCCTGACAGATGTGCGGACCAGACAACGTGTCCCCACCAACCAGATTCCTCCATCACATGTACCAGGACACACCACCACAGATTCACCGTAACAGTAAATGATAAAGCTAGTAAATATAGTGTTGGAAGAGCAGATATTCTATTTCTGGAGTACGTTGCATGGTTTTCTATGATGTACAGATTTTAAATTGTGCCATAAGTTCATAAGACGGCTGGTCACAGAATTAAAGTGGAAAATTAGATTAAAATCACAGCCAATAAACAAACATATCCCAAAGACAATCAGGTAGATCCTGACAGATGTTTCTATAGACGTTTCTCTGCAGGTGTCGGTTTGGTTTTCTGTGCTGCATCCCTCTCTTGAGGCTGTCCCAGGCAATTTCTGATTTAAATTCAATGCCAACATTTTTGAAATACTGTCAACGCCTGTCCTTGCGCAAATGAGCAAATTACAGGAAGCACAAATACAAATGTGCATGGGATTTTTTTTAAAATTTATCCTTATTTAACAACAACAACAAAAAAATTTGTGGAACGTGAACTTTAATCAGTCAGCCAACAGGTGGCAGCATCCTCTGAAGGTTGCCGTTCCGGTGCTTGTCGGGGCACAAGATGGCCATAAATCACCCTATGAAAGTGTCAGTGCGAATTTTGTTGGATTTTATTGCAGTTTAATCATCTAAATGAATGCTTTATCATGCTGATATTTGGGGAAGAGAGAGTGACAGAGCACTGATGAATGGTGTGGGCTGAACCAGACCCCTGCAGAATCACGCATAGCTGCATCCCCACTAGGCTTCTCCCACCTAGATTATCCATATTCATTTAAGAAAAACAGACTAATTTGTAACTGACCATACGACATTAGGATCTGCTGTCCCAGCTTTTTTTTTTTTTCTTTCTGGATAATGAAATAAACAAAACTTTCTCTCTTTCTGGCTGTCGTTTTTTTTTAGTTTTCCGTCCCTTTTCTTCCAGAGGGTTTCTGGATTCATCAGGATGGACCACCAGACTCCACCATACATTCAGGCCTACCACACCATTTAACATGTTTTTAGCCCCCTCTCTTCTCTCTTGGGATTTCTCCATTTCTTCATTTCCCATCCCTTTTTCCGATTATGTACATATCTTAAGCATTTCTTTTCCTCTACCTTTTCGATTGCACCCATTCCCTTCTTTTTCCCTCTCTGTTTCTTCCGCTGACCTTCAGCTCCCCTGCTTCATTACTCTCTTAAATTTATG